>CAJQZJ010032918.1:151689-196148 GCA_907164525.1 Lophiomys imhausi
ACACACACACACACACACACACACACACACACACACACACACACACAAGCACTTGAAATCACAAGCACATCTATTTGGGTAAAGCATTTCATTTATAAGGACTTTCACCAGTAGATTTAGCTTTTGAAAAGACAAAGGATATGCTTCCGTGACCTTGGTAATTGTCAGAGAGACAGCAGACTTGCCAAGTCTTTGGGGACTCATGTATATGGAGTCTTGGTGTCACTTGGTTCCCCACAAGTGTCTCTGGGATGTGAGAATGAATTTGGCTTTGCATTTGCTGATGAATGACTGAGGCATGTTCCTTGCAGTAATGAGAGTTCAGTCTACCGAGAGAACACACCCCTCCCTCTCCACATGAGTTTCCATTAGTAAAGTTTAGGCATTGCAGGTCTGGCCAGACACATCACCTTCTGCCCTCTCCATGTGATGTCTAAGAAGGATCTGGTTTCAGAGGAACCAAGAAGATCCATGAAACGTGTTATGCTGACATAATGGCTGGCATTCATTGAACATTTACTATATTCCAGGAACTCTTTAATGTGCTTACTCTGTATCAGCTTGCTGGATTCTTGTGTCACTTGTATGAAGTAGGCACTCAGCTTGTCTCTGTTGTAGAAGAGGTGAAAAAACCTGTTGAAGGTCATTAACTGGTGAATGGAAGGGCCAGGATTCAACGCAAACCAGAATGAAGTCAAAGATTGGCTTGGGGTCACAATATACCATTTCCTGTTGGAGGACAAAGCATACAACAAGGCAGATTCAGGTCTCAAATGGTCATTCTGTTGCATCTTGGGGGTGTGTGTTTGTAGTCACAGGTGAGCCCAACAGGACGGGTAATAACTCTCTGGAGAACCAAATTGAATGTTGCTAAGGATTCTGGGAGGGAAGCCATGAAACAAATGCCAGAAAAGATCTCATTTTATTAGGTATGAGAAGGAGAGGGTCATGCAGTGTGGCCCAAAGTCTCCTTTCAGCTCTTGTGGTGACCTCCCTGCCTCTGTTCACCTTTCACTAATATTTTGATCAGTTCTCCATGGAAACCATTTAGTTGTTAAGGTAGTGAGCACTCCCAAAATATTAACAGAATAAAGCCAGAACAGAATACCAGTCCCAGAATGCAGAACCTCATAGTTTTTGCTTTGAACCTTGTTTTCTAATGGTGGGACCCTAAGCCATCTGGCTCTAAGTCCCATTGAACACGGGTGCAAGTTTTGGACCTTCCATACAATGTGTGGAGATGTGGGATTGCTCCCATTCTGCTGCTTTCTAGGCCCCCCTCTTCTCAAGAGCTGGATGCATCATGTATTCACGATTGCGTTAATTTCTAAAGTGAGATCTAATAGAAGCAGCTGCTTTTCAAACTAGTCAATAATTATACCTAGTGTTTTAACTCATGAAACTGAGCACTCAAGGCATACGAATTTGTCAGTGGAGAACAGGAATGGATCTCAGTCATGGCCTATGTTGAAGTCTCAGACTCCATGCCTACAGGTAGAGTCAGGAAAGATCAAAGAGAGAGAGGCAGGCTCTGGACAAGATACTTTTGAGTAGAAGGCACCATGGTGGGTCTTCTAGGCATCTAGGAGTCTTCTAGATGCTATACCCTTGTTTAACCTCAGGATTTAAAATTGTATACGGAAATGCAACAAAAATCCACAGAGAAAAGGGCATGGGGGTAATAATGGCAGAAAAGAAAAATATAAAAATAAAAACTAAGGATAGATTTAAACAAAATGTCTGTGAGGTTCTGTGCAATTGCTTGATACATGCTCCAAGTCTGCGCTTTTCCAGAAGCCGATTTAATGAAAGAAACATAACCACACATTCGGGAGAAGTATAGCCAACTTGAGGTTGGAAAGCCCCTGGATTCTTTTTAAACCCTGTTGCCTTTCGGCCTTGAATGTTCTTCCATTTCTCATTTAATTCTACCTGAACATCTTTTGGGGATAGGGAGGATGAGACAATGGTCAAAGATGCCAAGCTATACATGGAGGGCAAGCTCTGGAGAGGTACTGGTAGCACAGCATGTGTACTTGAAATGTATGCATGCATGCATTTACTGGCAGGTGTGCACAATCCACGGTGTGAATGTGGTGGACAAAAGACAATTTTCAGGAGTCAGTCCTTGCCTTCTACCTTGCTGGAGCAGGGTCTTTTTGGTGGTTGTGCTGTGCAGTGTACTCTAGGCTGGATGGCCCCAGGGCATCCCATCTCTCTGTAGAAGGATTGGGCTCACAGATGCATTGCTAATAAATTTGGCTCTTTCTGTGGGTTCTGGGGATGGAACTGAAGTCAGACTTGCACCGCTAGGGGCTTTACTCACTGAGCTATCTCCTCAGCCTTGAGAGGGTACATGTTAAGTCTCTCCCACTCCTCCTTCCTCCCAACAACCCCAAAACCCACACCCTGCAGACTCATACACAAGAGGCTAATTTTGTGAGGTGGCAGACATATTGAATAAACTGCTATGGTAATTATCTCACAATGTATATGGTACTGACATTCTTTACTTGTACATACACAGTTTAAAAAGCTGGGGATGAAAGGAGTCGCAACAGGTGCAGTATCCATGCGTTTGTTTCAGTTGGTTTTGCCTTTGTCTTCAGTGAAATTGAGTCATTGTATCTTAAGTAATTTTATTTACAGAAACTGTTTCTTCAAGAAAACAAATAAAATCCTCCTCTCTTCTTTCATTTTGACAGTTCAAGAAAACATGGGGTTTGTGTTTATCCAGGATGGAATTGATTATTGTATTAGTGATCTTGCGCTGTCTGGCAGATTACCAAAATCTTAGCAGTTCCAAACAAGCATGTATCATCTCACACAGCGTGGGTTGGGGGTTTGGAGGTGGCTGAGCTGGTTGGTCACAGAGCGTCTGGTGGTTAGTGCTCTAGTGAAGATGTCACCCACACTGTCAGTCATCGGAGAGTGTGACAGGAGGATCCTATTCCAAGCTCACACTGTTGGCAAGTGACTGAATTCTTCACTTAGTAGACTCTCCATAAGGCTCCTAGGGTATCCTCATGACGCAGCAGCAGCAGCTGACTTCTCTCATATACAGATATCAAAAGCAAACTCAGGTGGAGAAGAAACGTCCCTTACCAACTAAGTCATGGGAGTCATACACTTCCCTTTCTGGAATACTGGTCAGACAAACAGGACCGTGCTGTTGTTCCATGTGGGAGAGGTGTCAGCAAGCCCCTGAAAAGTAATGAGGTGTGAATCTTGAGGCCTACTCCAGAGGCTGAGTCATAAGCGCTCTACTTAATAAGTCCTAATGAATATTCACTTGCCAGCGTGAAAGGAATGAAAAAATGCCAAGGTGGAGGAGGGTCAGGGGAGGAGGAAGAGGAGAGGGAGGAAGAGGAGAGGGAGGAGGAGGAAAGTTCTTTTTATTTCCTTCTGCGAGCTAGTGTCCTCTCCTGAAGCAAAGCATCAAATGATATCAGGTGTAATTCTTTGCTTGTGAACACATGTGGCAAATCTGGCCAACTCGAGAGGGGAAAATGAGTCATTAAAAGCACACCGGGGTTCCACACAGGAGCTAAGGACAGATGAAAGATGAGGTTAACTGAGAGCAAATATCTCAGCAACAGGACTACAGAGCAAGTGCTTCAGGGTCCTTCAGTGGGGCGATCTGCTCCACAGACCTTCGCAGCATCCAGAAGAGAAAGTTTCACTGGTCCAGTCTATATCACATGCTCATTTCAGTAGCGATGAGGAGTTCTGTGACTCACAGCCTCTCAGAATTGCAAGGAGGAAGGCTGGCTTTCCTAAGAAATTGGACACCAGCTCTCATTTGGAGACCAGATAAGCTCTGTGTTTAAAGAAATTTGGCTTTAGGGTTTTGAAGAGAACAGGAGCCTATTGAGTGTCAGGTGCTGTTGTGCTATTTATTAATTCTTTATGTTGACAGTGTTGAAGGGGAGATGCCGTATTTTAGAAGGTAAACAGCCCCAGGCACTGAATTATTTTCAATGTGGAAAGACATTCATTAATCTTGAGTATCTAGTATATCTAATGAACTTGACTGAGAGTTTCTGAAATGTCTTCTGGACAAGATGAATTGTCCTCTCCTGTCTAGAAGGAACAAAGTACTCAGAGTTTCCCAACAGCATTCCACTGGTTCTTTCAAGGCACTTGCCAAAGCTGATAATTACTATTTATTGCTGTCTGTAATAATTCACCTTTCGCTTATTTCTCTGACATATTTATCCCCATCTCAGAAACAAAATATTTACAAAGAGCTTACAAAGTCCAGCAGGCATGGTGGTTCAGACCTGTAATCCCAGCATTTGGGAGATGGAGGATCAGGAGTGTAAGGTCATTCATGGCTGCATAGTAAATATAAGCCAGCCTGCACTACCCGAGACACTGTTTCAAAGAATCAAGACCGAAACAAAATGAAACAACAACAACAAACTTATTAAACAAAGTCTCTCTGACACTAGCTTAATTTTGGATAGCTCTTGTTATGGGAGTGGCTGAAGAATTCTGAGTAATGCATTTGTCTGTTCTGAAGGATGCCTGGTATCCTTTTAGGGTTCTTCTAGCAGATACCAGTAGGATTCCCTGTCATGATAACCAAAACATCTATCCAGACATTTCTTGGTAACCAAAACAAACATATATCCAGACATTTCTTGGCGAGAGAAGAAATAATACCCAGTGGAGAACCATTGATACAGATTGAGCCAATTAATTAGAAGACTCATTCAGAAACTACATAGGACTTCCAAATCTTTGTGTGTCGTAGAACTTTCACTTGCTCACTTATTCTGATTCATTTAGTCATCTCTCCATCTACCAAACATTCTTTGAGGGTCTGTTGTAGGCAGAGGCAGAAATATTGGTTCATGTCCATATAAGTGTCAGGACCTGTGCTGGGCCTTATGGAGTAAACACTGAAAAGAGCCACCAAACATAAATTACCCTCAGCTTACCATGTTCCAGGGAGGAGGGTAGCCAGAACAGCACCCAGTCTGCAATGGATTCTTGGCACTTTCCTGCTTTCTGGAATCTTTTTTTGGGGGGTGGGGGTTGTTTTTTGAGACAGTGTTTCTCTGTGTAACAGTTCTGGCTGTACTGGACTCTCTCTTTGTAGACCAGACTGGCCTTGAACTCACAGAGATCTGCCTTCCTCTGCCTCCCGAGTGCTGGGATTGAAGGCATGAGCCACCAGGCTCAGCTGCCTTCTGAAATCTTAACTATCCTTCCCAAGTTCATCAGAAGTGGTCCAGACTTAGAGGCCTCTCTCTATAGCTTCATTAATCCTCCATGCATTGATCCTTTGCCCTTTGCTTCTACCACACTGAGTGGGTATATTGTAGATCTTATAGACATATCTAGACTTCCTAAATAAATATTTTGGAGAGGTTTACTAGAATTGAGAAGATCCTTAGATAAAATTACATCTATAATCTTATTTTTGTGTCACTCTGGCTTCATCACCCTGGGCAGGTTTCCCAATTGCCAGACTGTGCTTTCTCTATGAAATGGAGATTGTTTTACCTCTTCTCAGCCACCAGTAGGAGACTAGTGAGAGCACTGAAGGAAATGTCAATACTACTGTATTTTGCAAATTGAAACTATATAATACATTGGTGTTATTTGAAGAGTTAATAATGCAAATTTCCTCAGGCAGAGGGCTAGGTTTTACGCCGTTGCATCTTAAAGCTCAGTGTGCATCTGTATGTGGTAGAGTGGGATCCACACAAACCATGGCGAGGCTCCTGTGGTACCTTGTGAAGTGTGGATCTCATTCATTATAAACTTGTTATCTGATGACACACTAGTCAATAAATAGTTGTAGAGTCAAGTTGAATTTCAGATAATCACCCAAGAAGTGTTCATGATTGCTCATGCATATGTATGCAGGCACCTTCTGAAGCTATGAGTTGTAAATATACCATGTGAAACATATTTTAAGGATATAATGGTATTTTGTGAATTTTTTATGAAGGACTTTAAAGATATTTTATCTGATACAGAAAAACATCACTTAAGGTGTAGATTCTGTAAGATTTCACTCTAAGACATATTAAAATGAAAAGTGATGATATATTTCCAGCCTTGGATAGCTTTGTTTTCTTGTTTCATTGTATTATATGAGAAAGTGACAAATACTTTAGAGTATAATAAGAGATTAATCTATGTAAAATACTCACATTTCCCAGCTATTTCCTGAGCTTAAAATTCATTTTGACCAATGTATAAATTCAGTAGACTAAAATTTGTTGTGGTAAAGCTCACAGTTGGTTTAGCCTTTCTGACACAATTATATCGTGGTGATGCTAACATTGAACACCATAGTAGCAAATTTGTTTTACTAAAAATACTGAGATAACACAAATAAGACATTAAGGAAGCTCATGCATTAGTTACTGGACCTTTCTTGAAAAGTAAATACTAAGGAAATATTTTAAGGGAGTTCCTTTTTGTTTTCTTGACTTAGGGTTCATTTCCAGTCAACTATTGCTTTTGTTTAAAAAGAATTAGGTTAATACCTGTTAAATGTGGTAGTAAAGTTTTACTACATATAATTAAGTTGTAAAATTAAATGGACGTTATAGGTAAAATTTCCAATATAGGCTTTCTATATTTTAAAGAAAAATAGCTGGGATTGCTCGAGGTACTAAATTCTATACTAGCTACAGAGCTTTGAAAACATTTAGTTTATTTTCCTAAAGTGGGAAATTTAAACAAGGTCTTTTAAGTCTATAAAGAAGACTCACTGATGTTGTATTTAATGAACATTGCACAGGACTTTTTCTTTTTATAAATCCGGATTTGGAGGACATTTAGCGACTGACTTCTGTGGGTTGCATGTGTTATTAGGCATAATCTTCCCCAACCCTGATGTGCTGAGAACTGCTGGCTTCACTCAGGATGAGCAGACAGACATGTTTAGAGCCCCTGTGCTTCTATAAAGTGTCTGTGAATTTTACAAAATGACAATTACCCACTGCACTTTTTTGAAAATGTTTATTGGCTACTATATTATTTCAAGACAGTAGGCTCCTAATAAAATTCATTTTAATTGTTTCTTTCCTAAGTATTCATGAAGAAGACACATAGGAAATGCTGAATGGTTGGGAAAAATTCACAGCTTCACCTCAGTCAACACTAATTTCATTCAAACACGTGCTTCTGTTTCTAAATGTCTATCTGTCTGTCTAGGTCTGTCAAAAGTCTAAGAGATAGCTCACAGGACTGAGACCACTTCCAGACTTGAAGGACTGAGAAAACAACCCCTCTTAACAGAATTGAGCAGAGTCCTTCATGTCTTAGTTAAAAATGGCTAATCCTGAAACACAAAATATGCTGGGCTTCTCACACAAGTTTAGGGAAGGTTAGGTAGTGGACTAATTTGGACACTTTAAACTGATGCTACATTCCTATCCCAAGGGACTTGCAAAATATAGTCCAACCAAAACATTAAATTGAAGAGATCTAACTCAGGAATCAGGGTCAGTGATGGCACTTCTTAGCCAATGCAAACCTTCACATCTAATAGCTAGCCCAGTGGTGAGGGAGGTCATTTCTTAGCCAATCTCTAATCTCTCCATCTCTTACAACTGTTAGCAGAAATTGATATCTTCTTCCAGAGTGAGTTTCTTCCTCATTTAGAATTGGAGTTCTTAAAGTTTAACAGCACAGTGTCACTTAAAATTTATTTCTCAGCCTCCCTTGCAGCTAGGAGTTATTTACATGGTTGCAGACAGAGCAGCAAGTAGAACTTTCCAGAAGTACTTTTCTTCTTCTGGCTGGTTGTACTGTAGCTAACTGGATCAGAACAAAAGCAGCCACTAACACTTGTGAAGTTGGAGTCCCATAATGAGTATGGAAGTACAGTCTGTCAAACCAGCCCTACACTGATTAATCTAGTTTGCCTACATGGACATGAACTTAAATATTATCATGGTCTGTATTTTACTGGCAGTGACAAGGCACCCAATATTATGACTATATGCTCTTATCTTCTTTGAAACTGTAAATAAAATGTACTTTTCATTTCAGATATTGAAATGAATAGAAACTCTGCAGGAATTCTGGAAATACTTTCATGTGTCTTTATTTCTTCTTTTTTCCTGCTGTCCGGGTGGATCTTTAGAAGCATATTTTGGAACAAACCACATATCCTTATCTCTTCAGGAAGAAAGGTAGGAGGAACATGAGTTCCTCAAGAAGTTGAGAAACCAACTTGGACAACTTGCCTTTTGACTTCCTTTACATGAAGAAAACAGGCTTTTGGTATTTAAGATTTTGGTGTCTGTCAGAGAAATGGGGTCAAATGACTGAAGATTGATGCTGTAATGTATGGAGAGAAAATGGGAGCTGTCCAGGCAGCCACTGGTATGTCATTTCTTAGTTTGGGAAGCTGCAGCCCTGCACTTCCTATATAATCAGATATATTTGTCCCTCTCAGGTCTCTGAGGTGGTTGAAGAATAGATAGCTAGAGTCTCATAGTTAAATTTTGAGTTGTTTGGGAATCAAGAGGGTGTTCTAAGAAGATGCTTTTTAAATTGTGATGAAAGTTGAGTTTGATATAGAACTTTAAACTCATGGAGATAGGTCGACAGTAGAATGTTGAAGTCAGGTGCCAAATACATATAGACTGGACATTGGGATTGTATGCCAAGCCATATAACTCTCATAATTTTGGCCTAATTACCTCTGTTGTTTTGTATTGTATTTATTATTATAAGAGTAAGAGCCATTTGTTGGACTGAAAGGGGGAGCTGTTGGGGGGAAAAGATATATCTTAAACTTAAAAAAAAAGGAAGGGGATGGGTGGGTTGAGGCGGAAGAGGGTGGGAGGGGGGGACTGGAGGCGGGGTAGGGAGGGGATTTCAATTGAGATGTAACTTGAAGAAATAAAAAATAAAGTTAAAAAAAAATAAAAAAGAAAAAAAGAAAATTCAAAAAAAAAAAAAGATTTTGGAATTGTTGGTTTTCAATTGGGTTCCACAAAATGCCATCTGAGCTGAGAGAGAGGCTCTTCAGACTCAAGAAGAAAGTACAAGAGAAACACTCCAGAGAACTGAAGGAGGGAGGAGGACCCTGGCAGGCTGGTCTAGCCCAACACAAAGGTGCAGGTCACCTGGGCCCCAGTGGGGAAAGGGCAGCTGCTGTACTAACAGATATGGCCTGCAAGGGTCATGCCTCAGAGCCAGCATGGGCTAGATACGGTCAGAGATGGGCCAGTCTAGGCTCACATAGACTTTTTTCTTGGACCTTTTATTAGTTACATCCTCGCTCTTGTGACAGACTTCCTGACAGAAACTAACTAAAGGGAGGGTGGATTTATTGTGGCTGATGAGCTGAAGGGATCCAGCCATCATGGCAGGGAAAGCACAGCAGCAGCAGGAACACGCTGCCTTGGCAATGGTTAGTCAAGAAGCAGGGAGACAAAGGTAGGAACCAGGAGCAGGCTACTACCCATAAGGCCCACCTCCAGCAGCTCATTTCCTCCAGTGAGGTTCCACCTCCTTAAAGTCCTACAAGCCTTCAAAACAGCATCAGCCCCAGAGGACCAAGGAGTTCAAGTATAGGAGCTTTTGGGGGGATATTCTCATTCAAATAACAACATTTATGTTGAAATGTTGTTAAAACAGAATGCCTGTGCTGTCTTTTCCTCCTCTTGGACTTCTTTGTAAGCAGCTAGACGGCCCTGAAGGTAGGCTGGCAATCTCAGCTCTGCCTCCTCCTAGCACACCTGGACCAAGGCAGCTGCACAGGCCTTTTTGTCTACTGCATGGAGCTCATTTGCTGTCAGCCCAGCACTTTTATAATGGAGAATGCCAGGCGGATGGAAGTACACTGAAAGTATGAAGTACTGTGTAGATGGTTCAAAGTTCATCAATGGCACGACTAAAAACACTGTCACTTTCTTGCCCACTACTTCCAAGACCACAAGATTCCAACCCTTTCAGTGGGTTCAGTCATGGAAGGTTGCCTGCTGATGAATTCCTTCTCACAAGGGCTGCCTTGGGGAATTCATGTTTTTACAAAGTTCTCGTGGGTTACAAAATTATGGGGATGGAGACAATTAGATTGCTTGCCTCAGAACCTCCACCTTCCCAGGGATGACCAGTTCAGAATAGTACTGCTGACAGAAATGATACCTTCAGAACCAACCTCATGATGCAACATACGATTACACATCATCATATTGATCAGATGCCGTGTTATTATTACTTACCCTATCTGCAAAAGTATATTCTACTTGTCTTCATCTCATTTTTCTTCCTCTTCCTTCTCGTACTTTCTTTTCCCTTCCTTCCTTCCCTCCTCTTCCTTTCTTCTTTTCTTTTGTTAGACAGTCTCACACTACCCAGGCTGGCAGTGCCCTGAGGATAGCCTTCAATTCTCCCTTCTCCACCTCTCAAATGATGAGATATAAGCATATGACACCAGGCCCAGCTGTTTTGTTTTCTAGAAACACAGTCTTTATTTTTTTATTTTATGTGTATGGTATCTGCCTGAATATATCTCTGTGCACTATGTGTGTGTGGTGCTCACAAAGACCAGAACAGAATATCAGATCCCCTGGGACTGGAACTTCAGACGGTTGTCAGCCACCACATGGGTGCTAGGTATTGATTGAATCAGGGTCCTCTGGAAAACCAGACAGGACTTTTAACTGCTGAGCTATCCCTCTAACCCCCTGAGATACAGTCTTGCTATGTACAGGCTGGGAAGCCATGCAATTTGAGTGGACCTTAAATTCTCTTGTGTCAGTCTTTTGAATGCTGGGATTGTAGGTATATGTCACCACACTTGACATATTCTACTATCAATATGAGTTACATAAATAAATACAGATAATTATCCTTGGGAGATGCTGGGTTAAATTAAATTGAGCTGGAAAAATGTGTGTGTGTGAGTCTGAGCAGGAAGCTGCCAAGGTGTGAATGCCTCTGCTGAGGGTCTTCATGGGTCCCTGATAAAAAGTCCATATAATGCGGGTAAGCCAGCCCTGAGGGTGTGAGTGTGGGAGAGCCAGCCCGGCCTTTGGTCTGCTATGTGGTGGTGTTGGCTAAGGAGAGATGCCCTCCCCTCCCTTTTGCCCTCACCACCATTGGCCAACAGGAGATCTGGCCAAGATGGGGTCACAAGAACAGGGGAGCTGTCCCTGCCCCTCACATTCTGTAGCACTTGGGAGAGCAGGCCCTGTACCTTTCCATAGTAGAACTGGGCATGCAAGTGGGGGTTGCAGGTTGAGAACCAGGGCTTTGAGTTGGCCCACCCCAACATCTACCCCATGGATGAACTGCTGGAGTGCAAGAAGAGGTCAGTTCCACAACCCAAAACTACAGGATCTCCATGACACAGGACAGTTACAGCATATCTGAGAGGAGTTCCAGTGAGGTTCCGGTACTGATGGAGTAACAGCAACCAGGGCCCTCGTACCAGACCAAAGAGTCATTATAATGAACATTTGCAAGCAGAATGTGTGGACATGAACTGTTGCAGAACTGACGTGGGTTCTTCTTATTATGGTATTTTGTGTTGTGATTCCCCAATAGGTGACAATTTCCAGAATTTTGAACCAGAAGCCTATATCCACACTTCCCTAGCTCGAATCTCTTAGGGATAATCTTCTACAGAAACACTAGAGGGACACTCATTTAGTTAAGTTGGGAAATAACTTGCTGGCACAGAATGCTTCATTTAACTAAAACAGGTGAACGGTTTTCTCCCTGCTCTCTAACAAACCCAAGATCTCATAATAGATTAAATTCTTGTGATGGGATTCATCATGAACTCTTCTGCAGACAACCATCAGTGGCCTCTTTTATCTTTCCATCAGCATCCTCTACTCTGGCACTCAGAGCCAGGGACCACTGTGGATGCTCTTAGAACACTGTGGAAACCAGATTAAATTTTATTTTTACCTGGCACATTACATCTGCTAATGGCTTAGGTCAACTGGGTAAGCAATATGGTCATTCATAATTAATTTTGCAGTTCATTATAGCCAATTATTTTAACCACTGGATAATTTGTATTTTTATATTATCTATGGCCTTCCAGGAACATACAAAAAGCTTAATGGGCTGTATAATGTTCAATCCCTGATCCACGATTAACATGCTGTTTAATGAGTACAATTTTTAAGGAAGCTTGAAATCTCAGGTCCCTGGCTTCTGCTACAAAGTCAGATGTTGGAATGAAAAGTTTGCAACAATAATGGGTTTTGAATGGAAGGTTATTCTTGCACAAATGAGATTCTTTGTGCAATCTGGGAGTCTGCTACCCTTAAAGAGCAACTGTGAGATGCTGAGCATGTCGACAGTTCTAAATTCTGTCCTCCAGTCTTGGGACTTTTGGTCTCATAGGTCCAGAATAGCTGAGATTTGAGGGTTTGCAACAATTGTGATAAAGGAGTTTATAGTTCACAGTTTCAAGACCTATTAGCTGAAAAAATATTTATTTTTTTGGATGTTTCTTGAGCATGTAAGAAACTGTGTTGGGGCTGACAAGATGGTTCAGTGGATAAATAGCTTGCTGAGCAAGTGTGAGGACCAGAGTTTGGGTTCCCAGCATCCACCACATACAAGGAGGACATAATAACATGCACCTCCAATTCCAGTACTGAAGGGTAAGGTGGGGATCTGAGATAAGTAGGTCCTGGGGTCTCATTGGTCAACTCAGGTAACTGAAATGGAAGTATCTGTTTCACTGAGAGACCCTGCCTCTAAAAAACAAACAAACAAATGAATGAATGAATAAATAAATAAGTGAATAAGCAAATAAATGAAAAGAAAAAAGATGGAAAGTCCACAGAGGAAAGATATCTGTGGTAGAAGAAGCACTCCTGTTTTCATAGCTGAGTGCACTGCACATGTGCGTGGGTGCGTGTGCACATGCAAACAAACACACACACATATACACACTACTGCCCCCATGTGAATATACCACACAAATTTTAAAAAAGTCAAAATAATACGAAATTTGTAGAGCTTCCCTCAATGGAGGCATACAGATCGTGTTAGTGGAGGTTTTGTCAGGAATCTTGGGTCTGGAATGTTGTAGCAGAACTGAGAACCCTGCACTTTCTGGATCTTGTTTTCTATGCATGATCTGGCTGTGTCTTCTCTTGGGCAGATTCAAAAGCTCTAAGAAACCGTGTGGAGATATGTTCTACCTGCTTCCATCTGTATGGCTGCCATCTGAGATCAAGTAGTTTTCTCTTCCTTTGTCTCAGTACATGGAGCATGTAGACCAATCTAAGAGACTGGTGTGAATGTGTGTGTGTACATGTGTGCATATATGTGTGTATGTATGTGAATATGTGTGTGTATCTGTGTGTATGAGTGTACATATGTGTATGTGTGTATATCTGTGCTTATGTGTGTGTGTATATGTGTGCATATGTGTATATGTGTGTGCATGTGTGTATATGTGTGTGTGTGTGTGTGTGTGTGTGTGTTTGGAGTGCTGCTAGTGAAACCAAAGCTGATAAGATCTCTTGTTCTTGATGGCTCCCACTGAAGTACCGTGGGGAGTACTGCTGGTTACTAATAAGCATCATTTACTTCTGAGTATTTATCTTTGGTTCTCAGGACAACTATGAACAGTTACTTAACAGTTGCTGTTTCCCCAAGTGAAACATAACCCACTAAGTGTTTTCCTTTTAGGATTGTTGATAAGATTAAATTAAATAACACATATAAACTTTTTAATGTTCTTCCTGTCATTGATGCATCAAAACCAGCTTTCTCTTTTCCCTACTTTGTTTTCTTTTCTTCTGGCTCCTCTTCTCACTTTCTGACTCCTTCTCCCATGTGACAGGCAAGCTATGTAATTTATATTTAGGAAGGAAGCCTAGATCACATGATCAGATTTACAAGTAAAGAGGAATGAGTTATGCAACTCTCTTAAGGCCAAATTAGCTATGTTGTCTTCTCTTGGCCACATGTTTTTTGGTATACCTGAGGATGGGGTATTGTGACTCCCACAAGACAACCCCTGGCACCATCCAATTCTATGTGAAGATATTGGAAAAGACAAAGATGTTGGGACTCTCTCTTGCCCCAAGGAGTACAGTCTAGGTGGACATTTGTGGTTTGATTGTCTATCTAACTGCATTGGTTACTCTACACTGTACATGTAACAGAATAGCTTAAGAGAGGAAGGGTTGGTTTATTTCAACTTAATGTTTCAAAGAGAACAGCCCACCATGGTGGAAAAGACATGGCAGAGTTCACAGTAGCAGAATGTATGCTGGTGGAGACTCCATACATGTTAGTACACAACACACAGGAGACTCAGACTAGAACCAAAATTGGGTACCACCTTGGAGGTCTACCTCAGGAGACCCACTTATGCTAACTAAGTCACTGTCCTATAGCTTCTCAAAACAGCACCTCTATCTAGGAACCACCTGTTTACACACATGAGTCTGAGGGGATTGTTTTCACATTCAAAACATGGCATCTGTCCCTGCTCCCCACAGGCTCATGAACATAACACAAAATGCAAAGGTCTATCTGCAAGAACCCTCACTGTTTTAACAGACACAACACTGTTCAAAAGTCCAGCATCTCAGCCTTTGCAAAGTGTAATGTTCTCCTTGGTAGATGTTTCTCATTTACCTTATTCACACGTTTTGCTCTTCTGTCTGTATCCCAGTTTGTCCACAGCTTCATACACACCAGTACTCCTAAACTAAACAGTTTTTCACATCTTCTGCCCTACTTTCTCCTCCTCATTCTAACTATAAATCTGACTAAAGTAAGATCAGTAAGAGAGCCACAGCCCAATTGTTATGGTGTTTTGAAATTTCCACTGCTGAACAAATTAGTTAATTTGTTTTGAATTCAGTTTCACTCAGATTGTTAAGCTACAAGAAGAATACAACCTGATTATTTTCCAGAATATAGCAAAAATAACTTTTAGCCCAATTTCAAATACAATTAATTGTTTTTGTTGTTGTTATTGTTTTTTGTTTTTGTTTTTTTCTTTTGCCTGAAGCCTCACAATCTCTACTGTCCACCTTTTTGTCAACATTCTGAGATTCAGAATGTCCAGAAAAATGGCACACAAAATTCTGGGTTTCTCTAGCCTGCAGCTCCAAATTCTTCCATGGCCAAGTTTATCACAGCAAAGACCCCACTCCTGATATCAATTCTGTGTGTTATTTTCTTTTCTTGTCTCTGTTATAAAATGTTGGACACAGTTAAGGGAGTTTCAGTCCATCATGTTTTGGAAGATGTAGTGGGCTCACAGTGGCTGGAGTTTGTGGTAAAGGGTCCTTGCATCTTTCTGGATCTGGAAGGAGGGAGGCCAGGCTGAAACACAACCAGGCTATGACTTTCAGTGACCTTCCACCAGTTACACTGCCTGCTCCAGAGTTTTTTCAAGTCTCCAAAAGCAATACCAATGGCTGGGGATGAATGTGATCAAATGTATTAGTTGGTGGGGAGACATTTCATAATCAAATCATAATACCATAGAATAAGCCAACAAATGTGACTTACATTAGATCAGAGGTGGGTGGTTGTCTGGGGCAAAGAGGAGGGAGCAATTAATTCTTGGAGGATGAATATCTATATTTTTAATACCTATATTCAGACTCAGAAGGAAACAATTGCCTATCTACTAAAAATAATGATACAGCCATGCATCCATTGCATCAGGTGGGTTATTAGGGAGAATACAAGCAAGGCAATACTGTAAATATCAAAGGCTACATATAGGACCAGGAAGAAAGTGACATCAGTGCAGATCTGAAGAACATATTCCCTCTAGCAGAGTTCTATGTTTGCACACAGAGTCTTGTCAAGGGAAGGCTGCTCTCAAGAGGGGGTGGTGAAGTGGAAGTTGAGAGGCACCAGGGGAACCAGCATTTGCCTTTAGTTGTAGGTAATAAATTGTGTGGGAAATGCCAATTTTCAAAATTCCTCCTTTCTATGTGATTCAGTGTGAGTGAGACAGAATCATTGTCAGTGACTCTAAAATCCATCTCAAAGACTCAAAAATCATTAACGTCCAATAATACTGATTTGTTTTGTGTTAAATCTGAGTCTTGTGGGTTCTATAACTCTCTCCTTTGGCAGGAAATTCAATAATTTATTATCACTGAAGGTGAAAGTAGTCTCAGAAATATTTAGCTTAGTTCCGATGTTGTTCACTTTTAGTCCATAAAATGCTAGTCATGTCCCATAATTCCTTTCTGCAGAGTTAATTAAGTTTCTTGTTTCTGCACTTCACAACGTGACTGTGTTTTTGTTAGAAGTCTGGTGGGAATTCTCATTATTTTTAGTCTTCACTTTATGGGAGCAATCTATGTTTAAAAATTACAAAATGGAGACTCATGTGCCAGTAATGTTATAATATAGTAATACAATTTTACTAACTTACTTGTTTTAATGAAAACAAGACTGGCAACATTGAAACCTGACAGATTTAAAAAAAAATATGTTTCCTGGAAGTTTAAAACTTAAAACATAATTGTACTAAATTTTAGACACTAATCTTATGTCCGAATATACTCTTTATGCAAGAACACACACTATGCTGTGCAGCAGTGAGAAATCCCATGATGCAAAGATGCCCACTGGGGAAGGCCCATGGAACACAGAAGCAGGAAGTTCCTTTAAGATAACCAGGGGGAAATTTCATTTTTTTAATGGGCTCAGAATACAAAGAGAACATGAGCTCATTAGTTTGCGAGAGTAGTCCAACTTGGACAAACACTTTGAGTTTGTTAAATATATATAGTAGATTCAAAAAAATACTCGACTGCTTATCTGTACATGTGTCTCTGTGTGTACTTGTGTGCATATATGCTGTTGCCTGTGGAGGGTGGTGGGCAGAGCATCCATCAGATCTGCTGGAAATGCAGTGGCCAGCTACAGTGAGCCGTCTGACATGTGTGCTGGGAATTGTGCTTACGTCCTCTGGAAAACCAGTGCATGCTCCTAACTGCTGAACTGTCTACACAGCCCCAAGTGTAGAGTGTTTTTTTTTTAAAGGATAGATACAAGAAGATACACGACGGTGGGCTTTAGAGTGATAGCGTGTACTTAGCCTAACCCAGGTGGGTTCCAGATTGCAGAGTTCTCTTTGTTAATGAACTTCGAAATTAGGGGCACTTTCTGGGAGAACAGCATATTGACAAAGCAGATGTTAAATCAGACAGAGCTAATGGCTCATTTAAAATGTGCTGTAAATGGTAATAAATATCACTATAGAGACCAGTCCTTGGTCTTCCAGTCAGGCCTTAGAGTCTTTCCTCAGGTCCCCCCCCCCCCACTTTGTCTCCTACCTTGTTCTGTTTATACTTTAGACCTCATTATTCCCTATTGGATACTATTGCAATGGAAGGGGAACCCAGTTACAGCCTGACTGAATCAGACTGTCTTTCTTAAGATTTGGATCTCATGTGGGTCCTCCAGCAATTGGAGAAGGGCCTGTCTTTGGATCACTTTCCCCTAGCTGGGCTGCCTTTTCTGGCTTCAGTGGTAGAGGATACACTTAGTCCTTATGCAACTTGATGTGCCAGGGTAGGTTAGTGGGGAGGGGCTCCCTTTCTATGAGGAGAAGAGGAGGGGAGAATGGGGAAAGAGGGTGGAAGGGTGGGACTGGGAGGAGAGGAGGGAGGGGGCTGTGATCGGAAAGTAAAGTGAATAAATAAATAAATTAATGAGAGAAAAGAGATTTGGATCTCTCTCTCCTCTCCTCTCTACTCTCCACCCCTCTTGTCTCTCTCTCTTTTTCCCTCCTCTCCCTCCCTTCTTTTCTTTCCTTTTTTTTTTTTTGAAGCAGAGTCTTCCTAAACATCCCTAGTACTCACTGAACAGCCAGATTGGCCTTGAACTCATAGTGATCCTCCTGCCTCACCCATTTAATGCTGTTTACATGTACTACTGTATTCCTCTCCCGCCCTTTCTTCTTTCCTTCCCTTTACCCAACATGTTGGGGGATGAAATCCAGAGCCTCAAGAATGCTAAGTAAGCACCCTACCACTGACTGACTCCCCTCAGCGCCTCTTAAGCAATGAGTAGGAAAATCCACTTGATGTGGATTGCTGCCGGCACCGAACTATGAGGCTCTGAAGGACAGAAAGTGCAGGAAGATATAACAACCCGAAGCGAAGTTTATATCGAGTGGACAATTAATTGCTGCGACAAAATACTGGATATAAACCATCTAAAGAAGGAAGGGTTTGTTTTAACTCACTGTTTCAGAGGTGTCAGCTCATCATGGGGGGGGCTGGGGGAAGGGGCGGGGCAAAAGGAAGCAGAGCAGCGCACAACGTGGGGGGGGGGCGGAGCAAAGGAGACAGGATCCAAAGGACAGAGGGGAGGAAGGGGCGCATACATACACCCAGAGATAGATGGGGAGAGAGAGAGGGAGAGTTTGTGACTATGTGCTTGCTCCTGCTGCCCCCTGCTACCCACTTCTTCCACTCAGGTAGATCTTCTGCCTCTTAGCTGATCTTAGAGATACACCCAGAGGTATGCCTTCCTTCCTTCCTTCCTTCCTTCTTTCCTTCCTTCCTTCCTTCCTTCCTTCCTTCCTTCCTTCCTTCCTTCCTTCCTTCCTCCTTTCTTTGTTGTTGTTTTTTCGAGACAGGGTTTCTCTCTGTAGCTCTGGCTGTCCTGGACTCGCTTTGTAGACCAGGCTGGCATCAAACTCAGAGATGTGCCTGCCTCTGTCTCCAGACTAGGAGCTTCTCAATCAAATCAAGTTGACAGACAAGATCACACAGTTGTGGCAAGAGCCAGGAAAGCAAGAGGAAGCAGGGAAAAGTAGACTTGGGTGGGGAGGGGGATTGGGACTGACCTTTGACCTGGCTTGAAGACCTGACCCACTTTGGCTGCTCCCTGGAGAGACACTGACATCTTGGTTTCTGACTGCACTTCCAGTTCTGAGGGGGTTTCGTGAGCATTTGTTTGCGGCTCTGGTTTTGGCATGGTCCTCCCTCTTCTTGTAAACATTCATGCTGTGTGCTTGCCTAGTATGGCGCCCTTTCTATTATTCACAGCTAACAACAGTCTGGTCAAGATGGAAGTGGTGTCAATTGTTGAGTGCTACAACTTCCTTTGTACATTCATACTGTTTAAACAGACCCATGACATTAATAACAGTTATCTGGGGCAGATCAATATGAGGGTGGAGTTGGCAAAACATAGAGGACATGCTTTTGGAAGAGATTCCATCAATGACCTTTGATGGAAAGGAACCTGGCCTGCTGCTTTTACCGGGAAGTCCATCATCTCTATGAGCTGTGGCTCGGTCAGAGGAGAAAAACAGTAGCCAGTGAAATGGCCAGAAAATAGTTCAGACAGGGATAATTACATGCTGCCTCTCTTGGTGCTGGCTAGATGTGCAGTAGCTCAGAGGAGAACTACAGAACAGACCTGAGCTCTTAGGAATGATGGAAGGTGGCAGACGGGAGCTAGCTGGAAGAGCAGAGGGTCTAGGCTCCACGGTGGAGCATGTGGGTGAAGGAGTGCACTGACAAGAGAGGGTAGGGAGGGAAGAGTCTCAGGTCTGAGTGCTGATTGCTTCTAGGGGTAAGGGGATAGGGGCTGTTCCTTGTGGGTTTTTTTTTCTCTCTCCCTCTTCACTGGAAATTGTCAATGAAAGAGCAGCAATAGAAGCAACAGAGCTGGTTAGTCCTGGGTGAAGTCAAAAGACAGATGAGGAACCATGCCTCTGGTTCCAAACTCACTACACACCCTAAGGCCAGTCCCTGTGGCTGGGAATCTGCTTGGAGAGCCAAGGAGGTAGGAAGAAACAAATCACAAGCCAGAGTGGTGGTCAGAAGTCATGAACTAGGAAGGAAATAGGAAAAAGAACTGAATGGTGCCAGAGGAGTCAGATGGGAGATGCTAAGGCAATGGTTCTCATTGTGGCCCCTTTATGGTCTAATGACCCTTTCACAGGGGTCGCCTAAGACAATCTGCATATCAGAGATTTACATTATGATTCATAACAGTAGTGAAATTATAGTTATGAAGTAGCAATGAAAATAATTTTATGGTTGGAGGTCACCACATGAGGACCTGTATTAAAGAGTCGCAGCATTAGGAAGGTGGAGAACCACTGTGCTAAGGGGTGGGAACCAAAGCTGGGAATGAGCCAGCCAGGATCCTGCCTTCTCCGTCTTAGTCAACACTGGCCATCACAGCCTTCTGGTGACCCTCAGGTTTGACCTCCAGCCCTGGAACATCTTGGAAGAGTGACTGAGGACTTTCTAGCACATTCTACATCCCCCTCCTTTGCAATGGCAGTGTAGGAGCATTTATAGGTGAATGGCACAGGGTCTTGTTCTAGTCTGACTCGCTGGTGTCCCTTCTTGATGCGCACGAATCCCTCTCCTTCCAGATACAAGCCACCTATTATCCATTTCTGCCATTTTGTTACTTTTGCTTAGGGAGAGAAGTGTGCCTCCCAAGGGGTTATATTAAATTGAATTGACTGTCAGGCAGCATTGAAGAGCTACAGCAAGAAAGAAGGCAGGCCGTTTCCATCTCCCTAGCTCTTTGTGGTCGAGTACACTTTCGTGTTAAGCTTCCAAATTAAGTCTCTGCTGACTGGGTGTGGTCAAATACCAGCTTCTCATCCTAAAACACTCAGCAGCTCCAGTTGATTCAGGTGAGTTGAGGCTTCAGCTGCCCTGAGGCTGGCCCAGAAGGACGCCTGTGTTCACCAGCATCCGTGTTCTTCTCTATCCAAGCCAAGCTTATTGGAATACCTACCGGCAGTCCACATTTGCTGTACATGAGTAATTTGATGGATAGGAAAATAACAGTCAACTATAGTGAAAAATGAATTTATACAAAGTAGATTTGCATCATAGATCAGCACCTTGCTAAGGAAGTCCCATATACTAAAAAGTTGAAGAGAAAAAAACTGCTTCTTATTTTTGAAGACAGCCATTACTTGCTCTTTAAAGATCCAAATTCTCTTATGAATTAAATGTGGAAAAACTACTAACTAGACCAAATGGCTTTTAAAAATAGATCAACCTGCCAGGCGGTGGTGGCGCACGCCTTTAATCCCAGCACTTGGGAGGCAGAGGCAGGCAGATCTTTGTGAGTTCGAGGCCAGCCTGGTCTACAAAGTGAGTCCAGGACAGCCATGGCTTTTAAAAATAGATCAACCTTATTTTCAGTTACATGTGTAGGTATATATGCATGTGTATGGGCACTTATGGAGGCAGCTGTGTTGGGACCCTTGGCGCTAGAGGTTCATGAGTTCTAATTCCTGACCTGGATGCTGGAATCTCAGGTCCTCTGGAACAACAGTGTCTGCTTTTAACCACTGAGCGGTCTAGCCCCATGGAGCAAATGCTTTAGAGTAAACTCTAGAACATAATTATGACTGTATATGTTTGCTCAGTAGTGCCAAGCAAATAAATCCAGTTTCTGCCTCCATCTGTTGCTTGTGGTAACCACAGGTCCTTATTATTCATCAAGGCCCCTTAATCCCTGCTCATGTCTTTTCCCCCATTACAATCTTCCAGAACACTTTCACTACCACTCTGCCTAAAGACTGTCAAAACTTTATAGCCTAGGCTGAATGTCATGTTTGCTCATACACATGGAGGTCTGAGGCCGACTTCAAGTGTTCCCTCCTCAGGCTTCATTAACCTGGAGACAGTATCTCTCACTTGGACTGGAAATCACCAGTACTAGTGGAAAATGGGAAGCCTTGTCTAGGTTTATCTACTTGACATCTGTAATATCTACAAGAATATTCGATAATAGAAAAGGATTTATATTAGAGATATAATGAAAAGACTATTTTTCACTGGCAAAATGGCTGACAAAAGAACACTACAAAAGCAGCTTCCTTGTGTATGGCTGGTGTTCAGACACACGCCGAGATGAAAATGGCAGAAAACAGCCAAGGCCTTCTTCCATGATTTTGACTAAATGTAGCTTTCATGGACATCAGACTCTTCTGGGTAAAATCAGAAGGGTGGCTATGCATCCCGGGGTTCGTAGCTTCAGTGTTGCTGATACAACATGGTAGGTTGGCCTCATACTCCTACCGCCATGCCTTCTGCATCATGGTGGACTGCCTCCCTCTGGAACTGGAAGTGAAATTAGACCCTTTCTCCCTTAAGTTGCTTTTGTCATGGTATGTTTATCACGGCAACAGAAATGAAACAAAGACACAACATCATAAGACATTATGATCAAGCCAGTCAGATTATGGGGAAAGAGAGATGTATAAGGAGGGTTTCAGAGAAAGCACTAGTTGGTCTTCCAGAATGGAGAGATTCCCATAATGCTGAGGAGTGGTAGGGGATGGCAAAAGGACAAAGTGAGTGCTTACTCCACAGAAAGCCAAGATGTTGAATTCCCCCTAAATTGCACACATGTAAGATGCTAAGATAGTCATGAAATGCAGCCATCTTCTGTCAGACTTACTTTTAGATGTCCAGTTCAGGCTATTTTAAAGATGCTAATCAGATTTCGCACGTTTCTTTTAATTTGTTTTCTGTATTATTAGACAGTCTGACTTGTGCATGGTAATAGTACAATGAGTTCTCCAGACCGTTCCCATATTACAGTTCTGAGAGTTACAGCCTCTCTGCCAGGTAAATGAGAGTTTCAGTAGAAAGGATGGGTTTAATTTAAGCCACAGAGTATTAGAAGGTTTCCTCCCCATTGCAATTACAAGAATTATATTTAATATGTGTGTAACAGATAGTCGCATCTTGTTGGGAAAACAACTCCCTTTGCATAGGATAAAAATGACTGCAAATATTTTATTATGTTGGTTATTTATTCTTCCTCAGGACCCTGTAGTATCACATTCCTCAAAAATAATCCCAATTATCACTAAATATTCTTTACTTATTTGATTCTCAAACACTTGATACAACCTTTAATTATTTTTGACTACTTTGTGTATAAGAGGGCTTAGATACTCTCATAAATTCTGGACCTTTTCAAATAATAGAATTTTCAAGATCACCGTCAGAAATGCGGTTAGGGAAGCATCTGGTGATATCTTACCCCACAAAGAAAGAGTCATTACAGCAAATACTGGATCCTGGTCTGATCCAGGTACAACAGAGACCTGGTAATGTTTGAATGAAATACGAAGTAAGATTCTTTCTATCATGCCTATGAAGGCTGATTTTCTAATTTCCCTGATGTATTGGTTTTCTTTACCCATACAATGCAATGGTTACCTTTAATTGTCCACTTGGCACAACCAAAACCACCTGGGAAGAGAATCTCAGTTAGGATCGGATTGTGCAGATTGGGTTGGCCCATGAGCTTGTCTGTTAGTGATTGGCTTAGTTGAATTAATTGAGCTGGGAAGACCTAGCCTACTGTGGGTGGCACCACTCCCTAGGCAGGAGGCCCTGAACTATGTAAAAGTACAGAAAAGCAAGAAAGCAAGCATACACACACTCATTTCTCTCTGTTCTAGTGGATGAAATGTGACCAGCTATCTGAAGATCCCACTGCAGTGATTTCTCCAAATCACTGGACAATAACCAGGCATTGAGAGGTAAATTAATACTTTCTCCCCTGATTTGGACTGGTTATGTTCTGAGTGGTAATGTGTCTAACCTAAGCACAAAGTAAAAGAAGTAAACATGAGATCATTCTGCCCAGACAAGTGGAGTTTCTCAGTGAGACAGTTAGCGAATGCTTTTGTTTTATTGTTAAAAGAGACACACTCAATCAGCACACACATTTTTTTTTTTTTAAAGCCACTGCCCTTCCCTTTCTTCCTGCCTGAGTTGCGGATGAGCTGCTGTTTTGGACCACTAGATAGCAAGCACAAGAATGTACAAAGAAAGTCAAGAAAACAGGGAGGGCTGATGGCGCTGGGCTTCCTGTGCCAACATACAGATGGCATCCAGTGGATTTAGTGCTGTAAGACACGGAGAGAATTTTACTGGTTTAATCCATTATTTGCTAAGTATTGTGCCACACACAAGCCAAATCTATTTGTCCTTGACAAATTCTTTTTTGGTAAATCAGGGAATGACCCATTTTCCATACCATTTTATCTCTGTGATAAGATGTTTCAAATTGAGCATCGGAGGGCTGCTCAAAGGTTAGTGGTGTTTGGAACACACATATATTCTCTGTGTGTGTCAGCTCTCTTTAGAGAAATGGGGTAAACATCCAAGGAAAAACTCCCTTTCATCTCAGTATATTAATCTAAAAAACATCAGGTTGCTATTAAAATTGTCAGAGGAAGTTTCTAGTGGTTGTACCAGCTAGCCTATTTGAAATGTTAATTTAATTATTTTGCAGCCCGTTTTGCTTGAGTATTGATTTAAAATGGCTTATAGATAAAAAATACATAGTATAATAGTCAAATAAAAATATGAAGCTGGGCATTATGGATGCTTGTTCATATTCTACTAGAGAGAGAGAGAAAGAAAGACTATAGATTTGTGTGAATAGAGAATTGGGAAGGATCTGGGAGGAGTTGGGGGAGGGGAACCATAATCAGAATATATTGTATAAAACAAAGACAAATCTATTTTCAATTAAAAAAAACGAAAAAAAAAAGAAAGAAAACACTGTGTTAGTGACAGTACACCTGACATTTTATTTTATTTTTCAGACAGGGTCTCTCTAGGTAGCCCTGGGTGTCACTGTGCAAACCAGGATGGCTCACAGAGATCTGCCTGCCTCTGCCTCCCAAGTGCTGGGACTAAAGGCATGCCCCATCTTATTTTGGCTCACAGTTTGAGAATAGAGTCCATCATAATGCGGAAGTTGTGACAGAGGGAGTGTGGGTCAGACAGCTCATCACATGGCACCTTTAGTGAGGAAGCAGAGAGGGTTGTTGATGCTCAACTCAGTTCCTCTTCTATATTCAGCAGAGGGGGTAGTGCAGCCCACATTCAGGCTGGATCTTTGCTCTTTCTTTAACTCTCTTAGGAAACATCCTCCTAAGTGCGTTTTCCATGGTGATTCTAAGTCTCATCAAGTTGGCAATGAAGACTGATCAGTATACCAGTCTAATCACCATATGGACCATCTCAGGGGTATAGGTAAAATATAAGCATGCTGGAGAGATCTCGGTGACCACACTGAACAAGGAGCATCACTTAACAGCATTACAGTAGCTTATTATTAGGTGTATGATAAAGCTGTACAACGGGGTGGGGGACAAAGCTCAGAAAAGCAGCCACGTTGTTTGTGCCATGGAATTGGTCTAGACCAGTGATTCTTAAACCATGGGTCATGACCCCTTTGGGGGTCAAATGACCGTTTCACAGGGGTTACCCTAAGATCATTGGAAAACACAGGTATTTACATTATGATTCATAACAGTAGGAAAATTACAGTTATGAAGTAGCAATGAAAATAATTTTATGGTTGGGGTCACCTCAACACAAGGAACTGTATTAAAAGGTCATAACATTAGGAAGGTTGAGACTCACTGGTCTAGAAAAAAAAAACATGACTTAAATAATCATATGCACATAGGTTTTGTGTTTTTGTATGTGAGCAAGAAGAAAAAAAGGATATAGAGTGTTTTGGAGTTCCCCCCCCCCCACACACATGACTTCAGATGATGTTTCTCACATGAGAACTTGTACTCCAGCCACTCCGTGCTTCAGTACAAAGAGGCTGCAGCTCTTACTTCAATGGGACTTGGGACTGCCTCCCTTTCTACATCCAGGTTCTTCTTCTTTTGATTGCTTCTTTACTTGGATAAAATATATCCATCCGATCTTCCCTAACTGGAAGTTTATTCTGACTACCTCACGTGGTGGTACAGTTTGAGGTACTCTTATGTGTAACAAGAAAATCTGGAAGAAAATAGAGCTCCAGAGAAATGTTTCTTAATGAGTTGTATGACAGGGTTTGCTGAAGTAGGGTAAGGAAATCCCTCTCCTGTGACTCAAGTCTATTTTTCATAAGCTTTCTGGTAATGTTCTTTTTTTTTTTTTGGTTTTTCGAGACAGGGTTTCTCTGTTTAACAGCTCTGGCTGTCCTGGACTCGCTTTGTAGACCAGGCTGGCCTCGAACTCGCAAAGATCCGCCTGCCTCTGCCTCCCAAGTGCTGGGATTAAAGGCGTGCACCACCACCGCCCGGCTATCTGGTAATGTTCTTGAAAAGCATATTCTAAAAGAAGCAAGGGCTTTCCCAGACCAGAGAGCTTTGATATTCCACCTGAGTTAAGACCTAATGGAACTTGTTCTCCCTCATTTGTCTGCAAGCTGGGCATGATGGTGCCTGCTGAAACTCTCAACATTTGGGAGGAGGATCCTGATTTCAAGATCAGCCCAAGCTATGGGTCAAAACATCAGTAACAAGTTACAAAAACTATTCTATTGTACACATTTACTAGATAATCCCAGTCAACTCCCTCAAGTACTAAGACTTTCACACTAAGTTAGGGATTCGAAAAAAGAAGAAACATGCCTGCTGTGTCTTGTTGAGTGGGTGAAAAACATAATAATTTAATACATTTGTTTTCTTAAAGATTGATTTTCACTTTTGTTTGTGTGCAACGTCTATGTGATTTGCCTCTGTTATGTGAGCGCAGGTGCACTTGGAGGCCAGAAGAGGGCACTGGATCCCCTGTAGTTGGAGTTGCAGGCGGTTGTGAGGTTCCTCCCTACCTGGATGCTGGGAATCAAACTTGGATCTTCCGCAAAAGCAGCAAGCTCTGAACTCCTGAGCTGTCTGTGCAGTCCTTGTACCTTTGTTTTCATAGTGGGTAATGAAGCAGCTGTGATTCAGCTGCCCTTGCCTTGAGGTCAACTTGAACGTTCCTTTCCCTGTGTTTGTCAGCATTACCACCTCTTTATAGTTTGCTGCTATTTCTAGCATGACACTGAAGACAAAGGCATTTCTTAGAATTGTGAGTAAAATATGATCTAGCAAACTCTGACCGAACCCTCTGGCTGTGCGGCAGCCCCAAGATTGTGGAAGGCAAATCAAACTGGGAATATTATACAGCTCCAGTTAAGTGTGGGGCTCAGTGTTGGTCTTGTACCTGGGCTAACTTTTGTCTCTCATAGAACCTGTCTGTAGCTTTCTGGGGTTCTGAATGAAAGGGAGTCTGCCCTCCAACTTCAGCCAGGAAGTACTGACTTGGTCTGTTTGTCTCCTACCACTGAAAGGGTAAAAGGATGCCAGCCTGGCCCTTGCCCACAAACCTATGAAGCAAACTAATACAATAGGATGGGGGAGTTGTTTATCTACTCCAGGGAAGAAAAAAAAAAAGTCAAGCAAGACTATAATTCATTTGTATTCTAGGCCTAGCACACTACACACATCTATGTAACAAAAACACTCCAAGCATACTAACACCAAAATTATGATGTGACCAGCTGATTGGTGAAGGGTATTTGAACAAGTCGACATCTCGCGGGGCCATAAACCATCAGCAGCAACACCAATGAGCTAGCTATGACCCTGAGTGAAATAAGCCAGACACAGAGACATGAATCCCCGTGCAGTCTCAGTCGTGTGACACCAGAGATACTGACTGATTGTATATATAGACGTAGACTTAAGACTATTAGTTTCTGGAAACTTAGTAGGTTGGATAAAGGGGGTCTGGTTTGGGGGCACACACCTACAGCTAGGCAAGAGGAACTGATTTTAGTGTTTTATATAGTACAGCAGGGTCACTGCCTTTGGTGTATTTCAAAGTATCTAGAAAGAGGATTTTGAATGTTCCAAGGGCAGAGAAAGGTAAGTTTTTAAGGTGATGGGCATGCCATTGCCTGGATTTTGTCTCTGCATATTGTGTCCATGGATGAAAAGAGCATTTTACAAATCTATAATGAATATGTGTTTATTAAAATTTTTAAAAGGCTGGTCCATATGTAATGTCTAAAATTGACGAGCCAAGAGGTTTTCTTATCCTGTACTATTTGAATTATGTAAGGTTTTAGAGTGAATTAGAGGGGGAAAAATTTCCCTCAGAGATGAAATGGTTATGTCTGGGTGGGTGGAAGGCGAGGCAGGAACTGGTCTTTTCAGTGCTAAACATTTTTGGGCGTTTGACTTTTCAGCTCTGATAAACTTGTAAGCTAAAAACGTTAATTTAAAATTATGTTTTTGAACAGAACACAAAAGGGGATTGAGGAGGGAGAGATCAAGAGAGGACGGCTCCTGGGGGACAGCAGTTGACAAAGCAAATTACAGAATATACTCAGTGAGACTCAGATGAAACACTGGAGATAAAAAGGCGGCAAACAGAGGGGTCCCAGCGAGGCTTTCAGAGGAGAAAGGCTGCAACCAGGAAGTCCACACACTCACAGCTGCTTCCGGGCCCCCATGCTCCCCCATAACAAAGCCACTTCTGTCTGGAGAAACCACAAGAGCAAGTCAGGCAGTAGAAAGCCTTTAATTGGGGTGGAGAACTGGCGGCCCCGTGAACTCTAGATGCCTCACAACAGGCTGGAGCATGCTTTGCCCTTCCTGCCTTCTTGGCCACTAGTCTGATGCCCATGCTCTCTGGGGCTCTCAACAGGCATTGTTGGCTTCTTGCCTTCCCCCCACCCCTTCACGTCTTGGACCATCCTTCCTCCTTTCTCGGCTCCGCCCCAAACTCCTTATGGACCAGTTTTCCATGTTCTCAATCACCCTCATCTCTGATAAGGGATCTCCTTGCTGAGTTCTGGGGTGACCTCAGAACCACTATAGTGACTAGCTAATTAATTAATTAATTAACAACGCAGTAATAAAATTGGTGGTAGCCTGACAGCCGATTATACAAACCCTCTCTGTGAGTACCTCCTTTAGCAGTGGCAGTCACAGGTTTTGCTTGGTGGAATTGCTTATCTGGGCAGCTACCACTGGGATGGAGGGACCTCCAGAAGAATTTCCTTTGGTTTCCCGACTACTTCTCTGTATAAAAACTACACAAGCATAAGGCTTAGTTCAAGCTGTGACCCTGCCTTTGTCCCATCTCCTTCAGCATTTAATACTCCAGTTTCTTCTGCAGTATTGTCTGTCTTCAGAGCTAAAGTGTTTGAAGGTCACATGTGCATTCTTTGTCCTTCCTGACTGGCCTGGGACCTCTTGAGGGCCAATATCATGTTCTCAAACCACGGGACCCTTCCTTTCTTCACAAGGACCCCCTTCTTTGGCTAAGAAATACAATTTCAGTCTCTAGTCCTGAGAGATAGGAAAGGAAGGATTTGGTCCTGAGCAGGACCAAGTGCCAAATACCTGTAATCCCAGTCCTTGGGAGGCAGAGGCAGGAGGATTGCTACAACTTTGAAGCCACGTTTATATGCATACTGAGTTCTGGGCTACAGAGCAAGACTCTGTCTCCCCGAAGACATGCAAACAGAGAAGACAAACAGAAAAAGATCTTCCCATGGGACAGAGAGCTTGGCCAACACCTGGCACCCCAATGCCCAGGAAGAAGAGACTTCTCTAAGGCAATTGTCACACCAGAAGGACAGCAAACACCTACATGGAGTTCTGGGTACTCTTTATGTACTGTCTTTGGGCTCTGTTTGTTTATTTGTTTATTTATTTATTTTAAGAGAGAATCTTTTAGGTAGCTGAGGCTCTCCTGGGATTATCTGTGCAGCTCAGGCTGGTCTCAAACACTCAGACCTCCTAGCACAGCCTTCTCCAATGCTGAAATTAAGGGCTGTACTACTGTACCATATCTGATTTTTCATCTTGTTTTTTTTTTCACTTTTTGCTTTAACTGGACAAAATGAGCTCAGAAAAGGGACAAAGAATTGAGAAATAGACACAATGCCTATAAATCTCAGTTTTCTGTCACAGAGCAGACTTGTCATGACTCTGGACAAATCTTACTGACAAAAAAATGCAAAGGAAACATAGAATTAATACGACGGGGAAAAGAAGAGAGACGGAGGATCTGTGCTGCAATTTTAGAGTGAATGGCAATGATAGTTTGTGTGTGTGTTAGGGTTTTTATTTGATGAGACACCATGACCACAAAGCAAGCTGGGGAGCTGACTTAGTTCACACTTCCACATCGCTGTTCATCATCAAAGGAAGTCAGGACAGACACTCAAGCAGGGCAGGAACCTGGAGGCAGGAGCTGATGCAGAGGCCATGGAGGGGTGCTGCTTACTGGCTTGCCCCTCCTCGCTTGCTCAGCCTGCTTTCTTACAGAACCCAGGACCACCAGCCCAGGGATGGCCCCGCCCATTGTGGGCGGGGCCCTCCTCCATGATCACTATGAGAAAAGTCCTTACAGCTGACTTTCATCTCTGATGACTCTAGTTTGTGTCAAGTTGACGACACAAAACCAACCTGTACAGTGTGAAATAATTTTTTAAGTTGTTTTTTTTTCTTCTTTCTCTTGCTCCTTTTCTTTTCTTGGGGTCTGGCTCTGTGGCCCAAACTGGGTTGGGACTTGTAGCAATCTTCTTACTTCAGACTCCAAAGTGCTGGGATTGCAGATATGAGCCACCAGGTACAACTTAAAAGAATTCCTTTAAAAAAAATCATTGTATTATTTTAAGGGTATGGATGTTTTGTCTGCATATTTGTCTGTGTACCACACGTGTGCTTTCTGCCTGTGGAGGTCAGAAGAGAGCGTTGGCTCCTCTGGGAGTGGAGTTACAGCTGGTTGTGAGCCAAGTTATGGGTGCTTGGAATTGAACCGGGATCCTTGGCAAGAACAGCCAATGCTTTTAACTGCTGACTCATCTCTCTAGTCCCTAAAATATTTCTAAAAGTAAAAAGCAAAAAGCAAAACCAAACCAAAACAAAACAAAAAAACTTGAAGATAGAATTAATTGTTCAATAAAATATTTTATTTATTATTTGCTTGGTATTTTGTTTTAAGACATAATCTATGTAGCTCCAGTTGGTCTCAAATTCATGACCGAACTCCTCTTTAACTTGGGTGCTGGGCTCACAAGTAAACATCACCATACATGGCCAAATAATAAAATATTTTAAGTGATTTTATAGAAGAACTGAGCAACTATAATTGTGGCTGGTTATAAAGTTGCTTGGTTTCTTATGGACCTATGCAATACATATTCAATTCAAATAGATGGTGAAAGGAAGTTTTATTTCAGTTATAGAAATCACAACTGAAAGATCTGATAAACCCCAAGTGAAGAATTGCAAGAAACTAATTTGCCAAGAAATTGCCTACATGTGAACTTTCAGCAACCTAAAAAGCAAATAATTGATTCAGCACTCGAAAATTCCACACTTAAGAACTTTTAAAAAACGTTTACATGCCTTGCAGCCATATGGGACACTATCAAATTAATACATTCGGGGCAAGAGAGAGGGCTCAGCAGTTAAGAGCACTTGTTGCTCTTTCTGCTTTTTCAGAGTTCAGCTCCCAGCACCCACATTGGGCAGCTCACAACCAGCTGTAACTCTAGCTCCAGGGGATCCAGTGCCCTCTTCTGGCCTCTGAAGGCACCAAACCCACACACACACACACACACACACACACACACACACACACACACACACACATCATACACAGAGATGCATGCGCGCGCACACACACACACACAAACACACACACATGCATACACACACGCTCGCACACACACACATACATACATGCAGATAAATTCTTTAAAATCTTTAAAAATGACCCGTATTCTTCTCAAATGACTTCCATATTTATAAAGAAATGTAGATTTATGGTGTAAAGTTAAAAACCAAGGTGTGCATTTTTGCATCTTTTATGTTTTTCAAAGACACAGGTTGGATTTCTTTTCTTGGGGTCTGGCTCTGTGGCCCAAGCTGGGTTGGGACTTGTAGCAATCTAAAATGCATGATTCCATGGTGCCACATTGAGATTTAAATATATTGGAATTTAGAAGTAAGTGATACTGTCTCCCTTACATGACATGTGTTGAAAATGTTTTTGCTCAATTTGCTGGTGCATATTCTGCAATAACATTATGATGGAGTTATTCAAATCCCTTCATATGTTTGTGCCAATACTATGAGTCAGAGGCAATTTACAGAGCTATTAAAAGAAATAGTGAATTTATTGATGGTGTGTCCTTTGCTGATGTCATTGGCCAGGTTGGGGTGGGGCTTAGCAGACTTACTGTACTCTGTATGATTAACTCTGATTTTTTTTTCTGAGAACAAAAAGAACGCATTTCACATATTCAATTATCAGAGACAAATATGGAAGTGTGATTTATATTTTGTTGATGACATCACACTGCATATAAATGAGCTAAATTTGAAGCTCCAGGAAATAGCTTATTTGTGGCGTAGATAGACAGGTAGACCAAATCTATACTGAAACTGAAACTTTGATAATCAAAAAAAATGATTTTATAAATTTTCAAGTAAGATGAATATACAGAATGTTTTCATGAAAACCAGCCACAAAAAATACAAGGAAAAAAATTAAAGTATTCTGATTTTGACACATTTAGCATTGTATTTCATTTCTTTAAATACCTTAAAATTTGGTGCTAATGATCTTGAATGAACACAGAAGATTATGAATTTATCTAATCTGAACAAAAATAGTTTTGAAATTGGCAGAGTGCTTTGCTTTAAAAGCCAAAGCAGACTTTGTCTTATGAAGAACTCACTTGGGAAGGTGGGTGAACATATTTAAGGCTTAAGTAATTCAGTATGGGAAATTTTGTGTGTTTGAAATAACTTGGGCATAAGAATTTTCATGGGCATGTATATGTGTGATATGTATATGTGCACAAGTTTATGACATACATACATGTTATGGACATGTCAGGGGACAATGTTAAGTGTCAGTCTCCACCTTCCACCCTTTGAGTCTGTTGTTTGCTGTATATCAAGCTACCTGCTCCATGAGCTTCCATGGATTCTCCCCCCTCTGATCTTGCTGTAGGAGCTCTGGGGTTCCTGAAGCATATTATTGCACCCAGTTTTTGGTAGTTAGTTTTTGGGGGTTTCAACTCAAGTCCTCACACTTTCTCAACAAGCACTTTATCCACCAAACCGTCTCTCCAGTCCCCAGTAATTTTTTAAGTATAAATTTCATGGAATTTAAGTCAGAGAGAATAATTCTGAACATATAAATTGAGGTATTTGTATTCATAAAATCCATGATAGATTTTTGAGGGTAGAATTGAAAGTGCATAAATTATCATGGTAATTTTTAAATTAAATTTTATTTGGAATGCAAAGTAATCTGTAAATTTTTAAATGCTAATTATGTGTTGAAATTATATTTTGGACATATTGAGCTAAATGAAATATACTAAAATTAATTTTATTTACTTTTTTTGGAACTTTTAAAATGTGAAAACCAGAAATTTTTAAGTTATATACATAGCTCATATTATATTTATGTTGGAAAAAACACTAGGATTACGAATTTCTAGTCATAAATAAAATTCTCTGAGTCAATGTCAATTTCTATGGGATCTCACATTGTCTGTCAATCACTTACACTTACAACTTGCTGTTATAAAGTGAGACATCTATTGATGGAATGCTCAGTCAGTGCTTAAGGGTTTAGTCTGGTCACAGAACTTAACCTGTCGATACAGGATCTGAACTGGTGAATTGAGGCCATTTACCAACTGAGGTGAGCTCTGACTGGGAAGACAGCCAGGAAGCATTTTGTTACTCAGTACTGATGTGGACCCATACATCTTGATGGGATAAGGCCAAAGCTGGATTCATTGTCCAAGTCCCTTGGAGAAAACATAGACCAACCAGGATCAATTTGTTACAGAGCTCAACAAAGCAGAGACTGTTACCGCCTACATTCAGGGGAAAGAATAATCTGGAAGTTTCTGTCTCTCCAGTCACCTTTCCCATTCTCTCTTTGCATCTGTGATGTCTTATGTGGGGAGCTTTGTTTGGCAGATCTGGATAAGTGGACTGGTTGCTTACTTGATAGTTGTTATTTTAACAAAGTCTTCCAATTCTATAAGTGTGAATTAGATAAACTGGTTCTTAAAAATCCTTCAAGAACCAAGGTTCTACATTTCTATGTTGTCCTAGCATCATCTGAGAATCAAATTCCAAACTTTGGGAAATACACTGAAAACTTCAACCCTATTCTTTTTATTACTGAGAATTTCATAATACATAATGATGTGTTTTGATTTACCCCCCCCATTCCTTGTCCTTCAATTCATCTTTTCCTCCCAATTTCATTCTTTTGTTGTTGTTTTAAAAAAGTCACTGAGTCCTTTTAGTGCTACCTGAATGTCATGGGAGCAGAATTAGGTCCTTGGGAGCTGCATCCTTGAAGAAAATGGGCCGGCAGACATGCATTGCCAGTAACTCCTAAGGTAGGAAAATGGGATTTGAAAGTGTTATTTTATTTCCCACTTGTCTGAAGAGTGGAATGAGTACATTTGTGCAATTTGTTATGTACAGGCAGTTGCTGTTGTGTTTTTCCCATACCAAAAGTAAAGTGGCAAGAAGGAGGGTTTAGGAATGCTATCTCGTTACTGTTTACTCTTATTTGTGAATGTGAACCTTAGATATGAAGGGATGCTTGTGGAACAGCATAATGGGAAGTTTGATAAAGCCGTCAAGCACATCTGCAATAACTTTCAGTGGTGTTCGAATGGGAAACTCTCTCTCCAGAGTCGAAAGTGTTTATGTTAATTTCCTGGACCTCGATGTACACAATTATTACAGGCCATGTGGATGATCCACTGCAGCAATGAAGAAAAATTATTCCAAATGATTATTGATGAGTTAATCAAGATAACCACGTCAACTTTTTTTTACCCACTAATGGTCACATTGACAGCATTCCACAGTCATCAGAATAAAAGAGCCAAATGCTAATGGGCCAGGTAATCAGATCTTAATGAAGAGCAGTGAAAAATCTGCTTTTTAAAATCATTCACGGGTTTCATAATCACGGAAGCGGTCAGTGAGTCCCAGGATTCCTCATATTTCATAATGTGTGTTTGCCGTTCTTTCTACACTTCAGCAGGAGTTAGGTCTTCCTAATGGAGGACAGAGTAGAAATAAATGGAGAAGGACTCCTCTCTTTCAGCCACTTTCATTTGACAGGTATTCTATCCATTTTGAAACTCACCGGGGATAGAGAGTTGGCTGGAGAGCTAAAAGCACTTGCTATCCAAACATGAGGACCAGAGTTTGGATCCCAGTACAGTCCAGCATAGCTGTGTGTGTGTAGCCTTGGCACGTAGGTGGTGTGGAGACAGGAGTGCAACTGGGATTTTTTTTGGCTAAGAATTGTAAGCTCCAAGTACAGGGAGAGACCCTGCCTCAAAAGAACAAGGCAGATACTGGTCCTTCAGTTTTTCCCTTATCCTTATCATTTCAGTTGAATTCAGTAGATTTATTTAAAAACAGATTTTCTATTTATTCTTGAGACTTTCGTACATGTATATAATACGTTTTGATCTTATACCCTCCATTTTCCTCCTCTAACTCTCCCTGAACTTCCTCCCATACATCCCCCTCCAAAGATCACGCATGCATTTTTCTTTGTTTGCAATAACTCAACTTTACTTAGTGCTGCCTGCATGTTCACTGGCACGTGAGCAGCACCCTCAAAGAAAACAACTCTCTCTCTCTCTCTCTCTCTCTCTCTCTCTCTTTCTGTCTCAGTGTGTCTCTCAGCAGCCATCAACTGCCAATAGTTCCTCTCCTATGCATACTGGATGGTGACTGTTTGACCTTGTCAGGTGACCACAGCTGCTGTGGGCTCATGCATGCAATGACCATGTCATGTCCAGAATCCAGCATTTCACAGAGCTTCCTACACCCTTTCTGTGCTCTGAGCCTTGGGGGAGGGAGAACTCGATAGAGACATGCCATTTAGGTCTGAGCTCCCAACAGCCAGCCATTTCTTCTCAGGACTTTGAGCAGCTAGGAGTCTCTGCACTAACCATGCTAATTTTATTAATGGGAGCTAAGGCTGGCTTTGCAGCGTTATTGTAATTATTTATCACATATTGTAGTTACCACTTATATAGATCTTTGGACTCTGCTATCCTAAATGTACTACTATGATGACTTGCAGGTGTGACATTAGAAAAGCAGTTTGAACTTGTTTCTTATGGATTTTTCACTGTAGTTTGTAGCATGTGCCCTTGTTACTCTGATACCTTAGCATGTTCTAGGGCATGACAAATGGCTTGAAAATATTCAAGCGTTATAAGTTGGCCTTGTAAATTGTAAGATAGTAACAGAAGAGGACTGTCCTCAGAGTCATCCTGTGGTGTGACCAGGATGACATTGTAAGATTTTGTGGGTACCCAAATGTGGACCACCTTTAGAAAAATGGGAGTGGAAGAGAGGAAAGCAGTGTGCAGAATCCACGGGATAACAGAAGTCATCAATAAACAAGAAGCAGGTGAGGTAGACATGGGAGGGAATCGGTATCTAGTAAGAGAAACAAATCTTTCTGCCGAGCCATGAGAACTGGCAACCTTGCTGTCTGGTGAGACCACGTAGGTAACTGCTCTTGGATGTCACAGTTGGGAGTGACTGATAGCATCCCCCCTCGATGGACAGATGCTCAGCAGTTAAGCGAGCTTGCTTCTCTTCCGGAGACCTGATTTAGTTCCCAACACTGACATCATCAAATGGCTCACAACATCTAAAATTCAGCTTCTGGGGGACTGACACCTTGTACATACATGGCGTCCTCCCCCCACTTCGACTCTTAAAAATTGTGTTCAACTTGCCTTTTAAACTTTATTCCAGTTCTTTTGTTTGTTTGTTTATTTACATTGGTGTTTTGCCTGCATGTATGTTTATGTGAGGATGTCAGATCCCCTGGAACTGGAGTTACAGACAGTTGTGCTTCCATGTGGGTGTTGGGAATTCAAACCCAGTCCTTTGGAAGAGCAGTCAGTGCTCTTAACTGTTGAGTCATTTCTCCAGCCCATCCCGCAGCACACACTTTAGATAAACAAACAAACAAACAAACAAATACAACTAAATCGTTTTATTATTTTATTTTTCTGTGTGTGTGTTAGTTTTATTATTTTTTAAGGTGTGTATGTGCATGCACGTGCGCATGTGGGTGCCCTTGGAGGCCAGAGAGGGTATCAGATCCTCTGGAGCTGGAGTTACAGGCAGTTGTAAGCTGCCTGACATTGGTGCTGGGGACCAAACCCAGGGCCTCTGAAGGACAAGTATGCTCTCTTAACTGCTAAGCCATTCCTACAATATTTGGCTTTTAATCCAGTGATTTTAAAATGTGTCCTAGAATTTTGTATGAGTTCAAAGGGTCCTCTGCAAAAGAAGTGGGAGATACCGATTGACAATCCAGGATACTCTCCATGGTTCCCATCACCAGCCGAAGGAGTGCTTTTGTATAAGAAGTGGATCTTTCAGTGAGTTTCCCTAGAAGGAAAAGTTCTTCTGTAGTTAAAAGTTTAATGACCATTTTCCCTCCAAGGAGTGGTAATTTGCATGCTTAAAAAATCCATTGTAACATTTTTGAATGTCATCTTAAGACACAAGGAGACTGAGATGTCTTCCCATCTTCCAGACTCTCTCCCTTGCATCTTGGTAAAATACTTTTGAGATGAAATGCAAACTGCATCCCTCTCCAAGTCTTTGCCAGGGCCCTTCTCTCCAGTTCTTTCATGCCACTTCCGGTAGACTCAAAACAAATTGCTGCTGAGCAACTCCAAGAAAGCTCTGCAAATAGCAAATAGTGGATTCTTCCTGGGCCTCCTCAGGTCAGCACACAGCCCAGGAGAGGCTCCTGGAGAAATCTGTATTTCCCCAGAAATCTGGGAAAGCTCCCCCAACTATTCTCCAATTAAGCATCAGCACCTTTATTTATGTTCCCTAGACAAAGAAGGCTCTGATTGCCTGTGGGGGCAGAGGTTGGGTGAGAAACAGGTAGGTCAGGTAGCACGAGATTCCTTGGGGATAGAATGCACTTTCCTGATTCACACCATGTCTACAGTTGACTCCGGGTTAGTGTTAGGGTTAGGGTTGAGAGTATCGGTTAAGCAGAAACATTCTTATACCATGCTCATAAGGCTGAGACTTTGCAAGTTAAATTGAAAAGAACAGACGGGTCACTGTTGCTCTGCTGAGGACTCAGGTTTAGGCCCCAGCTCCCACAGGGTGGCTCACAGATGTCTGAAACTCCAATTCCAGGAGATCAGACACTCTCCCCTCCCCTCCCTGAGTATTAGGTATGCACGGAGTACACATAGATGCTGGCAAAACAAACAAACAAAAAAAAAACATTAAAAATTTAATTTAGGCTGGGCATGGTGGAGCACACCTGCAATCCCAGCACTTGGGAGGCAGAGGCACGTGGATCTCTGTGAGTTCGAGGCCAGCTTGGCTTACAAAGTAAGTCCAGGACAGCCAAAGATACACAGAGAAATCCTGTCATGAAAAAAATTAATTTAGAACAACAATAAAGGAAATACACAAAAATAAAAATAAATAAATTTTAAAAAAAGGACAACAAAAAAGGAAGTGATGAAGTTGATTAGCTTGACTGCGTGACCAGTCCAAAGATGCATGTGTCCCCAATGATGTGCTTTCTCCAGCAAAACTGAACGTCCCCCATAACCTCTCCAAACACTACCACCACCTGGGGACTAAGTGTTTGTTCATGAAACCACCACATTCCATTCCCTGACCCTGATAGGCTCATGACCACATCATAGTGCGCTTACTTCAGCTTTAAAAATCCTCAGAGTCGTTCACGTTCTCACCACATTTGGAAATCTAAAGTCCAAATCTTTTCTGAGACTCGAGGCAATCTCTTAATTGTAACCCCTTGTAAAATTTTTTTAAAAAATCAAATTGCATAGCTCCAACATACAATGGCACAGAACACACCTTACCATTCCAAAAGGGAGGAATGGGGGCATAGTGAGCAAGACAAACCCATCAGGGCAAACTCCAAATTCTGTAGCTCTATGTCCCATGCCTGGGACTTTAATTTCAAAGACCCTGTGCTTCTACCTTTCTTGCTTGTGGCACATGCCAAGAACTTGTCCAATGAGCCATCTCCCTGGCCCTCAAAGCATCTCTTTTGTTATTTTTATTATTTTGTGTTTTGTTTCATTTTTATATGTATTTAGTTTGTGGCCATGAATGTGCCATGGTGCTTGTATAGGGATCAAAGAAAAAAATTGCAGGAATCATTTCTCTCTCGGCGTGTGGGTTCCTGTTTTAGAACTCGGGTGTCATCAGGCAAGTGCAGCAAGGGTCTCTGCTAACTAAGCTGTCACACCAGTCCAGGAACTATCTCTTAATGTTTGGTCTGTGCGGATTTTGGAGCAGAAATGTCAGTAATAACTGCTTTCCAATTGCAAATGATGTGAGTTCTCACAGACAAAGGACTGACTCCATGGGTGATGTCAGCTCTGAGCTGCCTCAAAGGAAGAAGTCTCACTTCTTCAGCATGAAGGCTATCATCCTCTTCAGTGTGCTTAGGAAGAAACAAGAGGTGACAAGAAGCAAGGAACATCCACAGAAGATGGAAACGAGCAAGAAGAAACCAGTCAGGCCCTCAGAGGACAGCTGCGCTGAGTGTCATACTTCATAAGTGCTAACTAGCTCATACTCTGACACTAGGAATCTGATGATTCGAAGCTGGATAGGTCAAAAGAAACAGGCAATTTACACTGGCTCCGAAGTCTCCTCCACTTAGCAAGTGGCTTATTATCAAAGTTCTTTTCTCTCAAACTTAATACCTCTCTGGTCAAGTTGGTTTTCTTCTGTCCCGTGGCCTCATTCTGGCTCGTATCCCAGAACGCAGGGACTAAAATGGGAAAGAATGGGTGCTTCCAGCAAACAACAGCATGCCAATTCCAGTAAGGTAGATCAGAGAAGGGTCTTGCAAAAATGCGTTGGAAGGGTAGTTGTCTATGTGACAAAAGTAGCAAGCACAGGGTGGCTGTCAGTGACATATGTCTTCCAAAGACCCGTAGTATAAGAAACTGTTCAGGATGACTACCAACCTCAACCCCTTAGGAGGTCAGGCTGAAGGAGATGGGACTTTTGTATCTTCAAGGAAGAATACTCTGTCTTAGGCTGTTGGCTGCTCTTTTCAGAGCTACAAGTAGGCACTCTCTGCCAGGGGTGGATTAGCAATGTGTTCTCGGGACCAGGTACTTCCAAGGGAGGAATGCAAGGGGAGCTGGAGAGACTCAAGGAGAAACTGACACTTTAGGACCTAATTCTCATTTCACTGCATCCAGCACAAGGGACCTAGTGTCTTAGCAGGCAAAGCTAGGGATTAAGCATATAGATCTGGATCAAGATTCTCCCCGTGACAAACCTCTTAGGGTAGAGCTGTATCTGATTAATGAAGGAAAACACATCCCTTGTAATTAGGAGATGGAATGCCCCTATTTGAGAACCCTTGACTTCTGGGAACTCCCAAAGTGCTCCTAAACTTGAACTCCTTCCTTCTCACCCACACTGAGACTTGGTCCTCAGGAAAACAGTGAAGTTCAAAGGTGCCCGCTCCAGGCAGTCAATAAGACTACTAGTCTCTCCGCGTTACTCACTCTTAGTCACTGGGCTCTTACTGAGAATCCACTGTGAGCATCAACAAGGCAATGGGCTGTTAGCTCGCGTCATTCTCTGATGTGCCTGCCCTCTTCAACTGCTACAACTTCCAACATCTATATCATGTTTTGTGGATCCTGACAATGCAAGTGGGCTGGGCACTGACAGCGAAGGCCAGAATGAGCTCAAGGGTATTGCATTATTGCTGGAAGAGTGTTCCCATTAAATAAAAGCAGGCATTGTGTAATGTCACTCACTTATTACTGTACCCGGGGTGATGCAATATAACACTGGCCCTTGGTTCACCCATGCCAAATGGGAGAAATAAGGCCAATCAGTTGAGCTCCATGTGATCTTACACTGAGAATCATAAAATATCAGAGCTGGATGGGGGATTAGAAGATATCTCACCACATTGTCTTTGTTCCAGCAATGAAGAACCTGAGGCTCGTGCTATTTTTCAATGAATCCACCAGTTGGAATTTGGCCAAAGTGTGTGTTTCTGCTCACAAACGAAATGCTTGAACATAGATTGGCTCTCATGCCATCTGCCCCTACTCTTGACAGACTAGAATCTAGAATAGCTCCAAACCATCTAGTGGGACTGATGCATGCTATTTTCACATTGGGCCCAGAAATGCTCTCCCTGGGGATACAGGCATGTGGGACAAAGGTAGGAAAAAGAAAAATAATCATTGCTTTCTTATAACTTCTTCTGATTCATCGTTGCATTAAGATAAACTCTCTAATCTCAGATCTCAGACCTCCAGGGTGGAGGCCCAACCCAATTGTTGGATACTGAACTATGAATGCTGTCCAGCTTTGTAACAATCTGAAAGGCATGTTTATGTTGGACTGCAGTAGAATGACAGTCCCCACTGGTGCTTGCACCTGTACGTTTGTCTGCCTTCTATCACATCTCCTTAATAGGGGAAGCAGGTCTTAATCAACTAGGGTTTATTTGATGATTTATGATTGTGTGTGTGTGTGTGTGTTTTGGTGTCCTTGGAGGCCAGAGACATCAGATCTCTCAGAGCCGGAGCTACAAATCACTGTGAGCTGCCTGAAATAGGTGCTGGTAACCAAACTCAGGTCCTTTGTAAAAGCAATATGTGCTCTTAATCACTGAGCCATCTTTCTGGGTCATATAATTCACTTTTGTCTGAATTATTTGAGTCATTGTAGGATGGGCTATATATATAAGAACTTCTCTATGAGTTATTCATGACTTTGTTCAATGAAAACATGTTTGGTTCTACGTGACATAGCCTTAGATGACAGTGACAGTAACAATGGTATCTTTCTCTAGGGACCTTCTCAAGTAATGACTACTGAAAGCATCTTGGGTACCCAGAGCTAAATGGATCTGTTGACCCAAAGTTGGCTACCCCAAATATATTGGAGTCACACATTTTCTTGGGATCAAATTGTTTAACAAGACTCTGTAGAGTGCTGGAAGGTACACACCGGAAGTTACCAGAGGTGGTTCCTGTTTTTGAAAGGGCTTCCTATGTTTATATAATAAAAAGTTTTGAAAATAGAAAACTCTGGTCAGAAAGTTAGAGGCTAAGGGAAGAAATAGAAAAGTAGTGTTTCCTTTTGCCTCCCCCTCAGTCCTGCAAAAATAGTCAGACTTCCTTTTCCTCTTTTAGATGGACAGAGCTGCCAGGCAGCTGGCATGGAATTGTGAGGTTGAGATGAATGCAGGCAGGGCTGGCAACTCCGAGTTACAGTCTCCTGAATTCAAGCCCGTCTTGGTTTGGGAAATGCTGTGATAGACAAGGCCACACATGCGAACAGGAGAACTTGGCTAATACTGGAACTTATACTCTACTCCTGCACCTAAGTAGGTGGGGGATGGAATTCCTAGCTTTTGCCTACCACATAAGATAGTATCAGAATGGAATTTTGAATGGTCTACAGGTTAGAGACAGACAGAGAGAGAGAGAGAGAGAGAGAGAGAGAGAGAGAGAGAGAGAGGTAGCCTAATTTCATTCTCTCATGTTTTAAATGAACATATATTTAACATTTGCTTCTCCTAATCTGTGCAATTTACTATGCTTCTGTGGAACTCAGCATGGAATGACTATGTTTTGCCTTGTCCATGAGTTTCATAACTGTCAGAGATACATGACAGGATGACAAATAATGATAATAAAGCTGGAATATCGTCAGCTCCCCAAAAAAGACAGGAATAGAAAGTTATAGGAACTTAGATCCGGAAAGGAGTTGGCTGAGCTGGGGAGAGCAGAATGGCGAAGGAAAGGTAGGCAGGCACTCTGGGCATATGGAACTGCACATGCAAAGGCATTAAGCTGCCAAAACATGGAGTCACATTTGGAAAACTGAGGGTCTAATAGTTCTAGGCAATGGAAACAATGAGCTGGAGTAAACAGGAAGCAAGGTAGAGTGGAAGGTTCGAAATGCCAGGCAAAGACTCCAGTCTAAGAAGGAATGGAAAATCACTTCCAATTTCATGCAATGAAATCAACTGTAGTAGAAAAGATTTTCACACAGGTAGGACTAGAAAGATAAGAAGGCGGGGATGTGGAGGCACACGTTGTTTAATTTCAGCACTCAGGAGGCAGAAGCAGGCAGATCTCAGAGTTGCAGAGCAGCCTGGTCTATAGAGTGAGTTCCAGGATAGTCAGGGATACACAGAGAAACCCTGTCTCGAAAACACATAGCACAAAACAAAAAACAAAAACAACAACAACAACAAAAAACAAAACAGAACTAAAAACGGAAAAAGAAAGAAAGAAAATGAGAGTCCAAAAGGATGACGAAACAGGAAGAGAAAGCCCCCATGCACAGAATGAGATGCAGATATGGGAGCCTGCAGGATAGAAATGGTTAGACGTGGGCTTGGTCAGGCAGAACACTTTGTGATCACAGCCATTCTATTGAGGAAGAAGGCTTAAGTGAAGACTCATTTCATGTAGAATCTCTCCAGGGTTGGCCCTTGGAAAATTAATGATCCCTAAAGCAGTCTGAGAGGGGGAAAAATCTGCAAAAGCGTTTTTTGAGGGTGTCAGATATGGAGGCTGTGTGAGGCAGTGATCTGCTATAGGGGGAACTTATAATTGGGGGAGGGGGATTCCTTAGTTACTTTTCCTGTTGCTGAAATAAAGTACTCTGACAAAAGCAACTTAAGAGAGAAGGGGCTTACAGCTCAAGGGCATTGTCTGTCACAACAGGGAAGTCATGAACTCCAGGCACCTGGTCACCTGCCATTTGTATTCAGGAGGCTGAAAGGGGTGAATGCACCTGTTCAGCTCAGCTTCCTCTTTTTGATGAAGTTCAGGACCAAAACGCAGGGAACCTCCTTCAAGGTGAGTTTGCTCATCTCAGTTAACCTGATCAGGATAATCGCTCACAGACATGCCCAAAGGTTCTCCTTCCAGCTGACTCCAGATCCTGTCAGCCATGACCACTCATCCAGGGATGCAAAGATAACAAAGAAATAACACCAAGCATTACAAAGAAATAACACAATGAATGACTCAGTTGTATGGTCCAGATTGTGAATTGTAGAGGGACTGAGTAACAAGAAAACAAGGATGAGTCTGGTCTCTCTAAAGGAAACCATGTATGAGAGGATGCTAGTGTGGGATTTAGAGGGGTGAGAGAGCGAGACATGGATGTCAACATAGAAGAAGACAGTTGTGTATGTAAGGGAATGAAGAGACTCATGTGGACATATCTCCTCCAGGACCTTAGAGAAAAATCTTAGCACTAACCACTTGGAGATCTCCAGTGTGTGAAGAAAGCCATTGGCTCAGTGTATTGCCCAGAGTTATGGTGCACAATATTCTCAGAGTCATAGTGTAAATAGAAATTGCTCTCTATTTAACAGTGTTACATTGTTGCTCTTTGGAGATTGTTACAGTGTCGCTCTTTGGAGATTGTTACAGTGTTGCTCTTTGGAGATTGTTAGTGTCGATCTTTGGAGATTGTTAGTGTCGCTCTTTGGAGATTGTTACAGTGTCGCTCTTTGGAGATTGTTACAGTGTCGCTCTTTGGAGATTGTTACAGTGTCGCTCTTTGGAGATTGTTA
>CAJQZJ010032918.1:196548-213285 GCA_907164525.1 Lophiomys imhausi
GCTCTTTGGAGATTGTTACAGTGTTGCTCTTTAGAGTTGATGAGAGAAAGATGGTTTACTGATTACTTTCCTGTTGCTGTGATAAAATGTCATGGCCAGAAACAGCCTGTGGAGGAAAGAGTTTGTTTTGGCTGATGATTCCCCAGGGTAAGCCCATAATTAGCAGGGGAGGCACTGCAGCAGGCAGCCAGAGCAGGAAGCTGAGAGATCACATCTTTAGACACCCAAAGGAAGCAGACAGAGTAAATTGAAAAGGGGATGAGGCAAAAAACTCTCAAATCCCACCTGCAGTGGTGTACTTTTTCCAGCAAGACTCTACCACCTAAAAGTTTCCTAACCTCCCCCAATCAGCATCACCAACCAGGAATCAAGTATCCAAATAACAGGCCTTATGGAGAAATTTCTCAATCAAACCACCACATTTGGGTTGTGTACATGAAAGAACAAAATTTCTATTTTTTTGTAGAAAACCATAAAGCTAATAAATTGACTGGTAACTTTGCACAAACATTGCACTGTTCACACACACACACACACACACACACACACACAACTGTTAGTGAGAATTCATAGCTCTCACCTCAAAGAGAATAAGGAGTAGTTAATTTTTGAGCCAAACAAGAGTGACTATGGCCCAGGAACACAGATTCAGGTTACCTTAAATCCATGTTCTGATGTTGTTACCATTTCATGAAATTTTGATAGCTAAAGAACAAAGAAAAACCAAGGCATGTTCAGATACACCTGTGTTAACACCAGGTAAGTGAGTTTAGGCAAGGAAGGAAAGTCTCTGCTAAAGACCTTAAATGCTATCTGATGACATTTTTAGCCTTTGGCTTGGTGGAAGCCAGAGGTCTGTCTGTACATTCCAGGAGGATTTACATGGTAGTCACAAGGATGTAAGGCTACACACAGTGGATAATAAATTATAAGGGGACAAAGACAGCCAAGATCATTTTGTCTCCTAACTTTAAAAGCTGCAGTTCCTCATGATAAAATGGTCAGCTTTGACTGTTTAACACAGGCGTGACTTTTTCTTTCTGGGACCATCAGTTCATAAAGAGGTGCCAAGGGGAAGAACTGAGGACTAGAGGATGGGCCTGAAGTTGGCAGATGGGGGCTAATTCTAATAATGGTGTGTGTGTTTTCAAGCTGTGCAATTATCACTTCACAGTCTTTAATGCAAAAGGTTAACTTGTGAAACAACTATCCAGCATTCTTTCTGAGAATGATTTCAGTGAGCAGACAGGGCCTCTTATGGAGGTGCAGGGTGGTCTCCTGGGAGATACAAAAGGCTGTTTCCCCAAGCCATCCCCAACCTGTCCTTCCCTTTTCCACCTTCCTACTGCTTGCCAAATTTGGCCTGTTCTCTTTTTTAAGGCTTTTTAGGTTTCTCCCTTTGTCTGGCCTAGGTGGCATATGGAAGGCCATGTTTATAGTCCTCACACCATTGAAGATCCCAAAGAAAGACCTTCTAAACTCTTTTTGTTTTTATCTCATGGCAAGGTGTTAACGGGATGCTTCCAGTTAACGTTTGCTAACAAAACACCAATAAAAATAAATAGTGAAAAAGTGATAAAACTTAAATAAATCCATCTTACAGAGGACTTGCCTGCATGACCCAGGTTTGTGGTTCCTAATTCTCTTATTCATTCTTAATTAATTCTTTGGTCTGGACTGGATTGGTCTATTTGGATACCAAATGGTCCATCCAGTCAAAAAAGTCAGAGAAAGGTTTGGGGGGGGGGGGGGAAACTGAGAAAATAATCAAAGACAAAGTGAAAGAGCAAGAGGGAGAGCAAAAGAGAGAAAGATGAATACAGACAGACAGACAGACAGAGAAAGATGGAGACAGAGAAAGAAGTGAAAGGGAGGGAAGGAGGGAGAGAGAGGAAGGGGATCCTGAGCACGACCCAGTCTACTTTATTTCAGGGCTTTCCCCATAGGGAAAACTGTTTAAATGAATGTACCTTCCATAGAAGAATGGTGACCTCCTGACAACAACTAACCATCGTGTGTCTTGGTTTATTTTGAACACTTCCTCCTTCAAGTTTCTCTATATGACTTCCACTCAACCTTCCTCCAAAAGATATAAGAAGAAAAGTTGTTATCCTCTCCAGATCTGGGAGTCATGGGCCTTCACCAGAAATATACTCTGGGCCCCTGGTAATTTATACCCAGCTCTGCCCCTTTACAACAGAGCCCTGATGGGGCTTCCTCCAGGAACAAAGCAGGGTGGACAGGCTCAGTAGGAAGTCTATTGAAATGGATGGTCACATATATCCTGGGCCTTACCACTCTCCCACAGCCCTGTCCTTAAAACTTTCCCTGCTCTTGGAGATAGAATCTGCTGGGTAAAGCAAAGATCTTTCCCTCTTTCTCCTCTCTCTTCCAGCTTGCAACATCACATCTCACATCCTTTGCTCTGGCATAGAGTCTACAAAACACCTTTATCTCTTGCAGATCCACCAGGCATGGGGTCTTCTGATAGGCTTGTCAGTGATCCAAGGCTCCAGGCACTCAGGTGGCCAGCTGTCTTTATCTGACTCCTTCATAGCCAACAGTCAGTGATAACTGAGGCATAAATATTCATCAGCAACAAAAAGCCTATGTGGATGACTTCATCTTTAGCTCTCCATTTATGAATGGCATTCTTCTTTATCTCAAAGAGGTGTCAAGAATTTAGGAACCAAACCCTTGTTAACACTCAAGCTTCTTCCAGGGTGCTTCTCTGGTGCTAATAGAATACTTAGTCCTCTCCTTGTTATTAGAAACCTTAGGGTCAGAGCCTGAACCCTGGAAGCCCCAGCAAGCAAAGCTCATCCACTTATCCTGAGTAGGCCAATTAAATAGACAAGAACAGTGAAAATGAAGAAAGGAGATTTATTCAATGTAGCCATATTGGGAAAAAGATAGAAGAGGTCGAATGACCAACCCCTCCCTGAGTCTATGTTCAGCACCATAATATGAGGCTTTGGTTTAAACAGAAAGTGTGGGAAATGCATAACTAACCAATCCTGGTCAAGGTATACTCGAACTAATCATTGACCCATCATTATCTCAACTCCAGGTTCTTGTGCAAGTGGTCTGGCAAGTTGTCAGAGCTTTGTGAAAACTCCTTCCAAGGAGACAAGCTCTCCATTGACTGGTACTAAGGCCCTAGGCTTTTCCTTCCCTAGAATGAGACAACTAGAGAAATTCTAATTGCTTGGGGTTTATTGCCTCCAATAGTCTGAAAGACCAAAGGAGGGTATAATGTCCTCTTAGGATTTCTTCATTCTTGCCGAGATGGATATAATCTCATTTACAGATGCAAGCTTGGTTTCCATGTGTCTCTCAGGATGACAAGCATTTTTACTTTGCTTAGTTTTCTGGTTGTTGGTAGAGTGAACGAAGAAGGTAGGGGCAGGTGCTGAGCCTGGAGTTAGACCAATGTGCAGGGAAGAGGCTGCAAGGGAGAGATATCATGTCTAGCTAGCTAGGTTGCCCCTTGCTTCCTGTATCTCATGTTTTCATAGCTGGTTGTGGCAGTACCAAGAGTAGAACAATCAGAAGAAACAAGTACTTCCATTGGCATCTTCCCTGTTTCCTTGAGACAGGGCCTCTCACTGAATCTGAAACTAGGTCAGCAGCCAGCAAAATCCAGAATCCTCCTGTTTCCATCATTCCCCAAGGCTTGGATTACAGGGATGCGTATTGACATACCTATCTTTTCCTGGGGATTCCAAATCATGTGCATATGCTTTCACAGAAAAGGCCCTGATTCATCTTAATTTCTGTTTTCTGCTGCTTCTACTCCTTTGTTCTCTTCCCTTTCTTGTTGCAGGATGTTTGATCACATTGTGAACTCTGAGACTGTGAGCTGGAAAAACCTGTTTCTAATTGTGCGATGGCTCAGCCTTTGATCCTAGAGCATTCTGTTTACTGTAAACCAGTGGTGTGGGTCAGCCCTAGCACACACCTTTAATCCAAGAGCCAAATAAAGTCAACTATAGGTCAAGAGGCAGAGCAAGTGACCGGCTGACAGGGAGTGAACATTAGTAACCAGAAAGGATGGACATTGAGGAGGAGGGTATTTAAAAAAGTGTGGAGAAGGGGAAAAAGCTTTTTCCTTCTGGGATGTCAGTGGAGTAGGAAGGTCAGCTGGGTGCTTTCTCTGCCTCTCTGAGCTAGCAGGCTTCACCCAGCTTCTGGCTCCTGAGTCTTCATTGGTAAAATCGAATGACTGGGATTTAGTTTTTTAAAGACAACAATTTCCTCTCCGTCTCCTTAATCGTCATTCTATCTGTCAGCCCCATCATTATCCTTGTCATACCACCCCTTGCCATCCTTCTCCTTCATCCTTCTACTTCTCTCTATCTGCCCTTTGAGGGGGAAAGGAACAGTTTAGAAAAATGTTCTAGTATGATGTTCGTTGTGTTTTGAACAAGAAATGTCCCACATAGGCTTATGTCTTTGAACACTTGGTTCCCTATAGGTGGCGTTGTTTGGGAAGGTTATAGCACCTTTTTTATAATAATTTATTTTTTATTTCTTCAAGTTACATCTCAATCACAATCCCCTCCCTACTCCCCCCTCCAGTCCCACCCTTCCACCCTCCTCCCCCCCAACAGCTCTCCCTTTCAGTCCAAAAAATGGTTCTTTTTCTTATAACTATAAATACAATACAAAACAACAGAAATAAATAGGCCACAATTATAAGAGTTATATGGCTTAGCATACATTCCCAATGTCCAGTCCATATGTATTTGGCACCTGACTTTAGCATTCTACTATCTAACCATTTCCATGAGTTTAAAGTTCTATATCTAACTCAGCTTTCATACTAACTTGCCTCATAATTTTAAAAATATCTTCTTAGATCCAGAACACCCTCTTGATTCCTAAACAACTCAAAATTTAACTATGAGACTCTAGCTATCTATTCTTCAACCACCTCAGAGACCTGAGAGGGATAAATATATCTGATTATATAGGAAGTGCAGGGCCTGCAGCTTCCAAAACTAAGAAATGACATACCAGTGGCTGCCTGGACAGTTCCCATTATCTCTCCATACATTACAGCATCAATCTTCAGCCATTTGGCCCCGTTTCTCTGACAGATATTGATTGTAGAGCAGGAATTATGAAGGACTTACCTACCCTGTCTTGGCAGAGCTAGGCTGTCGACTTATCTGCTTCTAAGTTTTGTCCTTTTTGGACAGAAGTCTGTCTACAGTTGAAGCAAGGGGTTTTTCTTGCTAAGAGAAAGGCTTACCACCAATTCAATCATCTCCCACTGGAGATTCTTCGATGCTCATCTTCTACTTGGAGTAGAATAGGGGGTGCTGTCAGGAGCTGACATGTCTCGATATCAAAAAATCTTAAATTAAGAAAACATCTTTGAATGCCATATTCTGCAGATCTCTTGAGGTTTTTGAAGATGCCCTATCTATCTCTTATATTTAGATAAGCAAATATTGCTTGTCTCTTAGCAACTTGATTTCTGAGTAGCTTAGAAAATAACTGTAATAGACTGTCATAGAAACTAACAAAATGACATGTTTTCATGACTATTAGTTTCCGTTTCTTAATTATCCTAAACAGTTTATGTCGGTTGGTAGCAAGAGGCCAAAACTTGACATTTCATTTTTAAGTATTACTACGAACAATACCTTTAAGAAGTGTTACCCTTAATTTTGTATCAATATACAAAGATCAATACCAATGTGGCCAAATATAATCTTAATTTTGTATCAATATACAAAGATCAATACCGATGTAGCCCTATACAATCTTAATTTTGCATTAATATACAATGATCAATACCAATTTAGCCAAATATAATATTAATTTTGTATCAGTATACAAAGGTATAAGGCCGTATTTGGTTATAGCACCTTTAAGAGTTGGAGCCTCACTAGAGGAAGTATGGCATTGGAGGTAAGCTTTGAGAGTTCATAACCTGGCCCCACTTCATGTTCTCTCTGCTTCATGTTTCATGGTGAAAATGTGATCAACTTTCCTGCTCCTGGCACCATACCATGCTTTCCTTGCCATGATGGATTCTCCCTCCAGAACCATAAAGCATAATAAACTCTTTCTTCTACAAGTTGTTTTTGGTTCTGGCATTTTGTCATAGCAACAGAACAGTAACTAATGCAGTGTCCTAATTAGCTTTAACTGCAAACGATACAATCTAGAGTCACCTGAGAAGGGAGTCTCAGTTGAGGGACTGCCCAAATCAAGCTGACTTGTGGAGATGACTGTGGGGTCTTGTTTTGATTGTTAATTGACTTAGAAGACCCAGCCCACTGTGGGTAGCACCATTCCCTGGGCAGGTGGTTCCTTACATTATAAGAAAGCTAGCTAAGCATGAGCCTGGGAGTGAGCCAGCAAACAGGATTCCTCTGCAGTTGCTGCTTCAAGTTCTTGCTTGCGTTCCTACCTTGACTTTCCTCAATGATAGGCCGTGACCTGGTAGTGTATGCCAAATCTTTTTTCCCCTACTTTAATTTTGGCCATAGTGTTTTATTATGATAATAGGAAGAACAGTAGAGCACACAGGTAATCTTTCATGCTCATTTGAAGGCCAAGTTTCCAGCTTCCCTGTGACTTGGATTAGTGTTCTGGATGCAAGCACACATACAGTTTATTTAGTGGTTTTTCTCTGCTGGAGAGGATTGTGTTCAGACCCTGATATGATGCCTACAGCTATATAAACTTGGGAAAGCCAGTGACCTTCTCAATGCTATAGTTTTTCAGAATTATCTAAAAATAATAATTGCTTTATAAAATTAAAAGAAGGTAGATAGTGTGTACAGCACTAAGTCTGCTGCCTGCTTCTGTAAGATTGTAGTCAGCGGTAACTTAGGCTCCAATAGGGTGGGCCACTTTTAAAACCCTTAATGGGAATTTTGAGTTGTTTAGGAATTTAGAGGGTGTTGTGGATCTAAGAAGATGTTTTTAAAATTGTGATGCAAGTTAGGATGAAAGCTGAGTTGGATATAGAACTTTAAACTCATGGAAATGGTAGATAGTAGAATGTTAAAGTCAGGTGCCAAATCTCAATGGGAATCTTATAAACTCTTGCACATTCTCCCGCTGGTCTGCTAGCATACTTTTTGGCCCCCCCCCCCCCACAATTGAATTGACTCAATGAAAAGGAATGCAAAATCAATATGAAAAGGACTGGACTAAAATTTTCATAGAAATGTCATTTCTAGTCATGTTCAAAGTGAATCCATGAGAGCCGGGCGGTGGTGGCGCACTCCTTTAATCCCAGCACTTGGGAGGCAGAGGCAGGCGGATCTCTGTGAGTTCGAGGCCAGCCTGGTCTACAAAGCGAGTCCAGAACAGCCAGAGATACACAGAGAAACCCTGCCTCGAAAAACCAAAAAAAAAAAAAAAAAAAGTGAATCCATGGTTGTATATTATGAGTGCGCCGTAATGCTGGAGATTAATTTCTGATCTCTAAACTTTTCTTGGCTTAGTGGATAAGGGTGAAGTGAACTTTGTCAAACCTGATAACTTCAGGACCCATATGGTAGAAGGGGCGAGTCAACTCCCAAAAGTTATCCTCTGCCCTCGACAGTTGTACTGCGGCACACGCTGGCTTGATCTTGCTCAGGGCTTGTGTTGGTACCTGTTCTGGCTGGTTTTGTGTCAGCTTCAACAAGCGAGAGTCATCAGACAGACAGGAGCTTCAGTTGAGGAAATGCCTCCATGAAATCCAGCCGTAGAGCATATTCTCAATTAATAATCAATAGGGAAGGCCCCGTGGGCGAGGCCATCCCTGGGATGGTGGTCCTGGGTTCTATAAGAAAGCAGGCTGAGCAAGCCAGGAAGCAGCGCTCCCCCATGGCCTCTGCATCAGCTCCTGCCTCCAGATCCCTGCTTTGTTTGAGCTCCTGTCCTGACTTCCTTCAAAAATGAACATGAATTTGGAAATGTAAGCCAAAGAGACCCTTTCCTCCAACAACATATTTTTTGGTGACAGTGTTTCGTGGCAGCAACAGAAAGTGTAACTAAAACGGTACCTACAGCTACTGTGTGTTCGTGAGCACAGTGACCCTGTCATACCCAGAAAACAGCATTTCATAGCACCCCCCCCATCCTCTTGCTCTTACATTCTTTCTGTGCCTTCTTTTGTGATGTTCCCTGAGTCTGAGGGAGGTTGGTATCGATTTCCCATTTAAGGCTAAGCCCTCGCACTCTCTTATTCTCAGCACTTTGACAAATTATGAGTGCTTGTACTGACTGCCCCACTGCAAAAAGAAGATTCTCTGCACAATTTTGGGAGGATCACTAATCTACAGGTTTACACATAAATATTTAGAGGGTAGTTTGGCAACATGTCCAGTCAACAAAATGCTTTTTTCTACTGCTTGTATTTTGTACATGGTACTGAGTTGCAAAGGGTCATTTTCATACGAGTGCATAGTGTATGTTGAGTATTCCTCCACACATCCTACCCTCTTTTCACCTTTCCTCCCTTCTGTTAATCCCTTTGTTCCCTACATGGGTTCACTTCTATTTTTCTGTCATCCATACATATATGGTTTTATGTATCTGTACAAATCAGCTACAAATGAGAGAAAATATATAATGTTTGCCTGTGATTGACTTAATTTGCTTAATATGGTTATCCTCATTTTCATTCATTTTTTTCCTTGAAAGAGCATTAGTTTGTTCTTTTTTATGACTGAAAAAAGTTACCATATATATATATATATATATGAACATATATCACATTTTCCTTCTTTTGTGTATGTATGTGAGTATGTTCATGTGTGGAGGGTGCACGCATGTTGGTGCACGTGGAGGCCAAAATTCAACATCGGTTTCATTTCTCAGGAGCTGCCCTCCTTGTTTTTCTGAGACAGGGTTTCTTATTGGGATGTGAGGTTCATTGATTAGACGATGCTGGCTGGCTAGAGATTCCCAGGGATCTCTGTGCCTCCACTTTCCCAGTGCTGGGATCGAAAGTGTGTGCCACCACACTTAGCTGAATTTAGAGTCACAGTCCTTCCTTAGGAAGCCAGTTTGGGCCACCTATCCCCAATAAGCCAATTAAAACTGTCAGGTTAGTTATAAAAAGCAGAAAACCATGTATTTAATGTAGCCACATTGGGAAGAGAGACAGAGAGACCCAATGGCCCCTCTAGTCCATCTAGTCCTAAGATAAAGTTAAAACATATAGAGAGGACCAGAGATCCAAGCCTTCCCTGTCAAGATGTGGAACTATCCACCATTGACTCATTATTGTCTCTGCAAGGTTATGCCTCACTCCTGATAGAAGAGTTTCCCAGAGTAGTTCCTGGAGCCCATCGTCCTAATAGTCTGATTGCCAAAGAGTCTCTTCATAGGACATGCATTTCTGCTGGGCTGCTTACAGCATTGGATTTCTTTATGGGAACTGACTCTCTAACTCAGGCCCTTAGGCTTGCAAAGCAGGCACTTTCTAATGAGCCTTCTCCTCAGACCCCATACACCACATCTTCTTCCATTCTTCATTTGTTAGACATCTAGGTTATTTCCATAGTGTGGCCTCTATGAGCTACGCTGCAGTGAACATTGGTGCCCAAGGATCACTGAGGTCTGCTCACCTTTTGGTGAACACCCAGGAGTGACAGGGGTGGGTCCTGTAGATAGAGATAGGTATATGTTTGTTTGTTGAGGAACCTCCAGCCTCATTGCTTTCTAACTTCCCAAGAAGCCTTCCTGAACCACTTGTAATTCTCAGTTTTTGCCTTTGTCAAGTAGAAATCATAGAGTTGTTATGACATTGGAGGAACAAATGTTTCTTGATTTGTTTATGTGTGTGTTATGTGCATGTGCATGTGCACACAGGTGTGTGTGTGTGTGTGTGTGTGTGTGTGTGTGTGTGTGTGTGTGTCCCTCTATGTGCCCACAGACTCCAGGAGTTGGCAGCACAGAATGATTTTTCCATAGTTGTCTACACTATTATTTGTGTCACTGAGCCTGGAGGTCACCATTTCAGCGAGACTGGCTGGCACTGAGCCTCTGGAATCCACCAGCCTCCACTGGCAGAGTTGGGATTCCAGATGGCCAGGGAGATGCTAGGTTTTATATGGGTGATAGGGTTCAGACACGGGTTCTTAGCATGGGCATCAAGCACTTTATTCACTGAGCCATCTCCCCAACCCTTAAGGAGTATTTATGACTCAATGTATTCAGCTCCTGGAGAATACTGATAAATGAGTACAATTTTAGCTACTTTTAATTACCACTATTATTCCTATGCTACCTATATGCTTGTAGATTGGATGGATAGACTGATGTAAAGAAGGACATCCCCTATATATGCAGCAAGATATCCCACTGAATTAGGAAAGTAGTTTCCCAACTTTTAGATTGGCCAAGACTCCAAATTGGAATCAGCAGTTGGGGATTTCCAGGGGTTTCAATCCCTGCCTCTCCTCTCGGGTCTGTTCTGATCTGTCCCATAATTATTAAGGTTGTTCTGAGAATCGACACCTCACTCTCTCTGACTCTCTTTTCTGGAGCAAAAGCTCAACCTTTGCTGATAGACTATCACTGACAGCAATATTATTTCTAGAAGGATAGTCCTTATCTCCATGGCTGCTTTCTAAAGTAAACAGAGAAGTGAAAATAAAAGAACACTCTTTCCACAAGGTACCATGGAGACACAAATAGAGATGGGACTTGTCTCCATGGTACCAAGGGCTTTTTACATGCTCCATTACCTGTAGCAGCCACTGCCCTTTGTAAAGTTGCCTGACCTTTAGACCACGGCCTTTAAAATACAAACCCAGCACCTTCCAAGGCCAGGCTGCTTAGGAACAAACTCATGGACGTGCAGTGTCTGTCTGTTTATGCATATGAAAAGGGAGATTAAGAGTCCTCTTTGACATCAGCAGGTTGGGAGCACAGTTGGTTATGGCCCCTCTATAGATTAGGACCTCTCTATGGACTGATAGCCTCAAATGACATTAGAATCACAGGCATCTCCTTCTCTAGCGACCATGTGTAATGGTTTCTGTGGGCAAGAAATGGTTTCTCTGCCCTGGGTTGAATCCTGGGCCTCATGATGAGTAGCTATCAGAAGGATAACCATCGGGACCTGACACTCCTTTACACACTTCTGCATCATTTGTGTCTTATACCGTAAGTTTCATTTGGCTGTTTTCTTTAGAGTCTCATATAACCCAGGCTGGCCTTGAACCTGCCATATACCCAAAGCCGGCCTTAACTTTTTGTTCCTTCTTGCCTCCATTTCCCCAGTTCTGGAATTACAAGTGTATATATTACCACAGCTGTTTTTATGCAGTGCTGGGGACCAAACACAGGACCTTGTGCTTGCCAGGCATGTGCTAGACCAACTAAGCTACACTGCTGGCCTGTTACCTCATGTTTGATTCCACTTGAATCTAGACACTGCTAAGCCTGCTATAATTACGAATAACTCTTTGCCCAGCCAACCCTCCTCTCTTCTAGAAAGGAAGCAAGACTATAAGCCTGACATGAATTTTTATGCTAAAAAAGTCATAATGAGGTCCAGATAATAGTAGCACTATAGTATATGGGTAATCAGAGAGATCCATCCATTCAGAAACATTTTAGTTTACTATTTTATGCTTTGTTTTACTGTAGTAACTTTTAAAGGACAGGGTGTTGCTATATTTTGAATTTACCTCCTGCTCAGCCTTCCAAGAGCCTGGATGACAGGCCTTTGCTACCACACCTGGTTTAGCTACATTTTAAATAGCATGTTTACCTTCATTCATTTCTTTCCATTTATGATAAACATCAGGAAAAGAAACATTTCATTAGGATGAATGAGCATAGGACATGTTGTGGCTGTCCATTGTGGGGCAAAACATATCATGACTGAGAGGAGATGCTATGTTCCACAGGGAAGATAACACTTTACCTGTGCTTATAGGAAGAGAATGAGTTTGGTGCACTCATATACCCCCAGCAAACATGTGTGTCATAGACAGAGTAGTTGAGAACCACTTTTCACTTATATCTGGTTGATTTCCAGAAGGAGGGGGGCTTGGACACTTAATTTCATTTCAAGAAATAAGGAGACATGAGAACCTACATGTTTAGTTTATAAGGAATTGACTGTGGACTCAGTTTGACATCACACTGATTTTTTTTTTTTTGGCCCACGGGGTGGCATTAGAATCCATATCAGAATTTTCTGCCATGAAAGATAAATTACAAAGCAACCAAGAAATACCTAACTCTCTTCTCCCAAGTGTCTAGTTCTACAAGGCTGTTTGTTCTTGGTGTAAGCCATCTCACCAAAATCCATCCCAGTAGATAAAGATGATTTTGGCACTGTAATGGGCACCTTATTGCTAATGTCTGTCACTCAAAGGTGCTTTCTTCCCATGTTCTGGACCCTTGCTCTGTTAGGTGGAAGACTCACCTGTGTTCCCTTCTCCCCTCTCTTCTCGTTAGGATCCAGGGACATCTGTCTTTGAGATCTCTGTGTAGCCAGAAAGCCCATTGGAAGTCTTCCCATAGCTTTGTTTCTGTCTAGAAGATGCTTTCCTCAGCTGTTAGCCTGGAAAATTCCTGCCCACTCTTCAAATCTGTGATAAATGATGGGACTGAACCATGTCTTCTCATGGAGCCGACACTACACCTTCCCAGCACTCAGATGTTAAGCCTTTGAAACACTGAAGTGTTTGCTACTGTCTACCTCCTCTACTGGATTACAAACTCCATGAATTAAGAGATTTTATTAGCCTTATTTACAGTAGGTATATAATAAACTCAGTTGGATATCGAATGAATCTAAGTACCTGGAAATCTTATGATACTAATGGGTTGTGTAGTACTTATATCTGTTTCTAAGACATTTTATACACAGCATAAAAACTGACCTCATTTACAGTGCTAGGTTAGATTGTATTGATGTTTTCAGAGGCCTCTGCTCTCAACACAACCACAAAGTTATCACTCACAGCTCTAAGTCTGTGAGAATGGGGGGGGGGGTCTTCTTTCTAAGCCTCAGAATTGAAGAAGGCTCAGATGAGGTGGCATGATTGACCCAAATGCATTCTGAGTCCCACCTTTTCTTTTTTTCTTTTCTCCTATCTTCATTCAATACATCTTTTCCCTGTGTCTCTTTCAATTCATGTCATTGGTACCCAGGTTTCAGTCTGAAAGGAAAGTAGCCTTTGCTTTGGAGGAAGTTATGACTTTGTTATTAAAAATCACAATTCAGGGTGGCCTCCCCAGGAAAGAGCACTCCAATTGGTTGTCCAGTGCCAAATAGTCATCCCTGAAAAACATACATACAAGTAACTTTATATGGTCTAAAGGGGTTATAATTAGGAATGAATCTATACATATATTCAAACACATATATGTGTTAAAAACAAAAGAATCTTACAATTCAGTTCAAAGATGGGCCAATGATCCTGCGGCCAGAGAGTTCCTGAAGGACTGTGCATGTAGATAAGAGGGCTAGTTCATCCATGGTTCTCTTGGGGATCATTTCCTACTTTCTGAATCAAGATTCTCATCCATAGATACTATTGATTTGGCCCTGCCTACTCTCCCTCATACCATTTTAGCCATTTACAGACCCTGATCCAGGGCCTCACCATCTTTGTCTTGAGATGAGAGGGTATCACATTTGTTCTACTCATTCCCCAGGTTCCAAAGACTAGGTTGGGTCTTCCTGGCAACCCCAAGGTTGAGTCTATCATTCTAGGAAGCCCCAGCCTCAATAACTCTTTGCAAGTTGTCCCTCGGATGCCTTCACAGTGTTTTGGGCTCCTGCACTCTGATCACCACCAATTCCCTCTGTTTAGGTTTCTCTGGATTTGCACAGTGTTGATTGGTGAGATTTAGATCATAGGAGAGACAAACCTCTGGGCCTGTCCAGGAGGGATTTTCTCCATTGGGTTACCCAAAGTGGAAGCACCCACCCCAAACTTGGGGAGCACCTTCTCACAGGTCAAGGTCAAGCACTGAATAAAGAGAAAGAGCCAGGGTTCATGTCCTTCTGCATCCCAGCGGTAGATGGATGCAGTGTGACCAGCTGCCTCAAGCTCCTGCCACCACGTATTCCTCATCACGATGGACTACACCCTAGAACTGTGAGCCAAGATAAACCATTCCTTCCTTAAGCAGCTTTTGTTGGGGATTTTGTCATAATAGCAGGAAAAGGAACAAACACTACGCACGCTCTGCTCTGTTCTCACCCCTGTGAAACTCGCCCTCCCCAAGTTTAGGTGTTCCCTGTTGTGAAAATCTCTTCCCAAATCCTCAGCCAGAATTACACATTCTCTCCTCTGTTATCCCTGGTAAGGTGGTGCATAAGTCGGCGCCATTGTTCTGTAGCTGGTGTTTCTCGGCCTGCGTATGAGCTCTGTGAAAGGGGAAGTTTGATTTTATGTTTTATTTTTGTACCTGCCCTGCCTGGCCATGTCTTCTCCAGAGAACTGCTTTCTTTCTGTCTTGTTGCTACCATAACTATACTTATGTCTGGCTAGTGTAGGTCTATTCAGAAAACACAGTCATGCCTTTGGTTCATCTTTAAAAATGTTGTGGGTTGTGTTAAGCATTCAACCCTCAGAAGTGGCTTCACTTTGGAGTTAAATGAACTGGGTGACTCCTTATGGAGCAGCAAGCTCCAGGCTTCTGGGATTCAATTTGGAAAAAAAAAAAAAAAAAAAACATGTCTTGGACCAGTTTTCTTTTTCTCCAGATATCCTGGCAGCTGGAAAAGCGGTGTGTGTGTGTGTGTGTGTGTGTGTGTGTGTGTGTGTGTGTGTGTGTTGGTGGTGGTGGTGGGGGGGTTTACAGTGTTGGAATCACTTGTCCATCAGGCATAATAAAGATTTAGGGAAGGGGGAGTCAAGTGAATGGAATCAGAACCATTCATCTTTTGAGGAGCCTGCCCTCCTGCATGTTGTATCACCGAGTCAACACGCAACAACAGCTTCCTCTCCTTGCCAACAGGGCCTCACAATATCACCTTTCATGCTGGAAAACAGCAGCTGTCACCGAGCCTGAGAACAACACCACTTCTGTGCTCAGATCCCAGCTCCTCTGAGCTCTAATCACTTCCAAGATAGCATCTTTCCAGTTCTCAGAATACTGCTCAGAGGGAGGGTGGAAGCTTGTATTGTTCTATGACTATTTTGCATACAGTAAAAACAAGGCAAGGGCAGGTTAAATGATTAGTCCTTGGTCATGTGTGACTCAGAGGCTGAGCCAGCCAGAGAAGCATCTTCATTCTCAGTCCATTGTTCTGTCTTGATCCTGCTAACCCCCTCACACTGTGCTAGAACTAGTGGGGAGAACCAAAAGGGCTCAGCCAGGAGGGCTGTCCTTCCTTCTCCGAACACAAGTGTTGGCCACTGACGGAGAGTGCACACTCGTAGCAAGTGTAATGGCTGTTGTGACTGTGTGTACCTCCAACCAGCATGTATCTTAGGAGACTTCTGCAATGTCAGACACTCTACTGTCCACAGGAAAGGTGGTGAGTATGGTAGTCATGGCTCCTGCCTTCAAGGAATATCCTCTTCAGTGAGATCATATACGTGACATTCAGAAAGACAAAGCCTACAGTTGTCATAATGCGTCTGCCATCTTTTAGAAGGCTGAGTCAATCCATTGAAAAGATAGTCCACTTCCCCCCTTACCTTCTAACAGGGTAGTCAAGACCTATTATGCTTCCTCCTCGGTAGATTTTCCACTCCATTGGCTTCCAACAGTCCCCACGACCTCTCCCAAGCACACCTGGACTCTGTTGGCCCTTCCTTGGCTACTCCATTGTAAATTGCTGTGGTCTGGCTGAAATAGCCTCAGAGGCCATGTCTAGGATGCTGAAATGCCTGGTTAGTAAGCAAAGGAGCTAAGGATGTGGCTGTTACAGCACCTGTTACTATGGTTGGGCATCTTGACATTTTAGCCAATGCAGGAGAGACTACTGGATTGGGAGAGTGGATGCCAGGAGTATAGTCTCCCCTCCTAGACCTCCTGTAGTTCCTCCTAGTCACAGTGTGACTCTAACCTCTGTGTTCTCCTTGGTTACCCAAAGGAATAGGATTGGCTTCAGAATAAGGCTATACCTACAGTTGTCCTATCTGAGTTCATAAGTGTGTTTGACAGCCATGCACGCATGCTAGGCATGCACATGTGCATGTGTGTAGTGGCATGGTATTTAAAAACCGAGCTAACTTGTAAGAACTACTGTCTTTTTCTTAGCTATATAGCAAACGAGAGCTAAGGAGGGGTTCTATGTTTCTGTTTCCACGTCAGTTATTCTGCTCTCAATCCAGTTGACATATGGGATATATTCTCCCTACTAGCAGCAGCAGTTCTGGATCAATGGGTTTCTGTATCTTTCCCAAATTCTGGGGCTTTCAGAAAAGAGGGAAGATATTTCCTCTGTTCTCTTAGTGTCTGTGTCTGGGCCTGAGAATCACACTGAGAAAAGACAGATGACCAGTAAAGGTTGTGAATACTGATTAATTGGTAAATGGACATGAACTTTTTAATACATAGGAAAAAGTGGCCTGAAGAAGACTGAGAGGGGCTGGAGACATTGCTCACAGTTAGGACTGTACACTGCTTTTGTAGAAGACAGGAGTTCAGTTCCCAGAGCCCATGTCCAACTGTTCAGAACCACCTGTAACTCCAGCTCCAGGAGATCCAACCTTGTCTTCTGGCCTTTGAAGATACCTGCACTCATACACACACACACACACACACACACACACACACACACACACACACACA
>CAJQZJ010032918.1:213295-230745 GCA_907164525.1 Lophiomys imhausi
AGAGAGAGAGAGAGAGAGAAATAATGTTTTTAAAAGTATCCTGAGAGCTTATACATCATTTTAACAAAGATTGCCGATTGTGTAAATGTGACAGCACAGACAGACAAATGAGCCATAAGCTGTAGGAAAGGTAATCAGGGAACTAATGAAAGATGAATGTTATTTCAGTAGGGTTTGTTTGTGCAGATTCTCTCTGGGTTGCTCTCAACGCTGATAATCAGAATGCCCTTTCTTTCCTGGTTCTGGGTAGACACTGTTCTCATGGGGAATTTGCAACCTTTAGGGTAGAGGGGCGGGAGTATGATTGCCATTCCCAAACCTACTCTTCCTTAATGGCTTCAACTCAAAGTTACTAATATGCCAAAGGCACATATTTGTGGGTTCTGATTCCCTCCTGCCTCCTCCGTTGCTGCTCTCCTCAGTTCTACCAATGGCCAAAGAGCTAGGAAGTACCCTCAGCTCTGCAAAGGCTCAGTGGCTGCCATCTTGGAACTATCCAAAGCCCCTTAGTTGGACTTTACAGAACCCTAACATGGCTCCCAAGGTAAGCCTCCAAGGTCACTTAATTCAATCTTGACTTACTAATTTCTTAGTCCCAGGAAAGGAGCCGGTCTTCTAATTCTTTATAGATCAGGTACACACAAATTCCATTTCCTTCTAAGTCAAGACATCATTTCACAACACTAGTGGCCCGACACAGTGTGATTTCTAAACCAAAGAGGCACATTGTAAGCTTGCCTGTACTAGGTCCTTGCAAGCTGCGAGGCAAGAGAACATGTTAGTGACTCCTCTAAACAAATACTCATAGGGCTTCAGACCAACAGGAGACTGCAACGCAGCCAACATTTCTGTGTTCTGGTAGTTCAGAAGACTATCTTTCCCATACAGAAAAGATCTCTCTAGTTAATTCTTTGCAATCCAGTCGCTAGTCTCTTTTAAATAAAATGAAGGATAGATTCTAGTTAGTAGATTTGAACTAAACAGGTCTGTCCACCAAAAATGTATCTTCTTGTCTAATAGTTGGTGAGACAGGATCTTGGGAACTATAGAAACCAGTCTCTCCCTCTCTGGGCTCTGCCAGGGTCATATCCAGACCCAAGGATGACTCAGAATTGGCATCTACATCTTACCTTCAGGGCTTGAGATCAAAATCCCACTGCAAGAATGTTTGCTCTTTTTTTTTTGGGGGGGGGGTAGGCGGGGATGTTAGGGATGTGTATCCTTCACCCATCAGTAAGGGCTTTGCATTCTGCGTTTGTCCCCAACTCTTCTCAGGGGGACTGATTGCACAGAAATCAGTTTTTTGGAGCTTTGTACCAAAGCATGGACCACCAATCACGTTCGTGTTGTATTTCTCTGAAGATGAGTAAAAGTGTTAATTGATAGAAAGTTTTAGATGATCTGCAGATGGAAATTTATTCAACATACCCTTCTCCACTTATTAGCACATCAAGTGTTAAAGCCCATGTGTGTGGTCTTATGCTAATACAGGAAGTGTGCAAAGAAGGAGTTCACTTAGCCATCAGCGATCAATGGGAATGGAAAGCGTTTGGATCTTGGGTTTTTAGGTTACTCACCTGGCAGAGTCAACTTTTATTAGCACATCTTTGCTCTTCAGAAAAAGTTTCATACCAGTCTCCCCAAAGGTGACTTGTGTTTGAATCAGCCAATTAATACGATGATGACAATGTCAAGATCCATTTCTAAGGGAAAGATTTAGTTCTTTGAAAACTACTGTCTTAAGGGTGTCCAGGCAGAAAAGCAGCTTCTGTCTGGAACTATTTGGATTTTCTGTTCACACGCAAAAAAAAAAAAAAAAAAAAAAAAAAAAATCTTTAGCATTGGCTGACAAAACGGGTTTCAGAACGGGAGGTCTGCTCTGGAAACTTTAATTATGCAGGTCCTGTCAAAATCCATCTGCTGAATTCCACTGTTTCTGGGTAAGGTACTTTTTTTTTTTCCGACAGTGTTACTGGGTGACACTTTGATAGGGGATCTGAAATTAGCTTCCTTTATAGGCTAATTTATTCTGCCTCCTCTTCATTAGCAATAGTCATGTCAGGTTGAGACATCTTCATCGCATTTATTTGTTTTTATGGCTGATTTTTATGATGATATTCAAGTGACTTCAGAGTTGCACGGTGGAAGGTGTCAGTTTAGAAGATGACTCCAGAGGATTTCGTTTGTATGACTATGACTGACAACTGCCATGACTTATCAATAAATCCATTCTGTAGGTTTTGAGGGAAGAGGGCCACCCAAATGCCGAGCATGCTTCTAAGTATATCTGTGATCTTGCAACCCTCCTAACATGCCTCCACTATGCAACCAGAAGCCCTTACATTAGACAATAGTCACATTCATGATGAGCACTCTTTTGTGCTGGGAGATGGTTTGGGTGGGAGTTCAAGGTGGTGGCTAAATATATAAACAGTGGCTGTACCCACATCTGGGGTTTTTCAGCTTAAATATGAGACAGTCATCTTCATACCAGCAGTTGGGTTAATGAAATTGTCATTTTCATTAATGACAATTAGTGAGCTATAAGGGGCACATGCTATAAGATGAAACCAGAAGTTTCACAATCGATGATGTCATATACACTTCAAAGATTAAGAGGGAAAAACATTCACCAATGTTCTTCAGTGTTAAAGAAATCTCAATGAAAGTGTGCTAGAAAATGGAGTAGCACCCACAGCCTTACACCTACATGAGGTCTGCAGCCTAAAGGTTTTTTGAAAACAAATTCATCTTCAGCCATCAAAAGACAGAGCCCTGTGCATCTTCTAGGTACTCAAAACATTGGGGCAATTTTGAATAAACAGCTCTTTGGGACCTTGAGACTGGGGAAGATTATAAACTTGTTCTATGCTCTGTGATCAGAAGCATACTTCCCTAGGCCTGATGTCACAGTTTCAACATTTAAAGTGTCGATAGAACTTTCTCATTATTTGAGTGCCCCCCCCATGAATGTCCCTGTTCCTGTGTATTGGTCTGAGAGAGAGAGAGAGAGAGAGAGAGAGAGAGAGAGAGAGAGAGAGAGAACACATATACATGCCAGAGATAAACCTTGAGTGTTGTGCCTCTCGGCCACTGTCCATTTTTCCCATTTTGTTGTTATTTTATGTCTATGGCATTTTACCTGTACGTATTATCTGTGTACCGCATGTGTGCAATATGACTGGAGACCAGAAGAGGGAATCAAACCTCCCTGGGACTGGAGTTATAAATGGTTGTAAGGCACCAAGTGTGTGCTGGGACTTGAACCTGGATCCTCTTGAAGAGTAGTAAGTGCCCTAACAGCTGAGCCATCTCTCTGGCTCCAGCCACCTTGTTTGGAGACAAGATCTCTCACTGGCCTGGAGCTTGCCGATTAGTCGAGGCTGGCCAGACAATGAACCCCAGGTGCCCTTCTGTTTCCTCATGGCTGTGATTATAAGCAGGAGCCACCATATTTGGTTGGTTTTTTTTTTTAATCAAGATCGATTTTATTTCTAATGGTGTGTGTGGTGTGTGTGTGTGTGTGTGTGTGTGTGTGTGTGTGTGTGTGTGTGTACCCATGACTGCAGGTGTCTATAGAGACTGGAGGGATACCCCTGTAGCTGGAGTTACAGTCAGTTGAAAGTTGTATAACATGAGTGAGTTGACCTGGCTCCTCTACTAGGAGAGTACACCCTCTTGAAGGTTTGGGTCCAGCACCAGACACCTAGTTTTTTTTTTTTGACACAGCCCATAGTGGTCTTGGTCCTTTATCATCAACCATTAATCAAGAAAATGCACAACAAGCTTGCTCACAGGCCAATCTGTGGAGACAATTCCTCAAATAACACTCTCCCTTCCCAGATGAATTTAGCTTATGGCAAATTGACAAAAAACAAACAAACAAAAAAATCTAACCAGCAAAGATAGTATCTTACTGAAAATCAGATATGTGCCACACGACCAGGTTGGTTAGGCTGCCCAGCTTAACAACCTTACTACAAAGAAGGTGTGAGGGGTCTTAGTTTAGTGTGCCTTTGTCCTTTTGACCTGTGGCAGTCACTCCTGATTGATTTGACTTCCTGAGACATATACGGTCCCCTTGAGGAGGTCTCTATGTCTGTCCCAGGGAGGAAGCCAGTGAAAAGGAACACAGGGACCTTGGGGTGTGATAGTGGGTAACCATGAAATTAACATGAAGAGATTTCCCCTTCTCTGGAGACGTGCATTGGTTTAGAAGGTGTCTTCATGGGCCTTTCCCTGGTGATGTCATGAGTGGGTAGGAGGTGGGGCTGGGGTCAAAAACTGTCATTCTCTAATACCACTTGTTCAACTTGGGAGGAAAGCTTGCCCTTCCTCAGATGGAAACGTGGAGTGGGGTGGAGGCACAGAGTGTTACTTCACAAGAGACAAGTACCAGGAATACAAGGCCTAGAGTCTAGTAAGGCACAAACACAGGGGAAGTATTGTTATGTGTCTACAGCAAATTATATTCATCAACTGTAAAGGTTTTTATGCCTCCTTACTTCTGCTTCTTGCATGGCTCCCTTCATCTTCTCCCTTATGTGGTAGAACTGCCCTGCCTTCCTTTTTCATGCTACACTAACCCTGAGGCACAAATCAAGACCAGGTATCTGGAAGGAGCAATTATACTACAGAGTTATATCCTCTTATTATCTCCCTACCCTCTGCCCAGTTTTGAAAGCCTGGGCCCAGCAAGTCAGAATGCTGTGAAGAAGGGCTCATGGGTGTGGAGGGCAGAGTGTTCCCTGCCTCCACGGCAATAGACGCCCCCCCCACCCACCCAGCACACATTCAAGTCTGCTGTGAAGGCCGTGGGTGGGGCTCTGACAGGAGGCATTCTTTCTAGGTGCTGTTTGTGACATCCTGGTCAAAAGGACACAGTGAGTCTTCGTGATCTTTTTTTTCTTTTTTTTTTTAAAGTTCCTTTGTTCCTTGGCACTTTAGATTAGTAAGTGTAGGGAACTGACAGGCTGCTATTCAGAGTGGGATGGCATTTTTCTCAGCTTATACAAGTCACCAGTGAAGCCAAATGCGCACTTCATTTGTAAATTACTAAAGGAGAATGAATGAACCCTTGCATCCTCTGAACTAGGAGCCCTTCCCTTACCAATCTCAGGTAATTCAGGGTAACTAGACAGACTCTGGAGTTTCTCCCATGCTCGCACCCACGTAGGCATGATCGGGTCTGGCGGAAGGCCACGGTTTTCTCAAGATGCCTCCGGGGACTTTCCAGAAGTTTCTAAAACTTGGACTATGTTATGGCTCATTGGTATCTTGTCCATTTGCAAGCAAACGTTCCTTCTCCTAGGAGATGGAATGTTCAAAGTGTTGGTGGTTTTGTCTCCGTTCTCCTGTCTGAAGCAAGGTGATCCCTTGCAGGAAGAGGTGGCATGCTGTGCCCTCTACGGCCTCCTCAGGCGTGGAGCTGCGCCGGGAGCTGGGAACACTCACTCTTAAGTGCTTTCTGTTTTAAACCACTGAAAGATCTTTGTGCAAAATGAAGCATGGAATCAGGTCCTGTGGTTTTCAAAGAGCTTCCTGGAGGATTTGAGTTGGACAGACTGAAACTGAACGTAACCACCTATGACCGTTAGAGGTAGAGGCTGCCGTCTGGGCCAAGAAAACTGGACATGCTTTGTACACTACCCAAGAGGGTAAGTCTCTTCATCGAAAACACCATAACAAGCTGGGCATGGGTCACACGCCTTTAATTCCAGCACTTGAGAGGCAGAGGCAGGAGGATCTCTGTGAGTTTGAGACGAGCCTTGTCTACAGAGTGAGTGCCAGCCAGGCTAGCCAGGGCTGCACAAAAACAAACCAAAACCAAAACCATGATGCTGTAGACTGGCCTCCAATCCAGCCAAACAGAGAACGGAGAAGGGGTAAGTGTGCTGGAGCATGAGTGTTCATATAGTACAGTGAAATCAGTACATTTGTTTGCTGTCGAAACCACAGATCAATTTGTTGAGTCTTCAGATCATTTCCCTGTAAATGCCGACTCTTAACCTCATTTGAGGAAAAAAAAAAATCAATAAAACCAAATTATCTCCCAACTTAACTTTCCTCTGTTTCTTTGGGTAAATAAACTTTCTCTATGAATCAATTAGAGGAATCTCCACTGCTTTTTAAATATCAAAGAACTGGATTAAAATGGATTATGCAGGAAGTGCTGTCATTAGAAGGGCCAAGAAACAAAGGCATCCTTAATTATTGAGAAGAATATTCATAACTTTGCATATTGATCAGCTAGCTCAGTGTGTCCCTGATGTGTTTTCAAGATGTAAGACAGGAACACATTATAACTCTTTTCTTTTTTGAAGGAAAACAAAACAAATGCCAACATAACCCTTGCTTGGGAAGATGTCATTTCCCTTGTCTAAAGGAAAAGCACATTGATTGGTCATCCTCACCAAATGGTCACCCCTGAAAATATACATATGAGAAACATTGCACAGTGACATGACCAGGTGGCATTCGTGTATTTTTGGTATTCGTGTTTTTGTTTTGGTGAGACAGGGCCTCGCTGTGCAGTCCTAGCTGGCCTGGAACTCACTAGACCAGGCTAGTCTCATACTCACAGAGATCTACCTACCTCTCAAGTGCTAGAATTAAAAGCATGTGTCCTGTCCCCAGTCTGTTATGTTTTCAACGAGGACAATGACCCGCTTGGGTTTTGTACAAAGAATGTCCACTTTTTTTTCATTTAGACATCAGAGTCTGTTTATAACACATAGTATTCATGTACACACACATATATGCCCACACACATATATAAACATACACACATACATGTGCACACACAGATATGTACATACTCACTCACACACAAGCACATTTGTAACAACAATTAATGAAAAAGAGGCCACAGATTTAGAAGGAAGTGGGGATATGGAAGGGTTCGGGAGGGCAAAGGGAAGGGAGAAGTGATGTAACTATATTATAATCTCAAAAAAATAAAAGAAGTAATACAAAAAAATATAGAGACAAAAATATTCCATTTTTCTTTAGTTGAATGAAATAACATCATTTCTTTTTATCCCCCTCTCAGGTCTCCTGAGCTGAATTTAAAGGTGACCTTGAAAGGCCTCAGAAATATTTTGCTGTCAAATTACTGTATTTAATCACAAGTGAGTCCCAAACCCTGCCTCCGGTTCAGTCCATCCTGTACTCCTATTTTCCAGTTAGCATAAAGAAAGCTGCAGTTTCCATGGATTGCACAAGACCTACAGGCTTCCTAGGCGTGTGCTCTGTTAGTCGGGATCTTTCTGAACACCTTTAGGCAGCCTCGTGTTGATGTGAGAAGAAATCAGACATAAAGGGTCTGGAGTAGGAGGCAGATAGGTACTGTCAACACCATCCCTAAGAAGTCTTCATGAGTTCAGATGATCAGTGGCTTGAACAGGGCCAGGACTTGCCCCTGCGCCACAAGGCGTCCTTGTTTTCACAGAAGAGGTGGGTAAGAAGTGCCAGCCGGAGTCTCTCTTTGAAATACATGTGGCAGACCGACTGCTCTGTCTCTCATCTTGACTCCTCTCTAGCAGCGTGTCCCTGCGTCCACCCACCTCCACTTCTGTCACTGTCTCCATTTTCTCCCCTCCAATGGTATCATGACTGTTTTCTTCCAGATCAAAGGTAGAAGTGGGCCACTTGATTAATTGCCGTGCAGCCAAATCTTTTGCCTCCTTGACACTCAAGGCGTTGGGACAAAGGGCTGTTCTTTAGAAAGCTAGGGCTGTGTGGGTGCCGGATGGGGAGTTCATAAGCCTGAGAGAACTGAACCATCCCAGCAGGATGTGATGGTCCCTAGAAGCCAACAGAAGAATAAATCTGCAACTGCTAGCACATTGTGATTAGCCATTTTTGCATCTGTGGGGAAAGAAGGCAGAATTCCACTTTAAATCACACGGGCTGTATAGGAGCTGGATTATTAAGTTTGACATCTCCATTCATAGAAATTGTTCGGGAACGTCAATACATTTTGAAATTGAAAAGAGGCTAAATAGCAATGACTGAGCATTTCAATGTAATCCTGCACCATTAATACTCTTCAAAATGGTATGACCCAATGTATTTCTATAAGTCCTACATGGCCATGTTCTGTTGTCTTTCATGAACAGGAGGTAAAATTTTATATTTGTTCCCTCAGTCATTTTAACCGTGTTTCAGGTGTTCTGTAGTCATGTTGAGATGGTGGTCATTGTGTGGACAGTGTTCACATAAGACAACTTATCATGGCCCTGCTCCTCACCCTTTGTGCCTTTAAGTCAGAAGATTAGAAGAGGCCTTGATGTGTGCCATGGTATAAAGACAGATCTCAGAACAGTTTGCCATAGAAGAACACATTTAACAGAAGCATATAAACCAGTCTAGAATTTAGCTGATCCAAATTTATATGATTTGAGAAATGGGTTGAGAAGTTGAAAACAAAACAAAACAACCCATTGGAATTATGGAAATTATTGTATTTCTAAGAAAAGAATAGCCCATTTATGGTTAATTCAATGGACATATAAATTTTTTTACTTATCAAAACTGAATTTTAGGGGCCACACCCTCCAAGACTTGGTAGGTCTCTTCCAAGTGCGTACACCTTTTTGACATTTCAACTTGACATTGTCATCTACAAAGTTCACATGCAAGAACTACACAATTGAGTGGTAACAGAAATCACAAACAAAAACCACTTTCCCCTAAAAACAAACCCTTATAATATTTTAAGGTAACTTTACAATTTTATGTTGGGTAGCATTCAGAGCTATCCTGAAACACATACCTCCTGTAGGCCTTAGATTGAGACCAATAATTGTCCTCAGTAATTAAGCAGATCTTACCATACCTCATTCCAAAATTAGCTCACGCTTCAGCTCTTTGCCCCTGTTCAAGGAACAGCCATATTGAAAAGAAACTGGCCAATCTACCATGTCATGATTATAGGGACACAAACTAAGATAGTTGATTCACGTCCCCTGGCTTGCAGGAGACTGGTTCTGCCCAGCTACATGGCAATGTCAGAGATCCAGTGCCTCTAATAGTCAGAACACTGGGTTCTTCTGAATTGTCTGGTACGACCCACCAGTGCACTGTGATTTCCTGAGTCATCAACAAGTCCACCCTCCCCTTGTCCCAGCTTAATTTACTCACCAATTCTATTGGCACTGACCTCTTGAGGTTATAAAGCTGTCTGAGTAAGAAGGTTGGGGGAATAATCCATACACACAAACAATAACCAAACCAACAAACAATAACAGAAACAAAAATTAAACAAACAAAACCAATCACACACTCATCAAGACCAAGGTTTCGGCTTTTCTGTAATGTGTTGGTAGCTCTGTGTTGGAGCCCTCTCACAGCTCCTGATGAAAGGGAGATTTGGGGCTCTAGATGTTCTGATAGATCCATAGTTTCTGTGCTAAGCATGGAGGAGTTCTTATTGTCTTGTCTGACGATGGGTAAAAAGTACAGTTAAGCCCGGAGAACAAACCGAAGGGGTTAGAGTCTCAGTCTTTCACCAGTAACAGTTAGAACTTTGAGTTGTCAAGCTTATTATTAATCAACCGAAATCTATCAATAGCCTGACACTGTACAGCAAAGGAACTTGTGAGTTATTTGTCACGTTTTGGACAGATCTGTGATCTATGATTCACAAACTTTGGAGGTCTCCCACATTTTGTGTCGACTATTCTAAAGGTTTTTTCTATCATCACATACATAAAGCAGAGCCTGAGAAGGATGATGTGTGTGTGTGTGTGGGGGGGGGTGGTCCCTCCTCGTCTGTGTCTTCTGGCTTAAGGGTGAAGTTTGGCAACAATACACAGAAGGATGAGCCTGCGACTGGCAGTGGCAGATGGAAAGGTGGCTTCACAACTGTTTCTGCATTGATTAGTGCTCCCCTGCAATAGAAGGGCTGTCCCTGAGCTTCCTCTCACATTCCTGGGATGTGAATTTACATGTCTGGTGTCTGTTTTCAGAGCACAGTCGAAACTTGCTTGTCATTTGCCTTATCTCCTTATCACCAACAACACGCATACGCGAGAAAAGAACAGCACCCCGCAGCCTTCTTTAGAGAGATGCAGGACCACCACAGTCAGCTGGTTTCAGCTCTCCCTTTTACAAAGGAGGAAGCCGAAGGACTCCACCTGTGGGGAGATCCGTGGTTTGCTGGATCAGAGGCAGAATGACCAGAAGCCGGGGTTCCCGCTTCTGGGAAGTGAGGTTTCCTCTAACACACTGATCTATCCTGTGTTTTCCAACCTTCCCACTGTTCATCTGTTAAGAGGCAATAGAAAAATAAATTTAAAGTCAAACTTTTAGGTACAAAACCAGAGTCTGTTCTAGAGTTGGAGGCACAACCGATTCTAAGCAGAAATTCTGAGAAACTTCCAAGTTTAAGAGAGCAAGATTCTTATCTTTATTGTGTCCTCAAATAAAAGGTACAAAAACACACAGCACTTGTCCAAAGAGCAGTACCACGGAGTGATTAGAGCATGAATTCTAAAGACAAAATACTTGAATCCATGAGCCCATCTTTGCCACTTGTAAGTGTTATCATCTTGGGCAAACCCCTTAATTGCTCCACACCTTAATTTACCCATCTGTAATTGTGATGATGATAGTTTCTTCCTCAGCTGAATCAATATGTTGCGAAGTACTTAGAGTCATACCCAGCACACAACAAGCAGGACTTAATCATTTTATTTATCTGGCTAAATACCACCACCATTTCCCAGTGTTGTTTTCTACGTGACACTTGCAAAGAATGAAGCAGGAATACCACGAGAAACTAAGAAGGTGATGCTATTTGATTTTGTGGGTTTCTTTGATCCCACTGAAGGGGAAGAATACATCCTACAGCGCAAACCACTGAGTTCCAAAGCCCCATGAGGCTTGGTGGTAGTCACAAGACCCATCTGCTGGTTCAGGATGAACTTGAAGCACAGAGAAGGGTCTATGGTCCCAACGGGCCTAGGTGGATCTTTGGTTCCCACTGTGCCCCTAGTGCCGCCAGAACAACACCTTACAGCCAGGCATCACTTGGAAAGGTCAGAGAAGTCCTCACATTGAGCAGGTCCCAGATAGAAGTATGAATAACCTAGTAGTTGTTGGAAAGCCCCTAAGGTAAAGCATTCAAAAGGAAGGAGGGAAATTGCCTGGGTCTTTTCAGAGCTTTGTTATGCTTCCTTCTTTCCCATTTCTAAGCTTGTCCAGTGATTTATAGGAGTAGTTCCGTTGTGTTCCGGATGATGGGAGTATCCATGCTAGAATTTCCGAGTTGGGTCCTCAGGTCCTCCTTGGTTGAGTGGGCTATCTTCACATCTCTTTAGTGCTGGGACCTGCTATCTGAGAACTAGACCTTTGAGTAAAATCAAGAATCCATTTGACATCCTAACAGACCTACTTTCTTGGCCAAGTTTCTAGTGGCCTATGACTGATATCCTTTTTCAAGGTTGTATCATGGGGTCAACTGGGAAATCATAAAATGACACATTTTATTATTCAGTTTCATGTGGGCTTGTGTTATCCACTTTTACTGTGAAATGAATATCACACAGATATTGTGCCATATAGATATAATTCAAAGGCAAATAAGGGTTGGGGATGTTGTTTAATGGCAGAGCACTTGCCTAGCACACTCAAGGCCATGTTCAATACTGAACACCACAAAAGCCAATGACTAGTGAAATAAGCAAATAGTGAAATCAATACCTGTGTATCTACCATCTTCAAAGTTAGAATATGTCATTATCACCTAATAGAGGCCTAGACTCCCAGTTCCTTGAAAAGGGTTATGTACAGAACACATATGTGTTATATGCTATGATGTGTTTGTATATGACAAGGGGTATGTATAGAATACATATATGCAATATGCTATGATATATTTATATATGCATTTACTCCTTTTAGTGTTGGCCAAATACTATATATAATAATCATGTTTTATAAATATTATATATATATATATTTACTTGTACACGTAAAATGAACTGCTTAAAGATGTTAGGCAGTTTGACCAAGCATATGCAGTTTCCAAAATCAGACTTGGGTTTGAAAACTTGTTTTTCTAAAGTACACATGCCTGAATACTTTGCCTCAGTGCCTAATATCTTGAGATCTTTACTCTTCTCCACAACCTTCAGTAGAGATCCATGTGTGTGACTGGAAGGCTGTAAGAGCCAAGGTAGGAGGCTGGAGATATGGCTCAGCAGTTAAGAGCACTGGCTACTCTTCCAGAAAACCCAGGTTCAATTCCCAGTACCCGCAAGGCAGCTCACAACTGTCTGTAACACCAATTCTAGGGGATCTGACACCGTCACATAGTTATACATATAAGCAAAACACCAATGCACATAAAAATAAATAAATTCTAAAAAAAAGAAAATAAAAACAACAACAAAAAAGAGCCAAGGTAAAGTTGGAACACTGAGATTTAGGACCCAGATAACAAGCAAGGTTGTTGGGCTGAGGTTGTAAAGTCACCCCCACTGTGTGTAAATCTTAGTTCCAATATGACATTATGCTTGCTGATTGGCATGAACTTCGGTTCGGTGAACTTCCAGTACTCACATCTGGAAATGGACACAAGCCATAAATCACACCTCCCTTCTCTTTCTGATAAATCCTCTCTGAGAGTGGATTTATCAGAATTCTAGCAAGCATCTAGGCCCTGGGACAAAAGCCTCAGTGTGGGAGGGAATGTTGAGGGAGTTCCAGGAGTTCAGAGTTTTTCAAAGTAAGGCACTGGGGAGTTCATTAAAACTGCTAAATCTCAGCTCCTGCTTCCAGAGAGTTCTGCTCCGAGTAACCTGTGGACTGGCCTAGAGATTTTGCATCCTTCAGCAGTCCATGTGATTCAGATGCATACTGAAACATGAGAACTAGTCCCATGGTTCCTAAACTTCCATGACACACAATGCCCCCAGATGTTAAAATGCAGATTCTGATAGAGCAGGTATGACCTAGGGTCTAAGATACTACATTACTAACAACCTTCCTGGTGACATTAGTAACTCTGGGTCATGGTAATCTTTTACAAGAAGATTGGCATCCGACCCTCTCATCTTATAGATGAAAGACATCGAAGATCCAGAGACACGCAGCTTATCCTTGGCAGCTCTTCCCAGGACACCGGAGAGAGAGGTACAAAAGATTGTAAACCATTTAGTCTATGCAACAGTAAAAACAGTTCTATGCATTAAATGCCTTTTGCACGTGGAATGCTCAGCTACAATACAAAGTCTGGCCTCATATTGCTCACCCTCCAGGGGAGGGGGCTTGGGGCTTTGTCCGTGAGGTAAACAAAAGCAGAAGGAAGTGGGATTCTGGAATAAATCTGTAAGAGAGCAGGGTGGGGATCAAGGATTGATCTTGCCTGCTTGGGGCATCTTGGACAAGTGACAAACTCTTGGAGCTCCAGCTTTCTCTAGTACGTCCCAAGTTAGGAGTCTAGGAAATACGTGCATGCAGGTTCTTGTTTAGAACTGAGACTACAAACTGATAGCCTGTGCATTTTTGCTCATAGACTTTATTTTTAAATAAGCAAAATATATTTTTACAAACTTGACTGTTGGTGAATAAAGTTCATATTTGGGACTAATTTTTCATTAATAGAGAAGTTGAAAAGCTAAGATAGAGAGTCTCTATATAATCCTCACTTCCCCCCACATTTTTGTAAAAGCCAAGAAATGAAAATTGATATTTTACTGTTAATTATACCCTAACTGTTGCTTGGATCTTATCAATCTTCTATTAATGTTTTTCAGAGTTGGTCCTAGGTAACCTAGGCCTGCCTCAAACTTGGTAGGTAATTGAGGATGACCTTGAACTTCTGATCCACCTGTCTCTATCTCCCAGGATTGCAGGCACACAACACCACAACTGGTTTATTCTTATTCAATGCAATAATATGGGGCTGGGCTTGAACCCAGGGCCTCCAGTATGGTAGAGAGGTACTCTACTAACTTCACTATGTTCCTAGCCCCTCTTCAATGCAGTCTTTCTCATTCAGGATCTGAGCCAGAGTGTTATGTTTTGTTAGCTTTCTGCCATCCCCAGGTTTCTCCAGTGACAGTCCCTGACTCTTTCCTCATCTTTAATGACTTTCTTTAGGAGTGATAATTGGGGTCCCTTGAGATGTTCCCCAATCTGTATTTGTGTTTGTTTTATTCCTGGTTAAAATGGGGTCACAATTTTCTGGAAGAATTGGACAGAGATGGCTGACTTTTGTGGATACATTTCTATTGTCCTTCCTGGTGACAGGACAAAATGCATCTTCATAGTTTTTCTCATTAGCCCCAGACTATTAGGATTAGGCTTCCAGGGGCTTTAGAGATTACACAACCTGTCCTGCTGTCTTTAAAAAACCTTAAGCAGGGGAAGGGAGTGTTGGGCTGTAACAGTGTTTAAAAAGCACATGTGAGGCTCTGGATTTGGTCTCTAACACCATCATCACCACCCCAAATCACCATCACCATCCTCAACTTCAACTAACTTTGAAAACAACTTGGATTTCTCATAGAAGAAAACAGGGCTTCTGCCTTTTCTTGAAAGCCAGAAGGCCTGGGCACACTGGGCCCTGCTACTGAGCTTGGCTAGAACTAGTCTCTTTGTTAGGCTCTGAACTTTCTTGTTTGTGGTCCTTCTCGTCTCTCACAGTATTCTCACTCACTTACCTGTCTGGGTCCTTCTCAAGGTAACTGGGGCTGTCCTGGGTGGTGCGTGTTCACTTACATGTATAGCAAGCAAGAAAAGACGGAAGGGCTGGAGAGCTGGGCAAGTGTCTCTGGAAAGACAGTTTATTAGATAAGTGTATTGTTGTCTCCTTGTTCTGTTGTCTGGGACCCAGGTTTAATTTTGCCTGTTCCCAAGGCCATCCCATCAGGACCACTTCCCCTCTCCTTGTGATGGCGTGGAAGTATGACATTGCTGGAAGACCCCTGAGCTTGGTGCCAGAATGACAGACTCACTTTGTTCAATTGAGTCCCTCTTCCCTCTGATTTGGGGATCCTAGATCTCCTAAGACATGTTATTTGGCCTAATCCTCCCCCAACTTCCCTAGGCTAATGAGGTCTATTGGTGTCTTGGCTTTCAGCCAATGACATCTGTCTAAGCCTCTAGCCTCCCTGGAGTTTCTCCCCACTCTCACTGTCCATGAATTAATTAGGCATTACTTTTTCGTTCTTCTGATTGGACAATGCCCAGTGAATCAAATGCATTCACCTCCCAAACCCTTCCCCACTACCCAAAGTTATATAATTCCAGAAGTAAACTCTTTCTCTCTTTCTTTCCCCCTGCCATGAATGTCTGCATCTGTTTATTTTGGGTGTGTGTGTGTGGGGGGGGGGAAGCTGTAAACCCAAATTTTGTTAACCTATATTTATTAATACTTTATAAACACCTATAACCTATAAACACGTAATACCTAAGAACACCTAAACAATCCTACCCCAACTCTTTTGAAAGGATACCAGACCATTGGTCCTATTTTGGGCAACTTGGTCAACCTTCTGTCTGTTGGCACACCTCTAGTAGTAATCAGCAGACTGGCTCTGGCAGTCTTATTTTCAGCTTGACTCAGCTTCCTCCCGGCCTAGTATCTCTGTTGTCTGCTGGTTCGAGTGGTCCGCATGCCTCACCCATTCAATTTGGGGTCAGCTTCAGTCATACATGGCACAAATGCTGTGCCTCACTCAGCCTAGGCTGGCCTAGTCTTTTGCTTCAAAGCCTTGTCACAGCCTCTTGGGACAGGAGTTATTCTCCTGTCTGTCTTTGAGGTCTCCTCAGAGTGTGTTTGCTGTGGCTTCAGAGTGTGTATGCTCACGGGAGGCCACTCTGCTCCTGCCGCAGTTGTCTTTGTGGCTTTTCTTGACCTTCTTAGGCTGGCACATGGCTAGAGCCCCTTTCTGAGGCTTTTCTGTCAGCAAGACCTCCCTGCAAGCAGCTAGTGTATGTTTTCACACCTATGCCTCTCTTGAGTGAGTTCTCTCTCCGGCTGCTGTCTATTGCATGCATTGGCTCCATCTCTTCTCGAGGGGGGTTGGCTCTTCCTCACGTGCAGCTCTCTGGCTTAAATAGGACATGATCTCTCGAGGTCTTTTGCAGGGTCTTGAGGGCTCTGGCTGTCTGGAGGTAACTGCCGGCCCTTGGCCATGCCCCTCTACCAGGTGCTTTCTCCATGTCTCGACCTGATACAGGGTACAGCCTGGCAGGGGATGGGGGGAACTGGAGAGAAGATTCAACAGTAAGAGCCCTGTGTTTAGAGGACCTGGATTCAGTTCCCAGCATGCACATGGTGACTCACAACCTCCTGTAATTCCAGTTCCAAAGGCTCTGATGCCCCTTTTCTGACCTTCACGAGTGCTATGCACACTCATGGTGTGCATGTGTTCATAAGACCAAACACTCATGCTCATAAAACTTGTAAATAAAAAGCCATAGTCCCCAAAGACACACTTCCCAATGATCTACTTGCTCTAATTAGGTCCCACCCTTGAAAGTTTCTATTCTCTCCCGATATTGTCATCAAATTATGAGCCCATCAGAGGACTAACCCACTGATTAGGGCAGACATGTTTCAATGACTGGAGAGGTCATTTAACACATGCAACTCTGTGACTTGAGAGACACTTTAGATCCAAACTGGAATACCCACCCTGCAGGGAATGCAGCCTTTTCTTAGTTTCTGTGGGAACTGCTTCACTTGTCTGAAAGGACTGTTTCATTTTTCTCCACCCTAGAGCAGCTCATGCAGCACTTACTGAATGATCGGGTGGCCCTGTATACAGAAGGGTGACTGACAGACTACTGGGCAAGTATCCTGGCTCAAGAACCAGCCTAGTCTAGAGTCTGGCTCCACCTAAATTAGTGATGTGGACAAACTGGCCACGTCTGTGTTTCCTTCCAGGTGTGTCCAACCTTTGGGCTTCTCTGGGACACATTGGAGGAAGAATTGGCCTCGGCCATACATTAAACCCAGGGATGGGTGCCCAATTTGATGCCCAGGGGTTACAGGAACATACATATGTCCATTTTTTCTGACAGTGTAACATGAAGTGTATGCTGGGCCCTTTGACCTATGGATCACAGGGTACACACACCTACTAGAAGGTGTTCAGTTATAATCAAATGAACCCACGTTCTTAACATCTGGCAGATGGTAAGTGATCAATAAACACTAGCACTAAACAGCTTTTAGTGATGAGGTAAGCTGGGCTGGCAATGATTCCTAGCTTATAGTCTATTCAAGATGCTCAATTTCATTAAAAGGAGATAGATACAAAGCAGGTGTAGGGTTATGCCTCTTTGCTTCATCTGAGGTCCCTTCACTATTCGCTCTTTCTTTCCTAGAACAGCAGCTAGTTGGGACAGATGAGGCCTGCCAGACAGATATGAAGGAGGGCTGTTCTAAGAGGTAACCTTGGGGTACAGAAGCAGGCCCACTGTGTGCTAAG
>CAJQZJ010032918.1:234056-335080 GCA_907164525.1 Lophiomys imhausi
TTATTTCTTCCCTGACCCAGTGGTCATCCAGTAAGGAGCTGTTCAATTTCCATGTGTTTGTAGGCTTTCTGTTGATTCTTTTACTGTTGAAGACCAGCTTTATTCCGTGGTGGTCTGATAAGATACAAGGTGTTATTTCAATTTTCTTGTATCTACTGAGACTATCTTTGTGACCAATTATGTGGTCGATTTTGGAGAAGGTTCCATGGGGTGCTGAGAAAAAGGTGTATTCCTTTGTGTTTGGGTGAAACATTCTGTAGATATCTGTTAGGTCCATTTGTTTCATGATCTCTGTTAGACTCAATATTTCTCTGTTTGTCTTCTGTCTTGATGATCTGTCCTTTGTTGTGAGTGGGGTGTTGTTGAAGTCTCCCACCACTAATGTGTTGTGATCGACGTGCACTTTAAGTTTTAGAAGTGTTTCTTTTACGAAAGTAGGTGCCTTTGTATTTGGGGCATAGATGTTCAGTATTGAAATTTCCTCTTGATGAATATTCCCTTTAATGCGTATATAGTGCCCTTCTTTGTCTTTCTTCATTAACTTCAGTTGGAAGTCTGTTTTGTTTGATATTAGGATGGCTACTCCAGCTTGCTTCCTGGGTCCATTTGCTTGGAAAACCTTTTCCCAGCCCTTTACTCTGAGGCAGTGTCTATCTTTCGTAGTTAGATGTGTCTCTTGTATACAGCATAAGGAAGGGTCTTGCTTGCGGATCCACTCTGTAAACCTATGTCTTTTTATTGGGGAGTTGAGTCCATTGATGTTGATGGATATTAGTGACCTGGGGTTGTTATTTCCCATTAGTTTGGTATAGGCGGTGGTCCTGTGCCTCTTTTGGTTTAGTTGCTGATGGGTTTTCTATTCCCTTTGTTTTCTTGGGTGGAGTTTTCTTCTCTGGGTTGGGATTTTCCTTCTAGGATTTTCTGTAGGGCTGGGTTTGTGGGTAGATATTGTTTAAATTTGATTTTGTCATGGAATATCTTGTTTTCTCCATCTATGTTGATAGAGAGTTTTGCTGGGTACAGTAGTCTGGCTGGGCATCTATGATCTCTTAGGACTTATAGTATATCTGACCAGGCCCTTCTAGCTTTTAACGTTTCTGGGGAGAAGTCAGGTGTAATTCTGATGGGTCTGCCATTGTATGTGACTTGACCTTTTTCTCTTACAGCTTTTAATATTCTTTCTTTGTTCTGTACATTTGGGGTTTCAATTATTATGTGGCGAGAGGAGTTTCTTTTCTGGTCTAATCTGTTTGGTGTTCTGTAAGCCTCTTGGATTTTTATTGGCATCTCTTTTTTCAGGTTTGGGAAGTTTTCCTCTATGATTTTGTTGAAGATATTTCCTGGACCTTGGAGTCGGGAGTCTTCTCTTTCCTCTATACCTATAATTCTTAGGTTCCGTCTTTTCATTGAGTCCTTGATTTCTTGGATGTTGTGGGTGAGAGATTTTTTAGCCTTCTCATTTTCTTTGGATGTTGTACTGATTTCTTCCACTGAATCTTCCATGCCTGAGATCCTGTCTTCCATCTCTTGCATCCTATTGTTGATACTCACATCCGTAGTTCCTGTTCTCTTCCCTTGGTTCTCCACTTCCTCTTTTAACTCTGACTATGTTTTCTTTATTGTTTCTATTTCTATTTTCATGTCTTGTATGGTTTTGTTCGTTTTGTACATTTCCTTCTCCAGCTTGCTTGTTTTTGTATGAAAATCTTTCATGGCTTTTTCCTTTTCCTGTTCAAGCTCTGTCACCTTGGCTTGGAGCTCTTTAATGGTGTTGTTCCTTGTTTTGATTTGTAGAATTGTGGCTTCTTTGAATTCCTTCATAGATTTAAGTTCTTCTTGCAGGGACTCTATCACTTTCCATAATGCAGAACTGTCAATCTTTTCATGTGTTTCTGTTGGTGTGTGGTCATCCGAATTGGATGAGCTAGGATGTTTCTGCTTTGTTGGAGTCATAATTCCTTGATTTCTATTTTTTTTTGACCTTTCGCCTTTGGATGCATTTAGCTGTCTGTTTTCTGTGCTTGGAACCACAGTGGATGATTTGGTTCAGGGGACGAGTTACTTGGCTATCTGTCGTTGCTTACAGGGGGATTTCAAGGTCACTGTGGTTTTAATCGCCAGAGGCACTGTGATCTGGTGCAGCCTATTCCCAGGTTGTGAGTAATGGACCAGGATTGTTTCACTGCTCCCAATTCAGACTTCCCTATGTTGCACTCTGAGTTATCAGCCTGTAATGGTTCTGATGGTATGGGCCTGTTTGCCCAGGCACAGATTCTGTGGGCTTTGTTTGTCGTCACGGAGGCTGACAGGGTCTGGCTCCACACCTAATATGTCTGTATTTTCCAGGATACAGCTATGGTCCCAATTTCTGGTTTCTCTCTAGGCTTCTCGCCACAGGGCTGGACTCTGTGCCTGATTCCCTTCCTGTCTGCACCGCCACGGGTCCCGTGGGTACCCCAAGCCCCGGGTCCTCCAGCTGCCTGAGTGGACCTCTCGTCCCAGCAGCTCAGCCGTGGGTGCACGGATCCCTGGCCCCGCCCATGCCTGTCTCTCTCCCCAGATGACCTGCCGTGGGTTCGCGGGGATTTGGCCCTTCCAGCCGTGCTCCCTCCCCAGCTGCGCTACCGTAAATGTGCGGGATTCGGCCCCTCCCACCGCCTTTGTGTTCCCAGCTTCCCGCGCTCTCTTGGAACCTCCCGCCCTCCGCTTCACGAGCGGCTGCGGACCACCCGCTGAGCCCCCTGTTTGTTCCTTGCTAAGCCTTCCACTATCTCGCAAAGTTTTTTAAGTGGGTATAAGTTCAACCTGATGTGTGGGGAGCCCAATAGGACAGCGATCTATGGCCAAGTGGACACTGATTCTGCCTGCTGTAAGTTGGGATCGATCTTACCAGGCGCCTCTCCAAATGGGAGTTCCCGAATCCCAGGTTTAGTGGCCTCCGTGTCTGTGAGAAATGGGTGAGAGCCTTGCCCTGGGACTTTTAACAGTCCCTTGGGAGCTGTGAGTGTTCGGGGGGGGGGGGGGGTCTAGCCCCTCCGGTTTTTGCACAGTGCCCAATAACTCTGTGTTTTTTATGGCTCTTTTTTCCCCGCGTTCAGAATGCGTCAGTGTAGGTCGCCGCCATCTTGGCCCCAATCGGTAGTGCACTCTTGACTGGCCTTCTCTTGGATTCTGACCATTCCCTTCCTAATAACATGTGTTTTCATGGAAACTTCTTTGTGTAAATAACACACAAATGTTTGCAAAAGAGCCAGATCAATTATACAAAAAGAAAAAAGAAAGAAAAGAAAAAGAAACCCTTTGATAAATTCACCCCTGTTCCTCCCCATCTCCCGGAGAGAGGTCTGGAGAGCATCATTTATAAAATGCACGTTTAGGGGCTGGGGAGATGTAAAATGGAAGTCAGCAAATTGCTAGTTTCGCAAGCATAAGGATCTGAGTCTGATCCCAGCACCATGTTAAAAGGCCGAGTGTGAAAGCGTGGGTCTGTAAACCTAGTGTCAGATATACAGAGGCAACCGGATCTCTGGAGCTTGTTGGTTAGCCAGAGGAATCAACATGGTGAGTTCGAGGCCAGTGAAATCGTCTCAAAAAAACAAGGAGAGATGGCTCAGAAGTAAAGAGCAGTGGCTGCTCTTCCAGAGGCCCTGAGTTCGATTCTCGGCAACCATGTAGTGGCTCCCAACCATCTATAATACGATCTGGTGCCCTTTTCTGGCCTGCAGACATACATGCAGACAGAACACTGCATACATAATAAATAAATAAAATCTTAAAACAAAACAAAAGAACACACAAACAAACAAACAAGGTGACTAGAACCTGGAGCACAGCACCCAGAGGTTGTGCAGTGGTCCCTATCCATATGGAACCTTATCCACACGCGCATTCACACATGTGCATCTGCACATATAGGCACCTGTACATATCCACATGCAGAAAGCACACTTACACACACCGCTGTGTTACGTATCTGCAATACATGCAGAACATTGCTTTCTTTTAGATTTTATTACATTTATTTGTTTAGTGTGTGTGCGCATGCGTGCACATGTGTACCCGAGAGCATGTGAGAGTGTATATGTGTGAATGCCACAGTATGTATGTGGATGTCAGAACTTTTAGAAGTCAGTTCTCTCTTTCATCCACGTGGTTCATGGGGGACTAAACTCAGAGCATCAAGTTTAGCAGTAAGTGCCTATGTCCACCAACTCATCCTGGCAGCCCACACAGCATAGTTTCCAGTATGCATATTTTCACATGGATGTTATTTCACTACATGTGTCAATCTATGTCTTGGTTGCTTTGCTCAATACATGCCTGTGATCTGCTGGAGAGAGTGTACATAGGCCTTAGTTCGTTCTGTGTCCCTGTCACATCCTCTGGGATGAGTGTGCTCCATTTTACTGGCTTTTCTTCTTGAGATGAATACTTAAGCCATTTCCATTCTTTTGTTCTTGTTGTAGATACTGTGTTAGAGAACACCATGCACATGCACATATGTCACAAGACCTTCCAAACTGTGAGAGGCAGGAGTGGAGAATTTTAGGTATTTTTTTAATTTAGTTTTTATTTCTTCAAGTTACATCTCAACCACAATCCCGTCCCTACTCCCCCCTCTTCCCTCTCATCCCCCAACCCCCTTCCTTTATTTTTTTTTTAAGTTTAAGGTATTTTTTTTTTAATGGCCTGTTTCCTTTAGCACGGCCCCTGTGTAAGGTAGATGATCAATCTGCGCATTCATGCATACATTTTGCAACAGCTGTATGTGTAACTAATCTGTTATCGTGTTTTGAAAGGATTTTTTTTCTGTGTGTGTGTGTGTGTGTGTGTGTGTGTGTGTGTGTGTGTGTAAATGTATAAATTCACAGGTGACAGCTGTCTGGGTGACAATGTCCAGTCCATTTGGTGCTGAGGAATGGGGTCTGCTCGCTTTCCTGAGAGAGAAATAGAAAGAATTGCTCTTCTGCACATGGAGGGAGGGAGCCCCTTAGAGCAGTAGGTGGGTGTGATGGCGTGTACCCCACACTTGCTGACTGGCATAACTGCTTTGATGCTTCCTGGTGCTCTCAATTTCTCTGACCTTGTTTTCCCCCCATGAGGCCTTTTGGTCTAGTTCAGGGTTGCTTTAGGAGTGGTTAGGGCCTCAGGAGCAAACAGGATTGAAGCTGGGCTCTTTGTGGTGTCAGAGCTCCACCCTGACCCACAGCAGCCTCAGACAAGAACCACTGCTTCCCTCCCAGATCAAAGTTACAGAAGAGACATGCCTGGGGAGGCAAAGGGCCAGAGGTGTTCACTGAAGGCCCATGTAGACCCTTACCTCATCTCTCAAGCCTTCTGAAAGGGTACACAGGTGTTCCTATGGGTTCTGGATGGTCAAGAGTCATGGAGTCTGTCTTGATGGCATGTCCGAGGGCCCAACCCCAGCTCAGACAGTGAGGGCCTGGAGATTTTCATCTCCTACACTGGAATGTAGAGCCTACAGAAAGTTCATTTCCTGGAAGCAGCCTGCAGACATTCCTGGGGACTTCCAATGCCAGGGTTGCTATGAAGTCACCATCAGGATGTAGGTGTGAGTGGGGGTATGGGTGAGGGAAGTAGGTGGGGGAAAGGAGAAAAGATGAAGCCACTGTTGTCACCATAGGGTTGGTGACAAATGTACAAATAGGACCAGTGTTCAGCTTCTGGCCCCTCATTCTACTTTGTCACAGCCTACGGGACCTATCCCCACTCCTTCAGGAGAAGCTGCCTGGATACCTAGGTATATCCATCTAATTAATCCCCAGGCATTTGGGGTCCTGGAAACAGTCCCCCCATATTCCTGATTTTTGTGCCATGTGGCAACTTTGCTCAGGGTTGACTCTTTAATTCTGCACACAAATCAGGAAAGATCATGTTTGGAACAGGTTTGAGAAATGAGAACCAAGTGAACAACAGGTGAGACGTGGGCCAATGGGTGCCTGGTGGCGGGGCCCATCTTCCAACTGGAGAGAGAGATGGTAGCAAATGGTTATCAAACATTGCTCATTGCAGAGATTTGGGTACTGGGGGAGCTCAGGAGAGGCAGGGAATCTTTTTCCGGGCAATTGTAGAAGAGGGTGATGTGATGTTGTGGCTGGGCCTCACAGGATGAATCTAAGGTCCCCACAAAGTGCCTTCCAGGCAAAAAAGACTGAATGAGGGGAGAGGCAAGAGCCTGAGGAACTGGCAAGTCTAGAATGTGTAGGGATGGGGGGGGGGTAGATGAGGGGCATGAGGCTTGCAGAGCTGGAACTTTCAGTCTCTGTGGTTTGTTTCCTGGGTGTGGCTGGACCATCTTAAGCTGTGTTTATGGGGTAGCAGAACCACAGTGAGCATGGAAGAGTTGGCTGTATGGACAATGTGAGAGTTCTCAGGGGTGACTAGCTTATCTTGGGTGGAAGTGGGGAGTGGCATGCATCTCTGCCTTTACTCTCCGGTGCCCTGTGTATTCCAGGTATCTCCATGGAATGGCTAAGTGTTCAATTTTGACAATGGCCTTCCAGCCCTCAGCAGCTTTGTACCATGCACTACCCATTTTCTAATTCTATTTGAACCTCCCCAGGCCTCCACGATGTCCAGACCTCTTAAATTTACCCAACAGTAAGGAATATGGCTCAGAAAGGTTAAGGGATTTGTTCCGATTTGCAAGTCAGGCAGTGGGGACTGTGGTTCAGATTCGAAACACTCAGACTCTAGAATCCTCTGTCTGAACCTCCTTGTTCCCAACAAAGACCTCTGTGTTCATTGCCCATCCAATCACATGTCTAGAGCAACAGAGTTATCAACAGTGAAACCAGGAAATGAGCCGGGGAGGGAAAGGAGGGTCAGGATTCTTACATGGACACCTTTTCTTCCATATTGCACCTGGAACTGGCCCAGGACTGACTCCTTCGGTGGTTTAATAGGGGCAATATTAATTAAGGACTCACACAAGTTGTTTGTTTTTTGCCTCTTTTAAAAAATCATTTGTGAGCCGGGCGGTGGTGGCGCACGCCTTTAATCCCAGCACTTGGGAGGCAGAGGCAGGCGGATCTTTGTGAGTTCGAGGCCAGCCCGGTCTACAAAGTGAGTCCAGGACAGCCAAGGATACACAGAGAAACCCTGTCTCGTAAAACCAATAAAATAAAATAAAATAAAAACAACCCCCCCCCCTTAGCCGGGCGGTGGTGGCTCACGCCTTTAATCCCAGCACTTGGGAGGCAGAGGCAGGCGGATCTCTGTGAGTTCGAGGTCAGCCTGGTCTACAAAAGTGACACCAGGACAGCCAGAGCTGTTACACAGAGAAACCCTGTCTCAAAAAAAAAAAAAAATCATTTGTAATTGATGTAGTAAGAACATGTATTTGTGGGGTACTGTTGATATTTCCCTCCCCCACTTTCTTCCCTCCCATCCTCTATTTTTCCTCTTGCTTCTCTCCCTCCCCACCTTTCTATTTCTTTCTTTGCTGCAGGGAAAACCCAGGACCTTGTACATGCTGCACAGGCTCTAACTGAGGCTTGGTGGTATAACACTGTTGGGAGAGGGTTTACCCAGCACAGGGGGCATCCTAGGCTCAGCCTCCAGTACCGTCATGGATGGACACACCTATAATCTTAGCTCCCGGGAAATGGATGCAGGAGGCTCGAGGTTCAAAATTATCCTCAACTATACAGCAGAGGGAGTTTAAAGTCAGCCTGGGCAACATGAGAACCTTCCTCAAAGACAGACAGACAGACAGACAGACAGACAGACAGACAGACAGACAAACAACAACAACAACAGCAACAGGAATTCTACTATCACTGATAGTATCACCCTCCAGGCTGCAATATAATCTTTTGGTTGATGTATCAATGTACAATGATCAAGCCAAGGTAATTAGCATGTTTATTACCTGAAAACATGCAGCAAATTTCTGTGTTGAGCACACTGGAAATCCCTCCTTTCAGCTAGTCTGAAATGTAGACCAGTTATTGTTAACTATAACAAGGGGAAAATATATTCTGAGAATAAAAAAATGTTGGAGTGTGTGTGTGTGTGTGTGTGTGTGTGTGTGTATGTGTGTACAAAGGCTTAAAGTTTCTTAGAGCCTGTAGGAGTTCCAGTTTGGCCCTGGCCTCTGCCTATGGCATATTTGCTTACCAAGGCTCCTTCTGCCTCTTGCCTGTGTAGCATCCTCCCCTTTCTTCTGCCATGCCCGCCCCTATTCAGGCTGTTCGAGGACCACCAGCATGGCCTTTCATCTGATGACCCTGTCTCCAGTTTCTCATTCTCTCCAACCTCTTCCAGCTGCAGAGTTCTTTGATCCATTTTTATTTTGTATTTTCAATAATAGTGCATTCATTCCCATGGTTGTGCATGTCACACGCTGAGCTAGAGGGTTGGAGTGGCTGTGTCTTTTAGTAGTAAAGACCTTTCTAAGAACAAAACATGAACATGTATAAAGTATACATGACTATAAGTTTGCCATGTTAATCTTTTTTTTAACATGTACAATTCAGTGACACTAAGATTTGTCATAGCAGAGAACCATCACACTATTTCCAAATCCCCTTGACCCTCACAGAAAACATAAAATGAAACAGTAACTCCCCACTAAATTTTTGTCCCAACCCCAATAAGATCTGTTCTACTTTGAATTTCTAGCAGTTTGCCTACTCTAAGCTTCTCATGTGAGTGATATCATATAATTCTGGTCCCCTTGGGAAAGACTTGTAAGTCTTCTGGCCTCTGTGGACCTCTGCACACATGTGCACATACCCACACACAGACACACACATCCACATGTAAATGAAAATAAAATAAAAAATTAAAAGTGTTAACCTGGGATTGGGGCGTGGGTTGCTGGGGAGATAGTGACCCTAGTTTATTACATACTACTCTGTGACTTTTACAATGACATACTCCCTCCACCCATTGCCTCCAACAACCATTTTGTCAAGCTTAGAATGACAATGGATTTGGCTGTAACAACAAGGCAGTGGGCCTCCAGGTAATGAGAGCCACCTGGGACCTCATCCTAGAAAGAGCATGAGAGGAAGAGAGAGGGAGCTCTCACCTGCTGGGGAGTCATATATCCAAACACAGCCTGCAACACACCAACTGGCTTAGTTTTTCTTCCTGTTGCGTTTATAAAGTGCTCCAACAAGAGCATCTTAAGGGAGGAAGGGTTTATTTGGCTCACAGTTCAAGGGTGCAGCTCATCACGGTGGGGCAGCGGCACAAACTTGAGGCAGCTGTCCATACTTCACACCCAATCAGAAAGCGGATGGTGGTGAATGATTCTGCTCAGCTAACTTTCTCCTTTTTTGTACAGCCCAGTGCCCTGGCCCAGGGAATGGTGCCACACACAGTAGGCAGAATGTCGTACTTCAATAAAGTTAATGAAGATGATGCCCCACAGGTATGCCAAGAGGCTCATTGCCTAGGTGACTTGGCATGTCATCAAGCTGATAATCCAGATTAGCCACCCCATGGACAATCTGCTCTCTTCACTGTTTCCGGCCAACCGACAAGAATTACAACTCTCTCAGAGGGTAGATTCCAAGCAGAGGCTTGAAGTGACCGCAGCAAAGGACAGGGTGAGGAAAGGAAGAGTGTTTCTCAAGGGAAGGGAAGAAGAAACAACGGCCAAGGCCCTGGTCTTCCTTAGGTAGACCTGGCGGAGAAGCGGTGATGTTGTTGCTGCCGCTGCCTCACTGTTTTTTAATCAGTGATGTGCATTTATTATGCACCTTCTGTATAGCATTTGACAGGCCCCTTCACCTCAAGTTACAAGCATAAACTGAAAGAATTATTTAAAATTAAGATGTCATAGGGCCTGTGGAAGGGCACCTGCTGCCAAGTCTCAAGACCTGAGCTTGATCTCCCGAGCCCACATGGGGAAGGAGAGATCTGACTGTCACAAACTGTCCTCTGTCTGTGACATAAGTGCACTGTGACACACACACACACACACACACACACACACACACACACACGTAACATTCCTGCTTACTTCAAATATTTCAGTGTCTGGCTTCTGCTCTGTTTTCCAGCACCATCTTCACTGCTAATACTGTCTCTCATCTGAAGTTCTGGCCAATGCTAATGTGGTATTCCAGCGTCTCTCTGTTATGTCTTTCTTACTCTTCTGTATTTTCAAAGGAAGACCTCTCTTCTTCCTCCTCTTTCCTTTTCAAACACCATCCTTTATTGTCCTGTCTGTCTGTCTGTCTCTTTCTCATCATTAAGTCATGGTCTTGCTATGTAGCCCAGGCTGGTCTAGAACTCATGATAATCCTTTGGTTTCATGAGTGAAGGGATCACAGATATATGACACCAATCCCAGCCTGTGTAACACCATGTCCCATTCTTCTAGGACAAGTCCTCCTACCCCCCTTCCTTCAAGCCTGGACCTTGACCTTGGACTCCCTGGTTGTATACTTTCACTATCTTCTTTGTCCTAGAGTGACTTGCACATGTGTGTCTCCATTGTTAATTTTTAATATTTTTATGTGCATTGGTATTTTGCCTGCATGTATGTCTGTGTGAGAGTGTCAAATCTTAGAGCTACAGACAGTTGGGAGCTGCCACGTGGGTCCTGGGAATCAAACCTAGGTCCTCTGGAAGAGCAGTCAGTGCTCTTAACCACTGAGCCATCTCTCCAGCTTCCATCGCTAATTTTTAAACTCTGAAAGTATATTGTGTTTTGAAAGCTGGCAACGGAATCTAGGTTGTGTAGTGACAAGAAAATGTTTATTCAAGGAGAGGAGCGATTTCACAAACACCAGCAGCTCAGAGAGAATGGGAAGCCTTAGATGAACCATGACAATCATATAGGTGCTGGCTGCCAAGTGTGTGCACGGTGACACTCAGGAACAAGCGGGATTCTCCCACAGATGCGTTTCTTCGGGTTTCGGTTCTTTTTCTGTGTGATGTAATGCACTCTCGAGCGGTTCCTCAGAAACTGCCTTCTGTTTGTTCACAGCTTCTTCAGACATTCTGGAGGTAAACACCCCTGGCAGTCAGCACATAATGGGAGCAGATGGGAAGCCAGGCATTTGCTTGCCACTTGGCTTTCAGAGCTGTTACTTTGCTCATGCAAGGGATCTGTTTAATAAATTCACTCAAAGCTAGCAGGTGTGATGGGGGAGAGAGGACATTATGTAAGATACAAGCTGAACATTAAAAAAAAAAAAAAACAAAAAAAAAAACTCCAGCTCGTGGTCAGATAGGCTTCATGTGACATAGAAGAATTTTTTTTTTTTGGTATATTTTCAGAAAAAAATTTAAAGACAGGGGTTCCCTATGTAGCCTAGGATAGCCTCAAGCTAGATACATAGCCTGGATTGAAAGACTACCCCTCTTGCCCCAGACTCTAGCACTGGGATTCTTTACAGGTGTGCTGAAGGAAGTTTTGTTTGTCATCTGCATGTAATACCATCAGATCCTCAAGGAGTTCAATATTCCAGAAGGTGCTGTGTTGGGATGAAGTGCAGTGAAAACAAGACTACATGATAAGTCCGTTAGAATTCCTTCGAGTAAAATATGATCCTTAAAAACAAATTATGAACTCTAACATAGATCCTGAGAAGCAGACTGTCTTAATCAGTGCTCTATTGCTGTGAAGAGACACCATGACCATAGCAACTCTTATAAAGGAAAACATTTAATTGGGGCTGGCTTACAGTTCAGAGGTTTAGTCCATTATCGTCATGGTAGGAAGCATGGCAGCGTGTAGGCAGACATGGTGCTGGAGAAGGAGCCAAGAGTTCTCCATCTGGATTACAAGGTAGCAGGAAGAGACTGACTTGAACAATTGAGACCTCAAAGCCAGCCCCCATCCCAGTGATCTTTCTCTGTCAAGGCCACACTTCCTAATAGCGCCGCCCCCCCCCACCGTGAGCCTGTGGGGAGTGGGGGCGTTTTTTATTCAAGCCACCACATGGACGGATCTCAAAAGCTACTAAAGAAACACATCTGAATGAGCAGCTTCCACCTCAGCTACCCCACCCCCACCCTCTCACACCCTTTCTGAACCTTCACACCCTCATCAGATGTCTTCTGGCTCCACTCTGAATGGCACAGCCAGGCTTGCCTGTTCTAAACCTTGTATAAATGGAAAATTACCAAGTACAAACTGGACAAGAAATGTTTGGAGACACAGCCATCCAGCAGTGTGTCTAGGGAAGAAGGGGACAAGGGACAGAAAGCATGACTGCCATGTATCTGTGGAGTCATCAAGATGCTATTGTTGGAAAGTTAGGATCCGGTGACAATTGCACTGGCACAAGCCATCAAACCTATTAATTTTTTTTTTTTGAGTCAGTGGATGATTCATTTGCTCCCGCCTCGCAGGCTGACAAAGCAGGATGCAGAAGTCCATTTGGGTTTAGCATGTGGATGGCAAAACAAACCTAACAGATTCCCAAGCTTCAAAATGCTGTCACTGACAGAGTGGGTTGGAAGCTGGCTGTGCTTGTCCTGCCCGGTGAGAGTATCCATCCTCATTTGTGAAGCCCACATGGTCACAGAGCTGGAGGGGCTCCTGAAGGCTGGGGAGCCAGTCTCGGAGCAACGGAGAGTTGAAAGTCTGAGAAGCACAGAAGGGAAGGGCGGCCCTTGGGAAGGAGATCACATCTTCTGCTGTGACACGTCATAACTGTGGTCATATATCACAGCAACCACAGAGAGCTCCAGTGGGACACTCACAGATGGAGATCCTCTTTGTAGGTTATTGCCAATTTCCCATCTCCAAGGGTCCATTCCTCCCCACTGACTGCTCTAGCAGAGGAGGGTAAGATAGGTAGCCTGACAGAACAGCGTGGCTTAGTATTTGCTTATTATTTTTCTCTCATTATTTTCCACAGGTTAGACTAGAAAACCATGGTACTGCCTGAGTTGTGCTCGCCCTGAAATACATAGGACAGAATCCTTCTCCGATGGTCAACTTTGATTGTCAACTTGTCAGAATTTAGAATCACCTAGGAGACACACCTCTGGGGTGACTGTGACATTGTTTCTGGAGAGTTTTAACTGAAGGCAGCAATGCTGTAGACTGAGGTCTCCAACTGCAAAAGAGAAAGAACTAAGCCAAATGCCAGAATGCTTCTGTTTCCTGACAGGGTGCAATGTGGTGTACCACCTCCCACTCCTGCTGTACCTTCCCCATCGTGAAGGCTGATGGTGTTTCTTAAACTGTGAGCCAACATAAACACTTTCTCCCTTCAGTTGCAGCACCAGGTATTTTGTTACAGCAATGTGAACAGTACCACACCTCCCTTGCCTGTTCCTCACTTCTGGAAGTTGTCAGCAATCTCTGGCAGTCCTTGGCTTATACTGACAACATTTTTAGCATATGGCATTCTGTCATCTGCCAGGTGTCTGATCAACATCTCTTCTTCTCTTCCCACAACATCAGTCACTCTGGTCTGAACTCAACCAATTGTGTGAGCAATGACTGTTTTTGAAAAGGGTTACATTCCTTGGTATTACGGTCAGGACCTCAGCCAGAGGCCACACAAGCCTTCTATATCATAAAGTTTGTGGGCTCATAAACAGAGAATTCACAAAGGAGGAACCCCTAAAGGCCGAGAGACACTTGAAGAAGTGCTCAGCATCCTTAATCATCAGAGAAATGCAACTGAAGAAGACTCTGAGATTCCATCTCACACCTGTCAGAATGGCTAAGATCAAAAGCTCAAATGACAGCACATGCTGGTGAGGGTGTGGAGAAAGGGGAACACTACTCCATTGCTGGTGGGAGTGCAGGCTTGTGCAACCACTATGGAGGTCAGTCTGGCGATATCTTAGAAAACTTGGAATAGCTCTGCCTCGGGACCCAGCCATACCACTTCTGGGTATACATCCAAATGATTCCTCACCAAACCACAAGGAGTTTCCTCATCTATGTTCATAGCAGCCTTATTTGTAATAGCTAGAAACTGGAAACAACCCAGATGTCCCTCGACCGAGGAATGGATTAAAAAAAAAACTGGTACATCTACACAATGGAATACTACTCAGCCATCAGAAACAACGAAATCATACAATTTGCAGCCAAATGGATGGAACTAGAGAAGCTCATCCTGAGTGAGCTAACCCAGACTCAGAAGGATGCACATGGCATCTATTCACTTATAATCGGATTTTAGCCATATAATACAGGTTAACTATACTACAGCCAATGCACCAAAGGGAACAGGAACATAGACTTTGTTACCTGTCAATGAGACACTTTGCCCTAGTGGTGCTGCCTTGTAGGCCTCCAGTGTATGAGGAGGCTCTTAGCCCTCATATGGCTGCTGAAATGGGGTTGGGGACTGTTATGTAGGGACACTCCACTCCAGAGGAGTGGGATGGAAGGTGTGGGGGTAGAGGGTGGGAGGGTGGGACTGGGAGGTGTGGAAAAAGAGCACTGTGATGAAGATGTAACCTGAAGTAATAAATAAATATTTTTAAAAAGTTTGGGGGCTCAAGAGTTACAACCAGAGACTGCTCTGCAATCAGTATTTGGTACTTACCCCTAGGCTATGAAGCATCACTTAGGATTCAGCCAACATGAGGCCTCACTAGTTGCAACAAGGAGGTCAAGTGGTAAGATGGGAAGTTCTAGAGCTTTATGGATGCCTCAGAATGGGGACAGTCAGCTCTGTCATTGCTAAGAGTGTCATTGTTTAGTTTCTCCTCTGGAAGATCATAATAATGATGCTGTAAGTGAGGTTTTAAAGAGGCGACTTAGCTTGGTGTGGCAGTACCAGCCTGGGCTAATGAGAATAGGCGATAAGCCTTGGCTACATAGTGATTTCCTGTGTCAAACAAGCAACAAAAAAAGAGTCAGTTTAATTCAAATGTTGAGCTCTGTACCTAGATATTCACTTGTCCCTGCCTTGCCAGTGCTGGAATTACAAGCAGACCTACCACAGCCAGCTTTTATATTGATGCTAGGAATTGAATTTAGGCCCTCAAGCTTTGGGGACAAGCTCTTTACTGACTGAGCCATCTCTCCAGCCTCTCAGTCATAGCTTTCCAGTTTTAAACTTATCTTCAGTTTAAATGATTCTACTTTCTGTTTCTCCCTCCCTCATAGCTCAGGGTGGCCTTGATAAGCAGCTGAGTATGATCTTGAATTTCTGATCCTCTTGCCCCCACCTCCTGAGTCCTGAGATTACAGATGTGCACCAGGTAGCCTGGCTTTATAATGTGTTCGAATTTGTTTCAGATTACTTTAAAGTGTTGAAGCTAGTCGGAGGTGTTATAGGTCAAGTACCGGAGGCTAGGGTTAGCACAAGGGTGAGGATTCCTACAAATCGCATCAGTGTGGGTCAAGAAGGTCAGAGAAAAAGCTTCCAGCCACACTGTACGCTGATTCTGCGTTGTATCTTAAGGGTACCACTTAAGGTGGAGTCACTGCACACCAGTCATTACTGTGAAGGTTATGTGGATTTTAATTTATTTGCTCTCCATAACAACTCGTTGAGTTAGATGCAGTTACTATCATCACATTGTACATGAGGAAACTGAAACAGAGAGGTTATACAAGATGTGCTGGTGAAACTGAAATTATACCTAAGGCATGCTGACTTCCAAGTGGGCTGGATATTCCAGCATTTGAACCAAAGGTTACAGTGAGTTTTCCAGGTCTGGACCCATTTACCTGTCCACACTGAGGCTCTTCAAGGCTAGCCATCCTCCTCAGACTCAAGACTATGTAGTGCTCCCACATTGAACCTGGTGGGACCCTTTGGGTCCCTTTCCCCAAGCATCCCAGTTCTGTCCTTGCGAGAACATGTATAGGGTTCACATGGCCTTGGAAGTCATCGAGAAGAGTAAGGGTCAGGCTAGACTCACTCTGCAAAAATGAATTAAGCTCAGCTTACTTGTGCAGAGTCACTAGGGTCAGGGTTGATGAACGAATAAATGAAGAGGACTCATAGACATCTGTAAGGGTCTCCTATGCATCCTGCTGTTATGCTGGGTAGTAGACTGTAAAAGACCTGGAGGTTACCTTTTCCTAAAGAAGCAGGAAAATGTTGTCTATTCTATCTGTGAACACATCCATTTGGCTGGAGTAGAGACCTACTAGGTGTGGAGCTGGAGGGAGTCCTTGGTATAGAAGCAGGTTCCCGGACTCCAGACTTCTTCACCCGCATGCTCAGCTGCAGAGTCCACAAGTCACTGCTCCACAGGAGGCTAGAACTAGGAAACAGCATTGTGTTATGCTAGATGGAAGTCAGGGTTTTGACAGACTGTTCTGTTGGGATTTGAGATGGCAGCACACAAGGAACAGAGAGAGCAGAGATGGGAAAATGGCATTTAATGACCCTGTGAGACAAGTCCAGCCTAGGTATTTTGGCAGGGATTTTTATTCTATTTATTTGTGTATGTGTGTACGTGTGTAGGTGAGCACATGCCATTGCACGTATGAAGGCCAGAGGACAACTTACAGTTGTTGTTTTTCTTCTTCCTGGATGTAATGTAGGTTCCAGAAATGCCACTCAGGATGCCAGGGTTGGTGTCAAGCATCTTCACCCACTAAGCCATCATTTGGGTCTGAGGCTACATTTTGAAAACCCTTAAAGACCTTGAGCTTTATCTTATAAGTTGTGGAATCCGATGATAGTGCTGAGACTAGGTTGTATGACATGACCAATTCCTTAGTGTGGAATGGATAGGAGGAGGAAAGCTAGGGAGAGTGATCAGTAGGTGCTGAGGATAGCCCAGATGAGAAATGAGAGCATGGCAAGCCAGGCATGACTATGGACTGCCCTCCTCCCAAAGATCTGGTATGCCTGCTACAGAAAACGAAAGGGAGGAAGCATTCCCATGACTTCCCCTCCCATGAGGTGGCTCCACACAGTGAAAGACTGACAGATTGGTGCAGGCTGAGTAACGACGGGAGTCAGCGCCACTGTGTGCCAGCCCTGTGCCAAATGTTTTACATAAACTCTGCTCTGCAATCCTCACAACAGCATGGTGAGGTAGCTGGTGCGTTTTACAGATGAGGAAAATGGAGCCTCAAAGAAATGGGGCTTCCAATCAAAGGTGATAGGAAGCTCACGGCACAGTAGAGCTGCAAATGTGAGGATCTGATACAAGAGTTCATGCTCTCTGCCACGAAGCTGCCTTGTCTTGCCAGAGTGAGGTGTTTCCTTGAGAATCCTCTTATTAATGCAGGCATGGAGGTTTACATCCTTACTATAAATATAAAGTTCTATACCCTACTCTACCTAAAGCATTTTGCTATGCCGTACGATGTCTTCCTATATAACGGGGAATTATTTTGGTCATGCTGGCAATGAGTGGTAGGTTTCTTTAAGCCCTCATTGGCCTCTCCTCCTCATGTCTCCATCTCTAGTATTGGTCCCTGATCTGGGAAGTCTTCCTTGGAAATGACATTAGTGGATTATGTTCACCAAATGTCCTCATTGGTCCTGGGTTTTTGTGACTGTAAGTTAACCCTGTAGCAGACATTTTTAGGCATGGGATCTTTGATAAGCTTAAGGTAATTCCCATGGATTGAAAGTCTCTGGCGTCAGACTTACCACTGCATGGAAGTCAAGCTGCATTTCTGTACCTTAATTCCTTTGCTAAATTGTATAAAATTTCAATTATTATTATTATTATTATTATTATTATTATTTACCAATTCATAGTCACTGTGACTCACACAGCCACGTTCACAGAATGAGGTTACCAATTTCAGTGCACCCTGGCCCTTCCTAGACATTATCGTTTTATTAACTGCTCTTATTAATTGTTCTTATTTAAAAGGGTTAAGGTGAGCAATGATATTTAATTCCAATCTACATTTGCTAGGTAATATCTTTTCCTGTATCCTTACTAAACACATGTGACTTTGTGACTGACTGCTTGCTCAGTTCATTTGTCTTTCCACAGAGTTCTATGAGTCATTTCCCAGGCTGATTAGCCAGATCTGAGGCAGACATGGGCCATAGGCACCCAAGGTAGGGAGGCAAATTAGGGATTGAGGAAATCTACCACCAATTAACCAAAGTGACCAAAATACATTCCCCAAACTATTGTTCACTTTCCTGCGGTATTTGGGATGACAATAAACACATCTTCCCTCTTCTCAGGTAAGAATGAGCACTCCACCAATTAGACAGTTGATGCGCAGAAACATTTAGGTATTAGGATAGATGTTCTTTTCTAGGAAGACACTGTTGGGGAGCATACAGGGGAATCCCACTGGGAGACCTCCATTACAGAATCCATATGCTTCACCGTGGCGATTTCGGGAATAAAGTACAATCAACATTTCCAAGAGGAATCTGCCCACCACAGGTGGTACCTGGATGAAATATTTGTTTTAATATGAACTAAGAAAAGAATAAAGTGCTTCTGTCTCATAGACATTACATACATTGCAAAGTATGGCATAAAAAAAAGTATAGATCAAATGGAAGCAGTAAAAACACCTGTGCAGGAGGCTGAACAACTAACTAGAGCTAAAAGCAGAAAGGTCACAGGTTAACTGTTAACTCTGGGAAACGTATCAGTGCCAAGGTCCTGTATGTCTACCACATGCTAAATACTTAACCTAGTATCAAGGACACAGATAGAACATGCACTTCTTTCTCTAAAGCTGTGGTTCCTAATCTGTGGTTGTGACCCCTTTGTGTGTGGAGGGGGGAGGGGTGTCAAACAACCCTTTCACGGAGGTCACCAGAGACCTTCAGAAATACCAGATATTTACATTATGATCCATAACAGTAGCAAAGTTACGGTTATGAAGTAGCAACAAAAATAATTTTAGAGTTGAGGGGGTCACCATAGCACGAGGAAGCATATTAAAGGGTCACAGCATTAGGAAGGCTGAGAACCAGGGCTCTAAGAGCTCCCAAGGGACAAGGGTGATGAGCTGGTGGAGAGTGAGCATCTGCATCCATGGGAAACAGCTATATTCAGAACAGCCAGAAGGTCCTGGAGAGAGCAGTAGGAATGGTCCCTCTCACAAGTGCCATAGCAGTGCAGTGCAGATGTCCTCACACTGCTTATGTCCTGTCCCAGTGTTTATGCAAGATGAAACTGAACCCCTGCCTCCTTCCTTCCTCCCTTCCTCCCATTTTCCCTTCCTTCTTCCCTCCCTCCCTCCTTCCCTCCCTTTCTGTCCTTACTCTCTCATTCCATGTTTTACAACTTGCCTGCCCACAGTATGAGACTCCTAAGTTATCCAGGTCTGTGCCACAGGGCACTCGGGAAGATAAAGAATGTGTATGTACCCGGGACAACAGCCTTAACTGGTAAATCAAGTCTGTTCTTCTCACCCCAATGATTTCCTCTTTAAAATTCATCTTGAAGGAAGTTGTGCAACAATTGTTTTCCATTCCGGCTAGGGTTACTCTAGCTCACTCAACTCTGAGTAATAAGTGGTCCTCTTGAGGGCAGAAGGCCTTCTGACCATGGGAGGGAGGGACTGGGAGTACTGTGTGGTACATCACCAGCTGCCATCAACATAGTGACCCTCAGAGGATCAGGGTGCTGCTGTATTGCTATCAACATCCTTTAAGTCGGGTAGCCTAGAAAAAGCTGCCTACAAAGGGCTCTGAGGATAAATCAGAGATACAAATATCTCTTTACTTAAGGACTATGGAGGTGAGAACATCTACTCTAGTCAAGGAAACAGAAGACAAGCCAAGAGAGATATAGAGAAAGGGTCATTTCTGACATAGGGTACACGGGAAAAGGAAGGGTTGTGCTTGCCCAGTCTAGAACCTAATTAGATGAGTGGCTCAGTCAGCATACAGACTGGAGGTCCCTTTGTGGGATTTCAGTAGTCTTGTGTGGGGGTTGGGGCGCAGTTAGGCCTGAAGGGCAAAATGGTGGGGGAAGGCCAGGATGTGAAGATGAGAAAGCACATGTTTCATTTCCAAGACATGCAGGGTTTAGGTGCATGTGGTAGACAGAACTGTGATGCAGGGTGCTTTAGGGAGCCAGTGGATGACAAGCCTGGAAGGGAGACTAAGTGACCCAACTTACCAGTAACAAGAAGCCATTGGCATTCCAGTGGGATTAGTGAGAGTGATCTATATTTTCTTTGGGGGACATTACTGTGGCAGGTGTTCAGTGCATGAGTTGGAGGAGGAAGAAACTGCAGATAGGAAACCAGTTGGGCAGCTGTTGCAATAGCTGGGTGAGAGCTAAGGAGGACATGATCAGGGCTGTGGCCATCAGGATGTAAAGGAGAAATGGAGTGAGACATGGGGGTGTAACACCGACAGGGCCTGACAACCGGTTTATTAGAGAGGGTCAGAGAGAGAATTACAAGAAGAAGCTCATGTGATGTGGTGGTTAGAGGAGGGTGGATGTACCATAACCAAGGTTGAATCACTGGCTTAGGGGAGGCATTTGTAGAATTAAAAAACAAAACTGGGTTTTTAAAAAAAAAAAATAGGACTGTTCATCCCCAAGTGTATCTTGAGGAGCGAGAGTGTTACAGTGATGGCAGTCACAGTAGATAGTGATGTTCTAGTTTTGAAAGGAAGCCAACAGACCTTAGAAAGAAGGGCTGTGGAGAGCGCTCTACACTCACTGTCATTAAGGAGGCTTGAGAAAAGAGTGCTCTTTTCACTTGAACTTCAGGGCTGGTAAAGTCTGTGATCAGAACTCTGTGATTTCAGGTTAACTCCCTAGGACATTCACTGAGACCTATAGTCAAAATGTATCAGACCTGAGCCTCTTGTCTCAGGTCCCTGATCTCTGGGAGATGGTAGATCACTAGGCTATCCATCCTTCCATTCCTTTATCCACTCCCATCTCATCCCTCTATCCCATCCCGTTCATCCATTCAATCCTCCCTTCCTTCCTCTCTCCCTTCCTCCCTCCTTCAAAGACCTATTGCATGTTTACCATGGTTATGCACCAAGCTAGGCATAGTTTGCTATTGACATAAAAGCAGAAAATAAGAAACATAAAATCCCTCCCACCTTGGACCAACAAATCAGAGGGAGAGGAAGACCCTGAGTTAAAACAAATGAGCAAAAACTATGGTGGACAGCAGGGTCATAGAGAAAAGACCAAGACGGAGGCTAAGATTGACAGGTGAGGAAGTTGCTGTTGAAACAGGGTGGCAGGAACAGCTTCTCTGAGAAAGGCATTTGAGAAAGAGGAAAGCCATGGGCAAATCCATGGAAGGTATTCCAGTATGGGGTGGGGATGCTAAGTTGGACCCATGCCAGGAATGTTTGAACAGTAGTAAGGAATCCAGTTGGGATGCAGCAGAAGAGGAGGGGTACCACCAGGGGACAGAAAGCACAGGACAGATAGGTCCATTCTACATAGTTCCTTCTCAACTAGGACAATGTCTGGAGATAATTTCTGAATCCTATAGAGTGGTCCTAAAATGGAAATTTCGAAGACGGGTTAGCTGATTTACTTTTGGGTGGGGCTTGCTTTGCAAAGAGCGAAGCCTGGAGCACTTTTCCCTTTAGTAGACTCAGTCCTATGATGGAGCTTCCCCTCCCACCTGTGCGACAGAGGCTGGCAGGAGGCTTGGGTCTTCCTAGCAGCCTTCTCAGGGCTGATTCATAGCAGAATTACTCAACATGTATAGATTCTAAAATAAAAACAAGTTCTTTTAAATGACTCTAAAAATGTACCCGTGTTCTTTGAATGCTTACATCACAGATTGCATTTAGTTTATAGCTTCCTTGCTTTCTTTCTTACACCAAACTGCAGGGTGGGGCCGGGAGGCTGAGGCCCTTCCAGTTCTATACTTAACTTCCATCTCCATGACAGCCTGACAGCCCCCTGACCATGTGGAACCTGCGTACATCTTGAAGAACAGCTTTAAATTCTCTGCTCTTGATTATCCAAGAGTTACTTTCATTTGTGGAGAGCTTTCTCTATCACCCTCACAGTTACTTACCACCGAGGTGGGGAGGGCTGCCATTTCCCTTTATTTCTTTGAATTGGACAAGGCATTTGCTCTTCTAGCTGGGCTTCTGAGCCCTTGGAAAAGGCAGACAGGTGCAGGGACTGGGAGGGGTGGCAAGGAGAGCAGGCCTTGCCCATGGTGGAGCCCATGAACTTGTAGATCAAAAGATCAATCCATGATTTAAAAAGTGGTGACACTATTCACGAATCAGATGGCAACTTCCCAAGAAGCAACACAACCACTTGTTGCCCTTAAAAGATAAAAAGCTGCAACTGGCTCCCTCTCCAAAGCTAACTTGGAGTCCCCTGTTCAAGAAAGGTGGAGGCTGTGACTGCGCTTAGTCTTATTAACTGCTGATTAAAGTGACAGGCCCATAAAATAGAAGTGACAAGACAAGTTGACAAAGGGGGTGATAGTAGTTTACATTTACTTTTAAAGAATGATCCAGAACCATTGCTCTATGAATTTTATATCATTGTCTTGTTGATGAGGAGGCCTTACCTTGTCCCTTAGTCCAAATGTGTTTAACCTGAGAATGAAAGTTCTGAGACAGGCTCCAGTCACTAGCAATCCATAAAATATCTTTGAATGCTTGTTTTCCTAATTCAACACAGTATCAAAAGACAGCTATATTGGGGGATGGGGCAAGGTGAAGCTCTTTAGTCAAAAGAATTTTGAGAAATTCTGTAATTAAACACTACTGAAAGAGTTTTCCCTACTACAGATTCCCCAAGACTTTTAACATTCCTAAATGGTAAAAAAGGAGATACCAAACCCATGATCCAAACTTGGGTCATCCAATCCTTTTTCATACAGGGACATTACAAGATTACATGACTTGCCCAGTGTCAGAGCTAGAAAGGCTTGTCCTCCTTGAGCTCTTTCCATTTGTCCAGAGACACACAGCATAAACAAACCTGAAAGTAGAGGTAGTCATGAATCATTACTTCGAAGGAAAGTAAATGTCAGATTCAAAATGTCAGGAGGTCAGTCCTGAGTCATCCCTGAAACCTAAGTGGAAGATGCCCAAGACCGCATAGGGAAAGACCAAGAACAGGAGATTAAGAGGTGGGTGAGGCAGTGAAACTGTAAGAAAGTAAGATATGAGTGGAGAGTCTGCCAATTTGATACTTTGTTGGACAGATCCTTACCAAAATGTCTGCAAGATACTAGCCACCAGGGGAAATGCAGAGCCCAGATGAAAATCTGGTCCTTGGTCTGATAATTTGGAACTCTACCTAGTAAGTGCTTTGTCTCCTGGGTAACTCCCCTTCTCGCTCCATGAGGTATGGATTATGCAAAGCACAAATAAGTGCCAGTTTGTGGGTCCAACTTGTAAGCTCTGACTTGTTCCCACGACCAGACCAGGTGCAAGAGGAAAACAATGGTCTGAATCAACATTTTGAGGCTTTGATTTTTGCTGTGGGGGAAGAATAGGAAAGGAGTTGATGACCATCTTGTGTTTGATCAAAGTAGATCCAGGTGGGCATGGGCACATACTCCTTTGATGATGGAAGAGGCAGAGATGACCAAGGAAAGCCTAGAGAAGTTTCTGGTTTTCAGTAAGTCTGATAGGCAAAGAGAGGGTTTGACCCCTCTATCCAGTGGCTTATAAGAACTTTCAATGAAAAAAAAAAAGACCCTCTCAAGTTATAAACCAGAACTCACAGACAAGCTACTCCATTAAAACCCCCAGGGCTGAGATTCTCCTCACTGGGCTAAGGTCCTTCAAGGTCAAGCATGGTGGGCTGTGTCAGTTGCTTTATACTCTTCTGTGACAACAATATCCTGACAAAAGCAACTGGAGGAAAGAAGGAAGGGTTTACTTGGCTCAGAGTTCAAGGGGACACAATCATCAGCTGACAACCCCATGCTCTGGACAGAATTAGTAAGAGGAAGCAGGTTCCCTTCGAACTCTAATTATCTGCTGAACCTTCCTTTAGTCTCAACTTGTTCTGAAATTAATTGGTAACTGTTGTGTGACTATAAGCCTCAGAGGACACTTTCCCAATGACTCTATCCACCTCAAAGGTAACCTAACCTATACACATCTAGTTAATGCTACGTCTGACTTCTTGGTTTTATTATTTGTTAGTAACTATGCTTACAGCAACCAGTTTCCCCTGCTTTCCCTGAATAAACCAACAAAACTCAGCTGGTTCAATAATCTTTCCTCAAATATCCATTATTGAGATTTTGAGTACTTAATTTGAATACTGTGGAGAGTTTAAAGGCCCCTCCGTAACTGAACCAGAGGTATCTCAGGGTTTCTAGAATTGCACCTGCCAACATTTGCCTGTCTGTCATGGTGAACTCAGAGCAGGGTGACTTCACACTGTTAAAGGGAGATTGTAATCCGGACATACACGGGACAGAACCACTTCAGTATACTCAGTTTTTTTTCTGACGCACACAGGACACAACTACTTCAGTATACTCAGTTTTGTTTAGTTTTAAATTGGAAATACATTGTCCTTGCCCACTGGGCTCATAAGTTCCAGTTTAACTAGGTCTTAAGGACACGGTGTTTACTAAAAAGAGATCATTGCACACAAATGAAAGAACAGCAGCTTTGAAAGAGGTTAGCTGTTCTCTGTGTGTTGTGTGCAGGGATGCAAGAACATGTGCAGGTATGCATGTAGAGGTCAGAGGTCAACAACACACATCTTCCTCAATCACTTTCCATCTTAGTTTTTAAGGTAAGTTGTTTATTATGTTGATTTATTTGTTTGTATGTGACTATGTGGGGGTGGATGGTGCTACATGGTGGTCAGAGGACAACTTGGGAGGGATTCCTTCCTCCGTCATGTGTGTCTTGGTAATCCAACTCAGGTTCTCAGGCTTGGTGACAGACTCCTTCACCTGATCAGCCATGTTGCTAGCTCCACCTTATTCTTTAAGACAGGGCCTTACTAAATCAGGAGCGTCCCATGTTGGCTAGACTGGTTACTTACCAAGAACCAGGTTCTTACCTATCTCTGTCACCCCAACACTGACCCTGCAGGTACACATGAATGTAATGCCAGCTTTAAATGTTTAAAAACATTTACTTACTTTATGCATGTGAGTGTTTTGCCTGCATGCGTATATGTGTACTACACATGATCTTGGTTACTGCAGGAGCCAGGGGAGGGTGTAAGAGCCCCTGGAACTAGAGTTACAGATGGTTGTGAGCTGCCATATGGCTGCTGGAATTGGAACCCAAGTTCTTTGTGAAAGCAGCCACTGCTCTAAAATGCTGAATCAACTCTCTAGCTCTAGAGCCCAGCTTTTTTGTTTGTTGTTGTTGTTTTTGTTTGTTTGAGACAGGTTCCTGTTTGTGGCCCTAGCTGTCCTGGAACTCACTATGTAAAGCAGCTTGGCCTTAAACTCACAGAGATACATCCATCTCTGTCTCCTGAGTATTGGGGTCAAAGTCATGCACCACTATGCCTGGCCCCAGCTTTTTAAACATCGGTGCAGGATCTGAACTCAAATGAGCTTGCTTGTTCAGCAAGCACTTTACTGGCCACATCTCTATGGCTCCTGCTTACTTTTATTCACAACTTTTCACCCGAATCCAGTATCAGTGGTGGGTTCTATTTTGACTCACCTGAAGAGTGACTATGCTGACAGAGGTCTCAGTAAGAATGGATATGGCTGTGACATTCTTTCAGTTTTCATAGGTAGAAATGAAAGTGAAAAATTGTTTCTAACTTTTGCACACAAAAAAAAATTACTTTTATTGTTTTTAACTTCTGCTAGTAAGGGGATCATGTAAAATTGTGGAAGCAGTTTGCTTAAGACCAGAAATAACTCAAATTAGAAGCTTCCAGTTTTTTTAAGTTCATAAGGTGTTTGAAACACTTCTTACTTTGTTTCACAAGCAGGCATGAATATGAGAGGCTTTGGCTCTCATGCGATGCTGTTGACTCATTCACCCAACTACTGTGGAAGCTTTCTCATACCAGATACACAGAAAAATATTGTTAGGAGAACAGCAGCTTTCAAACAGTGGGGAAAAAAATCGCCCGATGGATGCATCACTTATAAAGCGGAGATGAGCAAACTGTTAGATTGCTCCTCATGAGTGCTTTGATGGAATTAGTCATCATCAATTTCAAAGAGAGAGAAAGAGAGAAAGAAAGAAAGAAAGAAAGAAAGAAAGAAAGAAAGAAAGAAAGAAAATTAGAACCAGCAGAACTCCTTCATATTATCAGCTGAGATAGTAATCGTTTGCCAACCTCGGAGCAGAGAAAGGTAAGTCATCAAATTGGTCACTTGTGAAACCTGGCAGGACATCAAGTTCAAGAGCTTTTTATGTTTGCTCAGGAATTTTGTTAAAATAGCTTACTGATGCAGAGGGTGGCTTTTGAGGAGTGTGGTTAGTGGACACTTTTGTATCTGTGAGATATACAGGTTTTGGTCAATGCTTACAAAATATTTTGTGGTCCTACAACAGGTTTCAGAAAAAAAAAAAAAAACCAATCCTGTACTCCTCTTCCCTGTTTCTTTACTTTGTGCTAATGGAAATTTAAGTTCAAAGGCCATGGAACCCAGCTCCTCTAAAGATCTGAAGCCAGGATCGGGTTCTGTGGTGTTATGTAGAATGACGGCCTCTTTTCTGAAGTATTTCATCATCGAGTCATGGAAACTCCAGATCTGAACAACAATGGCTGTTTCCAAGCTGAAGTTGTAAAAAGAGCAGACTTGGCCCCCCTTATCTCAGTTAGCATCGAAATAAGAAACAAAATTCTACTTGTGGACTGACACTTAATTTGAATATTTTTCCTGTAAATCTCATTAAATATCTTCTGTCTTTCTGGCTGGCTTCCGATCTCAGCGAGAACATTTTGAAGTTAGAATAAAATGGCTTAAAAAAACGCGAAGTGGGACTGGAGAGATGGCTCAGCGGTGAAGAGCAGTGGCTGCTTGCTCTTCCAGAGTACCAGGGTTCAATTCCCAGCACCCATGTGACATCTCATAACTGTCTGTAACTCCAGTTTCAGGGGAATCTGACATCCTCACACAGACATGCATGCCTGCAGTACACCAACATACATACCAGAAAGTTAAAATTAAAAACTAAAAAATGCGAAGCACTCTTTGGAACTTCCTACTCTGCAAGCAAAAGTACAAGGAGCCACTGTCGAGAGCACTCCGTACCAGGGATCGGTTTTGCACAGGTCACTCCACACACTTTAAGTACAGTTATTTGTTAACAATGGGGACACCTTTTGAGAAAGGCCACCTCAGGCAGACTTGCCACGAGATGTGCTTCACAGACTAGGAAGGTTAACCCCTGACTGAAAAGTCTTTTTGTGGAGTGCTCCAGGACTAGACGGAGACAAACACCCAGCCCGATGTTCACAGAACTTCAGCCTCTTCCTTCTTTCTCCATCAATCTCCAAGTATTCTCTGTCTTTCCTCAGTTCTCTGCCTCTGTTCCATATGCTTGGGTGCCTATTGACCCAACAAAACATGCTTAGCTTACAACATTTTCTACACTTTCCTTCATAGACATTAAAAAAAAAAAAAGACATGGTTATATGTATTCCAGAATGGCCTCAAGCTCATTCTATAGCCATAAATGACTTTAAAATTTTGGTTTTCTTGTCTCCATCTCTGTCTCTTGAATTTTGGGATTACAAGCAAGCATCATCTTGTCTAGTTATGTGGTATTGGGATGAAACCCAGGGATTTTCTTGGTAAACACTCACTATCAAATGAGCATCCCTTCCCTTTCCCCCCAGATTTCTTTTTATTGTTATTGTTTTGGTTTTTTGAGACAGGATCTCACTATGTATCCCTGGCTGGCCTAGAACTCCCTATGCAAGCCAGCTTCACCTCGAACTCAGAACTCACAGAGATCTTCCTCCCTCTGCCTCCCAAGTTTAGAGATCAAAGGTGAGCACCACCACACCTGGCTTTCCTAGATTTCCTAATTATTTAAAACGAGCATCAATGATTTGGTCCTTCTTGTCATTATATTCTAAGATATTGGAAGTTTGGGGTCCCTTTCTGTATTTATGCAAAAGAGAAAAGATTTAGAATTAAAGTATCTTATGAAAAATAAGTGTTTTCAGGACTGGAGTAATAGCTCAGAAGTTAGGAACATTTTGCTGCTCTTGCAGAGGACCTGGGTTCCATTCCCAGCACTCACATGGTGGCTCACAATCACTGGAAACTCCGGGTCAGGAAATCCAATGTCCTTTTCTGAACCCAAGGGAACCAGATAAGCAAGAGGTGCACATATGGACAAAACACCCATACACATAAATACATATTTTTAAAACTTGAAAAATTAACCTTTCAGCCATGTGCACTGGAATATATATATATATATATAAATATATATATATATATATAACCCTAGTGCTCAGGAAGGTGAGGCAGGAGCACTATGAGCTCAAGATCTGGTCAGGATACATAATGAGACCCTGCTTTTTGCTTTTAATTTTTTCCATCAGACCGACCTTGAGCTCTTCATTGCAATAACCTTCTTTAGCCCTTCATTGAACTTGAGATTCTTATCATGCAAAAAGTCTTCCATATTATTATATTTTGTATGAGTAGTTATCCCTTGAAAGAGGAATGGTTCCAGGATCCCCAGCAGATACAACGATCCTTAGAGACTCACAGATATCTCCATAGAAACTGCTTACATCTCCTTTAGATTTAAATATCCCTAGATCACTGATGACTTGCAACACGATGTAACCAGTTGTTATGCAGTAGTGTTTAGGGAATAATGGCAAGGTAATGTTAATTCTGAGAATTTTTGGGCCAGTGTTTTGCTTTTTTTTTTTGTCAGTGGATATGGATGCAGAGGAATAACTATAAATGTATTGAGATTGCAATTCTTCTACTTTAAGCAAGGAGCTCATCTTTTTTTGTGACTGTTTCCTGTCATTTTCTCCAGAATCAGACCTCCATGAAGGCCCACTATCTGGGAGACACCAAGGTTTCTTAGGACATCTCTTACAGTCCCATCACCTGCGTCTGTTTTGAATCTGGAAAGTGTTGCTTACCGACTCTCATGGTGCCATAGAATGTGCATGTGGGTAAATCTTGCCTTTTTTCAGGTTACAAGTCGTTCAAAGCCCCACCAAGGTCAGAATGACTTAAGTGAGGGACCAAAGAATCAAAAGAGCTCTCACCATTAAAGAGAATGGAATAGATGTTCAGGACATACTTCAGGGTATTGTATAAACATGACTACAGAAGAAATAATGAATAATCAAAATATGTAAACCTGTTTTCCTTGGAAACGTGCTAAGAACTAATTGATGATATGAAAGCACAGATTTCTTTTTTTTTTTTTTTTTTTTTTTTAAATAATTTATTTTTTATTTCTTCAAGTTACATCTCAATCACAATACCCTCCCTACTCCCCCCTCCAGTCCCACCCTTCCACCCTCCTCCCCCTCAGCCCCACCATCCTCTTCCCCACTTTTTTTTTTTTTTTTTTTTTTTAGTTTAGGTATTTATTTTTCCCCCCAACAGCTCTCCATTTCAGTCCAAATAATGGTTCTTTTTCTTATAACTATAAATACAATACAAAACAACAGAAATAAATAGGCCACGATTATAAGAGTTATATGGCTTAGCATACATTCCCAATATCCAGTCCATATGTATTTGGCACCTGACTTTAACATTCTACTATCTAACCATCTCCATGAGTTTAAAGTTCTATATCTAACTCAGCTTTCATACTAACTTGCCTCATAGTTTTAAAAATATCTTCTTAGATCCAGAACACCCTCTTGATTCCTAAACAACTCAAAATTTAACTATGAGACTCTAGGTATCTATTCTTCAACCACCTCAGAGACCTGAGAGGGATAAATATATCTGATTATATAGGAAGTGCAGGGCCTGCAGCTTCCAAAACTAAAAAATGACATACCAGTGGCTGCCTGGACAGTTCCCATTTTCTCTCCATACATTACAGCATCAATCTTCAGCCATTTGGCCCCATTTCTCTGACAGACATTGGTTGTGGAGCAGGAATTATGAAGGACTTACCTACCCTGTCTTGGCAGAGCTAGGCTGTCGACTTACCTGCTTCCAAGTTTTGTCCTTTTTGGACAGAAGTCTGTCTACCGTTGAAGCAAGTGGTTTTTCTTGCCAAGAGAATGGCTTACCACCAATTTAATCATCTCCCACTGGAGATTCTTCGATGCTCATCTTCTACTTGGAGTAATATAGGGGATGCTGTCAGGAGCTGACATGTCTCGATATCAAAAAATCTTAAGTTAAGAAAACATCTTTGAATGCCATATTCTGCAGATCTCTTGAGGTTTTTGAAGATGCCCTATCTATCTCTTATATTTAGACAAGCAAATATTGCTTGTCTCTTAGCAACTTGATTTCTGAGTAGCTTAGAAAATAACTGTGATAGACTGTCATAGTAACTAACAAAATGACACGTTTTCATGACTATTAGTTTCTGTTTCTTAATTATCCTAAACAGTTTATGTCGGTTGGTAGCGAGAGGTCAAAACTTGACATTTCATTTTTAAGTATTACTACAAACAATACCTTTAAGAAGCGTTACCCTTAATTTTGTATCAATATACAAAGATCAATACCAATGTGGCCAAATATAATCTTAATTTTGTATCAATATACAAAGATCAGTACCGATGTAGCCCAATACAATCTTAATTTTACATTAATATACTAGGGTCAATACCATTGTGGCCAAATATAATCTTAATTTTGTATCAATATACAAAGATCAATACCGATGTAGCCCTATACAATCTTAAATTTGCATTAATATACAATGATCAATACCAATTTAGCCAAATATAATATTAATTTTGTATCAGTATACAAAGGTATAAAGCTATATTCAATAATCTGTCCTTTTTTCTTGTTCTTTCCTATACTATGTCTATGTCCCATTTTTCTCAAGTCTGTTCACTCCTATATAGGAGAGAAAGGAGGATACAGAAAAGCAAAAGAGAGAAGTCCCTGGGTCTAATCTCCAAAACCCATTTAACAAGACCATTTAACAGCTTGTAGTCTTTTCCCCTAAATAACAAAATTTTCTATTATCTATCAAATAACCAAAGGGGAAGAACACCCTCCCCACCTTCTGGGGATGGGACGTTGTTCTCTTAAAATGACTTCCTGCTGATTTGGGACGTAGTAAACCTGTTTGGGGCCCAAATAAGAATGGAAAAATGGTTAAAAATGTTAATAGAATCATTTGATGTTCAGTCCCTTTGTGCTCAGCTATTTAGATGTCCTACGAAGTTCATAGACAGAAGCTGATCTTCAGAACTTTACTGAAGATCTGGCTGGAGTAGTCTGTGGAGCTGAACGATCTTAGCGATTTTGAGTTGTTGTGGTTATAGACTTTTGAGGAAACTGCTATTGAAGAAGTCTGCAAGGCTGGATCATCTGGGCCACTCGTCTTCTTTGGTGTCTGATCTGTTTTCTGCTGAGGTTTCCGTTGTCCAGTTGTCCCTGGATTCCTTGAATGGATGAAAAGCACAGATTTCTAACACCACAATTCTGATTGAAGAGCAGCAGGCACATTCCTCTTTCTTGAGAGTGTCTGCCTCTGAAAGTCTTAAGGTTCAGCATGCAAATGTTACTTAAAGTCTAAAAATGTTGGACAGGAAGGCAGCCTGGGGACCATGTAGTTCTCAAACCACAGTTTTATGAATAGAAACCAGAGGATCAGAACATCAAGATGCTTGTGGAGGGCTGGAGAGGTGGCTCAGAGGTTAAGAGCACTGGCTGTTCTTCCCAAGGTCCTGAGTTCAATTCCCAGCAACCACATGGTGGCTCACAGCCATCTACATTGAGATCTGCCCGGGCATATATATGTAGAGCAAATACTGTATACATAATAAATAAATAAAAAATGTTTAAAAAAAAACTAGATAAATCTTTAAAAAAAAAAAAAGATGCTTGTGGAGAGTTACTGAGTCAGTCCTGTGGAGTAATCTTGGTTTGCCCCTCAAGATTTCTTATTTTTCTATCCTGCTCCATGGACTTCAAACATCATCCTCTCTCCCCTCTGGGTGGGAGGAAAAATCAATGAGCTAGTGGGCCTTGAGAGGAAGGCATGCTGGGGTGTTTATTCCCAAAACCTATCTACTAGGCTTCAAGGTTTTCTCTCTCTCTTTCTGTCTCTCTGTGTGTGCATGTGTGTGTGTGCATATGTGTAATTATGAATGCACATGTATGTGGTTATGAATTAATACACATGTGTGTATGTACAGGTATTAATGTGTGTGTAATTATGAATGAAAACATGTGTGCACTTATGAATTAACACATATATGTATGTACAGGTGTGTGTGTGTGTGTGTGTGTGTGTGTGTGTGTGTGTGTCTGTCACAGGCTAGAGGGCAAACTCGGGTTCCATTCACCTTATTTTTGTGAGTCAGTGTCTCTCACTGGCCTGGAACTCACCAAGTAGACTAGAGGACCTGACCACTGAGCTCTAGGAATCAGCCTGTTTCTACTCCTCGCACTGGAAATACAGGGCCAACTTATGGATCTTAAAAAAAAAAAAAAATTTTAACATGGCTTCTGGGATTCGAACCCCAATCTTCATGCTTGCTACACGAGCATGTTATCACTTGAGCTGCCTGTCCAGCCCAGGGCTGCATCTTCAACCATGCCGGGTGTCCTTTTCAGCCTTAGTGACCGTTTCCCCTCTAAAACTGTCCACACCTAGACGTGATGAGACTTCAAACTGTTGCTGGCTCCAGGATTCCTCATGAGATGTTGCTGGCTGTGTTCAACCTGGCCTACACCCTGTTTTTGAAGACCCTTTTGCACTGACAGCCTCCTTAGAATATGCCATTTGCTTGGGTGCTAACTGCCACTGAGTTTGATTCAAGTCCTCTGGTTCCTGTCCAAGCCTCATTCATAAGCTGTTTAGAAATGCAAATGACCCTGAATAAGTTCAGGACATCTAATGCTTGCCATGGTGATGATTAGTAATAATATTGCAGGCACAGCCGAAATAGCTCAGTTGGGAGAGCGTTAGACTGAAGATCTAAAAATAGTATTGCATTATATACCTGCAATTCAACAGGAAAGCCAGCCTGAAGCAGTGTCACTGTACATGTATGGGATAGCTCCGTAATGTGATAGATATGCTAAGTTCTTTGATTGTGATAGTCATTTCACAACGGATACAAAAACATCATGGTTGTTCATCTTGAATTTCCCCTAGTCTTTGGTCAATGATACCACAACGGAGCTGGAAAGACTATATTTGATGGAGAGGAAAGAGAGGCCTATGACTAGAAGTGCTTAGATTATGTGGAAATGTTTTTAAGTCTTTGAGGAAGAACGATCGATCATCGGACCCGAAGACTGAGTAAAGAGCCGCAGGAGGGGAAAGGCTGACTCCGGGAGGCTCTGCAGGAAATCTTGCAGAGGTGAAATCTGACTGCGCTAAAAGTGCAACTGCCTGGAGGGCAGGAGGGTGATGTGGTTCCGGTGCGGTTAGAGGAAGTGGGGCTGCAGCAGCTGGCATCAGCCCACCCAGGAGTGATTATCGGAGGCTTTCCAACCAGCAAAGGCCCGAAAAAGAAGCCAACACTCTACCATGGCTCAACAGAAGCAGCAGGCTGCCTAGATAGAGCTACATGGGACACTGGCATTGGATTGATGTTGGCCTTTGGTCTCCAGGAAGGTGTTTGGCTGAAATAGTTTTGAAAGTACATCCGGCCTGGTAGAGTTTTCACCTGACATCCTGACCCTACTGAAGGTCACCTTTACATACCAACATTTTGTTTTAGTCACACCTGGTTTTTCTCTGTGAAAATGCAGAAGTGGTAAACCAGGAAGTGGGGTGTTTGTTGAAGTAAGGGGCTATGTGCCAGAACTAAATAAAGCTATTCCAGTCTCAGCTCTTGTCACGTTGTGGAACCTCATTCAAGTCACTGGAACCCTGTTTTCTCAAACTAAGATGAATGCCTTAGTGGCAATGACCAAGGACATCGTTTCTCTTCTCCTCAGAGCTGGACTAATGAGAGAGTTGTCCGTCTTGAGTTGTTCCCAAATAGTGAAGAGTACCTTAAGCAGGCTCTTCCCTCTGGGCTTGTAGAAACTGTCTTACAGGAAAAGCAGAGAGGTCCTAATAACTCCAGCCCTCCTGACATCTCCCACAAACTCTGCAAACAGCTTCAGGTCCAAAGATTCTAAAGTCTGAAGGACTTTAAAGGATTCTAAAGGAGCTTATCCTGTAGTCATTGATTCCCAGAAGATATGTCCTGTGGAAAATACAAGCCAGAGGAAAGAGCAGTCTGCTGTTTGATCACATAGTCAGGAGGGCCAGGAGAGTCATTCTGAACATGGCTGGCTAATCCTGATCACTTTTCCATTCTACTTGGCTCCCACTTGTCTACACGTGTAAAAGAAATCAGTTCAGTACTTTTCCTTTTTGGTTTTCCCAAAGTCAACTAATCTCTTTAGCTGACTTTGCCCATCATTAACTAGTTATTTGGATGCTGCATCGACTCATCCTAGGAAAAACTCTTTCCGAGTCAATTAAATCAAAGGGCTTTGATTGTGTGTGTGTGTGTGTGTGTGTGTGTGTGTGTGTGCATGCACACATGTACCACAGCATGTGTGTTGAAGTCAGATGACAAACTTAGGTGCTGGGCTTTGCAATCCACAAGGTTTGGAACAGGATCATGCTGTCATTTTCAACTGTGTACAAAAAGGCTAGCTGGCCCATGAACTTCAGGAATTCTCCTGCCTCTGTTTCCCATTTTACTTCAGGAGTAATGGGATTACAGACAAGTACTACTGCACTTGTCTCTTTGTGGGTAATGGGGACTCAGGCTCAGGACTTCACATTTTCAAGGCAAATGTTTTATTCACTGACTCACCATCTTCTCAGCTCCCAAGAGACTAGTTTCTTTTCTCCTTGGCCAAATTTGCCTTTCACTTCCAACAGAATTCACTGAGTTCCTCTGGGAAACATTTCAGAAGCCCCTTCCTAGAGCAGAATCCTTGTCCTCCACCAGGCTTTTCAGATACTGTGCACCTCTCTCTTGCTGACATTTGTCACCCATTGTAAAGTCATTCCTATCCACTGGAGGGGGAACCCCCAAAAGTCATAGAGCCAGTTTTTGCATATCTCTGACTAGAATGTAGACTCCTGCAGGAGGAGGAAGAGATTAAAGAGAGGAAGAAGGCATGTCCTGTTCGCCAAAGGCTTCCATATTACGTATGCATGCTGTGAAGATGAGTGACAGATCATGTAGAGAATGTGTGAGTGTCTCTGACCACAGGCAAGAGTAAACTAGCCATGGCAAAGCAGTGCTGAGGGAACTTGTTTTCCGGTGACCCCTCCTCCATTCCTGCTTCCCCCATAGCTTCACTTTGCATGTCTAGAGTTGCTCACTGGGAGATACTGGGATGCTGGGTGAGGGGTGGAGAGGAGTTACTGACAGCTGGAAGAGATGGATTGCATTGTTCTGAGAGAATGTTCTCTACTGTTCCCCAGAGGTGCAGGTACAGCAAAATGCCTGTGTCCTCAGTTGAGTCTTCCCTAGGGTTGAATGAGCAGTCTACTGTCCCTTCTCTTGGGAATAATGATCTGGCCCAAGAGAATCAGAAGCCATAAGATGAGTCTGACAGTGAAACAGCCAAGAAAATTAGAACATTTTTCACAGCCAGAAGACTGCCCCCCAACCAGCTTATAGTCACCAATGTCTTGTCTTAGCTGTTAAAATGATTGGTTCATGCTATCATCCAAGTACTCAAAATTCTCTAAAACCTCTGGTTTTATTTTTTGATGACTAAGATCACCCTGCAGACCCACAGTTCTGATTCTTTGCCGAATGTAGTGAATTCATACATACATGTATATATATATATAATATCTATATATTAATAGTGGCATATCTGGCTAGAACATTCCCTGCTGTGACTAAACTGCTGTGACACTTTTGATTATTTGCAGAATGTGTGATATATATATATATATATATATATATATATATATATATAGAGAGAGAGAGAGAGAGGTAATTTTAATGGTGACATAATATCTGGCTAAACTTTTCCTTGCTGTGACTTAGCTGTTTGGTAGTTTTGGATGATTTGGGGGTGGTGGGGAAGGCGGATGGTAATAGCATTTGTGCATTTGCACTCTCTGGTCACTAGGGGCCTTTAAAAAAAGTGATCTGGTAGAATCTTGGCATGGCATCTTCAAGCTGACAGACCTACAAGTTAGAAGTTAACTGGTTCATCTACATTTTAACACAGGATAAAGTTAAGCCCTTGGGAAATTCTATAGAGCTTTTAATGGCTGCCGGAAAACTTGAGCTTGATTGTTTTAACCTAATCACGGAAAACATAAAAATATAGCTGGATACAAGACACTACTTACTACCAAATATTTATTAAGTGCCTGTTCTGTGATAAGCATTGTTATACATACATCAGGGTGTATCAGTGAAGAAAGCAAATATTTTTGGTTTTCTGGGACATGCACACTATACGGTGGTGGGAGGAGCACTAAACAATACATAAAATAAATAATATCTGAAACATTAAAGGGTGGCAAGTAGAGTGGAGAGTAAGGCAAACAAGCATGGTGGGTGGAGCTGTGTCCTGAAGGGGCGGGGCTTAGGACGTGTTCCGGTTTTGATGTATAAGTGTCTCTCAAAAGGCTTGCATGCTGAAGGCTTGGTCCAGCTGGTGGTGCTACGGAGACTGAATGATGTGGCTGTTGACTTCATTAAGGGATCGATGCATGATTGAGTTCACAGATGAATGGAACATTAAGAGGTAGGGCCTAGCTGAACAACAGGAACATGGTCAATGGGGGTATAGCTTTTCCGGGACCCCCTTCTCCGAACCATGAGGTGAGATGATCAGCGATACCAGAGCTGTTTGCCATGGTGCTTTGCCTCAGTACAGAAACACAATGATGGATACATAGTGATGGACCCAGCATCCCTACACTGCACGCTCTAAAGTGATGAGCTAAAACAAGCCTTTCTTGCTTTTAGCTTGTTTTGTTGACTGTTTCCTCACAGTGATAGGAAACTAATACAGGAAGGGGACCATGGCATTCGGGATGGGCCAGGCTGAGATGGTGGCCATTCCACAGAGACTGAGGAGGCTGTGGAGTGAGCCGAGAGGATTCTGGGAGAAGAACATTCGAGAGAAAGGAAACAGCGAGTGTGGAGCTCCTTGAGTCTTGCTTGAGAACTAAGGAGGGTGTGAGGGGAGCTGGAGCTGAGTGAGCATGAAGGTGAAGTGGAAGTCAGTGTGAAAAAGCCCACAGAGGATGCGTTAGCCTGTGCTCTGTGGGACTTGGAGCTGCTGCCATTAAGATGTGACAGTTTTGTATGTTGTTTATGGTTAGCATGTGTTGCATTTGTGCATGGTTTTTTGTTTTGTTTTTATTTTTGTTGTGTGTGTGTACATGTGAGCACGTATGTATAGAGGGAACAGTGTTCTCCACTGTTATGTTCTGCCATAACTTTTGAGACAGGGTTTCTCGCTGACTTGGTTAGATGAATAAGCCCTGGGGACTCAACTGTGTCCAGCCTCCCTGTGGTAGGGTTACAGACCCACATGCCCACTCCAGGCTCTGACGTGGATGCTGGGCCTCTGGACTTAGTTTCTCACATTAGAGCATCAGATATTCTAAACCCACACTGAGCCATCTATCTCTCCAGCCCCTAGATATAAGGCTCTTAATCCATTGTCTCTTAACCTAAAAGATGAAAGCTAACTCAGAGCATCTAAGGGAGTGTTAAACACTCAGCAGGCCTTGCCAGAGATCCTCAGGAACTGATAATTTCTGGAGTTGATAAAAATCCATTTTAACAAGAAAGGAAAGCAGCCACACCAAAATGTCATAGCGGGGACGGTTTAAACAATGGAACCTGATTTTCTCATAATTCTGGAGGCTAGAAGAACCAGTGTCTAGGTGCTGGCTGAATTGGTTTCCCCTAGGCCTTTCTCCTTGGCTTACAGTGGCTACCTTCTCAGTGTACCCTCAGATAGTCTTTCCTGTGTGAATGCCTTCCGGGAATCTAGAGGACAAAATTTCCTCTTCTATGAAGACATACGAGGTCAGGGGTTCACTTGTGCTTCCATTTCATGTAGTCACTTCCATTTCCAAACCTGGCTACCTTCTAAGCAACCAAAGCTGAGAAGGTGGACTCGTGGATTCAGTCCAAGACAGCTAGAGTAGCCTCATCCTTCTGGGACAGAAGTGACACTTTGGGAGGACTAAGGCCTCCTTTCAAGGTAAGGTCACTTGTTTTAGGGCCAACCGACACTGAAAAACAAACCAACATAGGCTCGTTCTGGGTAGGACACAGGTCTGAGTCAGGCTTCAGAGAGAAAGAAAGCTACCGCGAGACCTGAAGTCTCTTTGGAGTCAGGCCTTGGACAGCATTTGCATGGCTCGTCACGTCAGTTGTGGCCTTAATGCGAAGCAAGACTCTACCTTACCCTACAAACAAAGCCAAATGGAAATAATTTGGCTGAAGAACCAATAGTTCCTTACTCCGTGCTCACAGAAACCAGGAAATGAAGAGGAAATTCCATGGTGAGGTGCCCTGGTGGTGGCCATTTGGAATCTGAGAGAGGCGAAACAGCCTGCTGAGGGGTGGGTGACCTTATTTCTAGGCTCCTACCTTCTTAGCTTTTTTTCTTTTTAATTTTCCAGTTAGCTTGCTGGATGATATTACTAGGAATACTAGACAAGCACCCTGCTCTTCTCCCAATTTTATATTTAGTGTAAGAAGCAAATGTCTTTTAAGTCACAGAACCTCTTATGTGAAGCTCCTTGGGACTCTTTTTAGAGAGGCTGGAAGTAATGAAAGGGACATGTTGCCATACTACACAAAGAAGATGAGAATTTATCTGAAGAACGCTGATAATCTAAAGGGCTCTCTCCTTAGGTACATTGTCTTGGTGTATCTGCTAGGGTTCAGAATTTGGTCTTTAGACTATTAGCTATCAGAATACTTAATCTGCTATTTAAAGCAAAATGATTTGCAACCACCCAATTTGTGTGACCTATTTATAGTGGAGAATGTCCCTCTCAAGAGGACTAGGCAATCCTGTCTTCCGGAAAGTCCATTTGGTTTCTGTAACATCCATGGGAAACTATGTTCTAATCAGAAGGTTGTTTGGTGAGTCAGACATCTAAACAAAAGGAGTTACTTATGTGATTCAAATGTTTAGATGCAGGGATGAAAGACAGGTTTCATTCCATGAGCTCCCTTATTGATTGTTAAGGGCTGTCCAGCATGTTGAGAAATAGGTCATGTTTATAAAATTTTTGTGGCAAAGCAACAGTTGATTAGTGATGTCTGCTGTGGCATAGACTTGGATAAAAGGGCAGGTGTGCCATGCTTGAACCATCCCTGCTGTAAGAATATCTGACCTATGAGCCTTATGAGTTCAGGGACACCCAATCATAAGATTATGAGAATCAGAGCTGAGGTGCCTGAAAAGTACTTGTTTGGTAACCAGTAGCATTCTTTTTTTTAATATTTACATGTGAGATATATCATTTGTCTGATGAATCCATCTTTTTTTCCATTTATGTGTGTGCGTGTATATGTGTGTGTGTGTGTGTGTGTGTGTGTGTGTGTGTGAGAGAGAGAGAGAGAGAGAGAGAGAGAGAGAGACAGAGAGAGTTTATACATGGATATTGAAAGAAAGCTTGCAGGAAGAGATGGTTCTATTCTATCATACTAATTTTAGCTATTGAATTCAGGCCATCAGGCATGGAGACGGTGCCCTTAACTGCTGGCCCATCTCTCCGGCACTGGATCCCATCTGTTTTGGTGGATGTGTTCAGTCCAGGCAGAGTAAGTGCTATAGGGTTGGTATACCTGTAAGAACAAATTCAGGCTTCCCTTCACCTTGAAGATGATCTTACCAGATTCGAGAACTTTGTGAAAGGAACATGATTATCTATTTTAATGTTGCTGGCATCCTTTTGTAAACTAAAGCTTACCTGGAACTTCAATGTGTTAAACAAATAGATTTTTTTTTTTTGGAAGTTTCAGCTGTCATTATATCACAGACATTGTTCTTCTGTGTAAAAATACCTTGAAACACACTCTCATGAGCCCTGGAAAGGGATGGGATATTATTATCTGAAATCATTGGGTTTGGGTTCAAGTCCTTCATTCCAGATGTGAGAGAATCTGGAATTGGTGAGCAAGCAGTTTCCTCTGGATCACACAAGACATTTGAGGCTGTGTTGGGAGAGGCCTCCCCAACTCTTCACTCATTATGTGGTATTCTCTCCATGAGACCAACACTATGGATTTGATGACTCACAAGAACCCATCCTCATCTAAACTGTGAGTCCACCAAAGGTGACATGCTGAGGACCCCAAAGAGAGACATGCTTGACCCATCTTGCCCCCATTTCTCAAGTGAAACCTGAGATTAGAAAAATAATAAAAGGCCACCTCACCTGTGTTCCTTATTTATTACACATTATACAGGTATCTGGTTGCAAAACCTGAACTCCTACTCTTGTCTCTTGGTGAACGTTTGAGGCAGAACACACTGACCTGCCTCATCAGATAACATCGCACTCAGAGAGTTAGTGCTCCCTTCCCAGGTGACTTCCACCCTCCCTCCCCATCCCCCTTGGCTGCACTCCTAGAGAAAGAGTTCAATGGTGGGGGACACCACGGTTAACAGAAAAGCACCTCACCTTTATATAGGATGACTACTTCTAATTCCACTAGGGGAAAACCACAAGGGAAATAAAACAGCACCCCTTTACAGGGGAAACAATAGACTTCCTGGATGGGGGTGGGTGTCTGAGAACAGAGAAGGAAGTAATTAAGGAGGTAAGTCAGAGGGGATTCTCTGGTTCCCTTCAGTGTCCCTCTTCCTGTCTAAGGAAGATACCTAGTTTGTATGGGGAAACGCTGTTCCTTATCCAGAAAGACAGAGGGATGAAGAGACAAAGGTAGGGAGATGGGGAGCCAGACAGAAGAATGAGAGGAAAAGAGGAAAGTGATAAGGAGAGGGACTTTTTATTTTTAAAGGGTATAAAGTAATAGCCAAATTCAGCAGCCTTGGGTTGTGCAGCCATGTGGATGCTCATAGGTGGGACGACGACTGGACAAGCTACAAAAAACAAAGTCCTACTCACACCTCCACCGCTGACTCTACATCTCTTTGAGTGAGTCCCAGGTCCTCTCTGGGCCTTGATTTCCTCAATATGCTTGGACAAGGCTATGTGAGAGTCCAGGGACAATTCTAACCCCACCCACCAACCCCCATCAACCCCAGCCTTTGCCCTGGGGCAGCCTTGAGTCTGAGCTGGGGAAGACAGGGAAGGAGAACAGAGCCCTTTGTGGCAGGCTGGGGACGGGCAACTTGAAAGCAATGAGGGAAGAAGAATTGAAGCATTTTTGTTGTGGAGGAAAGCGTGGGCTGTAGGCAGGGAGCCAGAAGCCGCTGACATCATCATAATACTTGGATCAGGCCTCTGAGAAGTGGGCGGGAGCCTCAGGGGAGTGGGCACAGTTACCTGGTAAAGGGACCAGAAGGCCTGTGTCTGGTCCAGCAGTGACAGGGACACTCACAGGCCTCATTGGATCCTGAGACCAGTAGTCATGGAACAAAGAATGAGAAAAGCACGTGTGGAGATTTTGGGGAGCCATTTCTCCATTCAGTTCCTTGATTCAGGTCTTGTGGGAGAGATGGGAGGGAAGCATGTGCCCTGTTTACCTTTAGAGACAAAATGCCATTTATCCTGTCCCTGAACCTGAAGTCAAACATTAGATGCAGTAGAAATCAGCCAAATCTTCTCCCGCTGCTTTCAGAACCTGCCAGGCAGAGAATGGAAAAGGAGGCACTCCTGGGATAGAGGTGCAGTAGCTTCCATATTTTCAGAAGTGACTTCCATGAAAAGCCATAGGCTTTTAAATCTCTACTGTCCATAAGACTCTTTCAGGGCTAAGCATGACTCTCTTCTCATAAGCTTCTTTTTGCAAAAAAAAAAAAAAAGTTTATCATCTCTCCCTAGGGATTTATTTGAAAGCACCAAGGTCCTGGACCATCCTGGTGCAACTTACCAACTCTGCATTCTGTGTTCTTTGTTCTCCTATACACCCCGAGATCTCAGAGCAGACAGGGTTAATTGATTACCACTCTTTCCCGCTGAACCTAGATACAAAATCTGGATCTTTCTCAATTCAGGACCCTACCCAGACCTTACCAAGTGACTGTAATCAACTGCTAAGGTTGATTACTGTGTCACCTTTTAGCTTAGAGTAGGTATCAGTAGATACCTGCTTTTGGACAGGAAAGATGGGGTGGGGTGGGGGCAGCAAGGCTGGGAGAGGCTGAGGCGGTGCTTATTTTTTGTGTCATTTGTTTTTCTTTGTCTTAATGACCCCCCCTCGCCCCTCAGCTTTCTTCATCTTTGGATCCTGCTGTCCTGGTCAGCCTTTCCAAAGCGTGATCAGCATGAACGGATCCAGTGGTGGATTCTGAGGTGCGGGGATCGCTACTCGTGGACTGAGAACTGTGCCTTTGCCTTCAGGGAGCTGGCTTCAGTCAGTCCTTAGGAGACCTCCCCCTCACCCCCAGAAGGCACTTCCTTCACCACCACCTTTTAAGGTTTCACACCCCACTTTCCATAGCCTCCTCGGGAATGGAGACTTCTCTACCTCAGAGACTACATTTCACTGCAAAACGACCAACATACTGAGCAGCACCGCCAGCTCATCTCAGATTGAAATCTCTCTGCTTGACAAGTTCATTCATTAGCACGGTCCATGTTCAAAATCCGTACCTGTTCCCTATTTTCCCACACCAGTCTTTCAAGTTGCTTAAAAACAGCTACCAGGGGCTCCTCAGAATTTGTCATCCAGAAGTGAGATATCTCATTTTTTCCTACTTCATGTGACAAAGCACGGAGTTTCCTTATCCTGCGTGGCCTCCCCACTCCAGGGTGTTAGCAACCTCTGGTGACTAGTGTCCTCTACAGTGATGTGTGTTTCCTCAACTGGATCGATTATTGGCTCTTGCAATCTAGCAATTAGCCTTCTAGCCAAAGAGTCGTGCGTACTTCTGGGATGCTCCTTTCTGCTAAACATGTGGCTAGCTATGGGCTTTAGATTTGTTTCATAGAACCTACTACCCATCTTATATCCAATCCACAAGAATTTTAGAACTAATTATTGCTGTTGCTAAAAAGAAATGTGTGTTGACTGTCATTGCATATGGGATCTATCTTGGCACTGGCCACAGTGGTAAGTCCTTCAGAGAACTGTAATTTGAAGCTTAAACACACACTTACTGCCAGGTCTGTTTTTCAGTGGACAATTTGTCACTATTAGAATTTTATGCAATTTTGGCATTTGTCCAAAATTTTACATGGCAGATCACTTGCATAATGAACAGAAAGTTCGGCATCAGAATATTAGTTGTGGTATTAGTTTAAATTGTAAGAATTTAAATTCTAAAATAAATAAACTCTGAAGACATAGAGACCTCCAATAAGCGCATGGAAAAGTTGCATCACTAACAATTAAACAAAGAAAATTCAAAACCAAAAGGACACACTGTTCATACCCATTAGGGTGGCTACTATTAGAAAATCAAAAATAGCACTTGTTAGTCTGATATAAGTGGGAACATTCATGTAACCCTTGGCATGGAAACCACTGCAGTAGTTCCTAAGAAACTCAAAACATACAAACACGGTATCATCCACAAGTCCAGCTTCTGGGAGTGTAACTCAAAGTAGGGACTCAAAGAAATATTTAGATATTCATAACAACAGGTTCACCATAGGTAAAAGGCAGGGGCAATAATGCAGCCATAAACAAGAGAACGAGTCAACAAAACTTGTGTGCATTCCCACAATGGACTGCTTGTTACTTAGTCTTACAGTTGAGGGAAATTCAGATACACAGGACATGAATGTCAGATACTGAATGTCTATATTTGCATCCTTGTGGCTAACGTACTTGAAAGAACACAGAACAACTCACGGAAGTTGGCTCATGTTTTCAAAGGGTTTGGTATATGATAGCCTAGACCCATGAGCTTGGCAGAACATGGAGACAGTGGCAGTGTGGGCTGAAGATGGTTGTTTACAGCAGCCACAAAGTCAGGAAGTGACCAGGGTTAATATACCTCCAGCACTACAGGTTACCCAACAGCACTCACATGCACTTAAAAATGCTCAAGATTTTAAGAGTATTTCCCTGCGAGTGGCAAACGAGCAAACAGGTAAAACATCTTGATGTCTTTAGTCAAATAACGATATCTCGTTAATTGGCATTTTTCTGGTTTTTTTCCCCTACAAAATACTATCACTGTACAAATAAGTGTGGGGATTTGAAAAACCACCTCTATCAAATATCACCCACTGTAAATAGCCAGCTACCGCATAACACATCTAGGGGGCTGAGAGGCAGGAGGATCATGAGTTTAAGGTCAGCCAGGACTACAAAAAGACCTGTCTCAAAAAATAAATAATGATAATGATGATGTATTAGAGGGTAATACATTCCCATTGAAAGTACACTTTAAAGAAACATTTAACTATATATAAAATGATCATGAAGACATCAAAGATCTAAGTATGAGAAGTGATTCCACTCAGCAATTATTCTATGTAGGGTATGATCCTCAAGGACTTTTTAAGTAAATTATCTCAACTGTCACCCTAACTTTGAGATATGCACTCTTTTCATCTACACTTTATGGATGAGAGAAAAAATATTTCCAGAAGTGATTTTGTTCAACATTATAGAGACTGAACAAATGCAGGTAGCTCATCAGTAGTGCTCATAAGTGCTACTTTATAGAGCTGTTTCTTTACCTGGTGAACAACTCCAGCCCAACTCCCACTCCAAGCGTCCCATCATGAGCTCTCACACCTCTCCTCTTTCTGTCTTGCTCACACTCAGAATACCATGCACCTAACAATCACCCCATACAACAGCTGCTTTGGGCAGATTTCGATCCAATCTAGAGCACTGGGGGCAAGTGATGGCACCACGAGGTACGAGCCTGCCTCTCTCAAGAGGATGTGTTGAATGATCAGATCGTGGATCATCCAAATTGTGCTCTGTGCAGTCTAACACACACACACACACACACACACACACACACACACACACACACACACACACACTAGGACTTAGAAGGGATTTGCCATGCCAGGAATTAATTAGACTTCTGGTTCCCAAGGCGCTCTGGAACATCTCTTGACTCTGTGCTCATTATCTTCCACGGTAATGAGTGGTTGGATGCCTTCACTTTTCACTAGACTATAATGTGCAACGTTTATTTGCCTGCTCTCTGTTGTATGCCCATTGCTACAATATACCCGGATCATATAATATTAAGTGGTCAATAAACACTTTTTGAATACACAAATTAATAGATGCTCATATTTTGCACTCTGGTTTGTAGGGCCAGGTAAAGAAACAGCTCTATAAAGTAGCACTTATGAGCACTACTGATGAGCTACCTGCATTTGTTCAGTCTCTATAATGTTGAACAAAATCACTTATGGAAATATTTTTTTCTCTCATCCATAAAGTGTAGATGAAAAGAGTGCGTATCTCAAAGTTAGGGTGACAGTTGAGATAATTTACTTAAAAAGTCCTTGAGGATCATACCCTACATAGAATAATTGCTGAGTGCAATCACTTCTCATACTTAGATCTTTGATGTCTTCATGATCATTTTATATATAGTTAAATGTTTCTTTAAAGTGTACTTTCAATGGGAATGTATTACCCTCTAATGAAAAGTCTATATTCTCTCAATTTAAAACCATTCTTGCATAAGCAGTTACGACAGAATATTTACAAACTGAGGTTTTGGTACCAGACTGCCTGGATTCAAATCTCAAATTCTCTCTTACACGCTACATGACCCTGGGCACCTAACATTTATATGTCTTGGGTTCCTGTTGGTGGAGATGACAAGAACAGTACATTGGACTGTTGGAGAGTTGAAGAATTGATGTGTGTGAGCTGCCTGAGATGCCTGGCCAAGTGTATTGAATAAACACTTTTTATTATTATTTCTGTTGCTTTATCTGTTGCCTTGTTAGTTTAAAGGCAACTGAAGGCTTCAACGAATTTGTAGGGGAAACAGCTAGCTTTATGATAAATAATTATGATAGTTTTACTAGAAATATCTAACATAAATAATTTGAGACTGGAAAAATCTGGGTGAAATTCATTATTACAACTTGTGTTAATAGTGGACATTCAACAGTGAAATGTATTCAAAGTAACATTTAAAAACATATTGAAGTCAACATCCTAAATTGTTTATGATTTGAAAAGAGGAGCTAAATGCTAACTCCTTAATGTAACCTTCATGCCATTTAACAAGTACCTTCTATTCCAATATGAAGACTATTTGAAGCATGTATCCATGTGGTTATCCTTAATAAAAATGCTAACTTAAACCTATTTTATACCATGACTCTCTTTTATAAATAAACAATATATTTGTTTTGGTGCCTGGGCTTATACATATCTAAGTGTTAGGAGTCTCCAATTAAAGAGATCAAAGGCCATTCATCTGCAGGGTGAGCTCAGATAATTTTAAGATGGACTAAAAGACCTGAAATATTTCCTGAACTCATCTTTGATCTCCAAGCTTCACATCAGAAACCTTGTTTTTCCTTGGTTAGGCTGGAATGTCTCAAAATGTCACACACACACACACACACACACACACTGTTCAGTATTCCAAATTATACTATGTTTTCTGATTAACTTCCAGTTCCAAGTCAGGTATTGACAAGAACACCCTCCTCGTGAATGTCCTGAGAGGAATAAGCGTTAGTCAGACTACAACAATTCAACAGACGTCGGTTTTGCCTCTCAGGGTTAAACAGCAATAAGAAGGACAGTTGTAGTGTCATGTTCTTCTCCTGTTGCTGTGAGAAATGCCTTAACAAAAGCAACTTAAGGGCTGGAGAGATGGCTCAGCGGTTAAGAGCACTGGCTGCTCTTCCAGAGGTCATGAGTTCAATTCCCAGCAACCACATGGTGGCTCACAACCATCCATAATGAAATCTGGGCTCTCTTCTGGCCTGCAGATATACCTGCAGACAGAACACTGTATACATAATAAATAAATCTTTAAAAAAAAAAAAGCAACTTAATGGAGAGAGGGTTTATTCTGACTCCTAGGTCAAGGTATATAGTCCGTCTCGTTGGAAAGCCACAGTCATAGGAGCCTGAAGCAGTTGGCTACATTGTATCTAGTCAAGAAACCGAGAGAAAAGCTTGGAGTGCTCAGCTCTTTCCCTTTTCCAGTGAAGGATGCCCTGCCAAGGGAGCAGTTCCACTCCTAGTCAACGTTGGACTTCCCTTCCCATAAGGAGTAATGAAAGATCAATAATCCCTCACAGGCATGTCCAGAGGCCCATCTCCCAGGTGATTCTAGAACTTGTCAAGGAGACATCAATCATCACAAACCTAATAACAGCGAACCTTGGTGGTCTTGTGAGAGTCAAGCAATATGCTGAATCTTGATTACACATAGCTGCAAGGGAGCAGTTATTGACAAAACTTTCCCTGGGGAGACACGAACACACATGTCTACTCACACCAGATAGGGGACCCACTATAGACCAAAGTATAGATAGTACTGAAGTCCACTGTGGTGAGCCAGCTTTATTGGGGTTACTTAAAGGACTATGGCTGAAGGGCTACTTACAGGGGCAGAAATTTACTCCAAAACAGCTGCATCACCAAAGCCCACCCCAGCACAAAAGCTGGAAACCTGGACCACACAGCCTGCAGGCAGCTCGACAGGTTGGAAAGGGTCCTTTCCAAGTGACTCAGTTGGTCCAAACCTCTTTCAGGGATCTAGACTGGTTTCTGCTTCTCCTAGGCAGCTTGTCTTGTCTGAGAGTGATTCTCAGAAGTTTTTACTGTTTAACTCTTGAGAAGGAGGTGCCTAGTGAATTTGGTCAGTTTCAGGGACTTCCTGAAGCTATTTTGAGATGTTTGCCATATGACTTAAAGAGCTTTCCAGCAGGATGGAATGTTTTGGTCTCAGAGGAAACTGCCACACAATACTTGGGGACCAAATCCAGGTGCTCAAACTTGCCAGTCAAGTCCCTTTACCCATGAGGCATTCAATCAGCTTCCACTGAAGATTTTGCAACTTTGATGAACACAACTGGGTGCACATTGGCACTAGGTGACTAACAGAGTCAGGCTGTAGCCTTGTCTGTCTTGTGCCATTTCCTGTTCTCCTATAGGAAGTCTAGTGGCATACAGTTGTGTGGCAATACATGTTTGCTTCTAGAAAGGGAAGTTATTTCTGTTGGAGTAGCTATGAAGCAGGGGTGTTAAGTTTTTAATGGTTATGGGGGAAGTGCTGTTAATGTTACAGGAGGTTTCGTTTAGAAAGAACTGCTCCTGGCAGTCTTGCTACCCATAGCCAGGACCATCCACTCACTCTTTTTCAAGTCGTCTTTGGTTCTGTCAGGTTCCTGTTCCAGTGTCAATATGTTCTGTGACAACACTCTTCCTGGAGGATGCAACACACAAGTCCACTCACCCCAGATAGGAAATACACAACAGATCAAAGTACAGACATCACTAAATTGTTCAGCCATTTGGGGAGTGGTTAGTGACTGCTTACTGGAGAAGAAATGACCCAAAGACAACTATGTCACCAAAGCCCACCCCAGCATGAATGACAGCTCACAAAGATGGGAACCTGGAGCACACTGCACAGCCTGCAGACACCTCAAGAGGTCGGCCAGTGTTCTTTCCAGGCCTAAAGATCTAAAACTCTTCCAAGCAGCTGGTCTGGTTTCTGCTTCCTCAAGGCAGCTGGTTGGAACTTATTTGCAGCTTTTCCCACCTAGAAATCTTTTTTTTAAGCTCAGCTTCAGAGTCCTTGTAGCTCTGTTAATGCTAGTTTCTCACCTTTTATTGTTGACTGTGGCAGGGAGGCACATAGTGAATCTGGCCAGTTTCAAGGACTACCTGAAGCTAATTTGAGTTGTTTACCTTCCTGCTTAAGGCGCTTTCCTGCATGATAGAATGAATGTTTAATCTCTGGGGGGAAACTGTTATACAACAACATCAGGACTGTCTGTATTCTAAAAATTAGGAATCTGAGCTGGGAGAGCAATTTACCAAGTGAAAGCCATGGCCCATCACAGATGTCACACACAAGTTTAGGGTGTTCTTGAGATTTATGGAGCTGAACTCTGGCACACTTGTATGTGTCCTTTCTCTTTGGACTTCACAACATTTTTGTTTTTACTGTGATGTCTGTTATCTTATGCACTGTAATTTATGTATTCAGTGGAGGGCCTCGGACTGCAGTTGTCTTTTTCTGTTATGAAAAAATGTGGCACTATCTTTTAGTTTACCAAGAATTTACTGTCTGGTCCTGTGGTGGGCAAAAGTTCACCTTTGGAAGAATTGGCCACATAGTGTTCTAAAGTGGTTGGGCAAATTCAACGTCAAACCTGGAGCTAATGACTGCCTGCTGCTGCAGGTTTTCACTGATACTCGGTATCTGTGGTTATTCTGGAGGATATAGAGTAGCATCTCACCATGGTTTTAATTGCCATTGCCATTTGATTTAATTGCCATGATACTGAGATATTTTGTGTATTTGTGAAAGTGTTTTGCCAGTTTTAAGCCATTTTTACTGAGATGGGAAGGAGCTCCATCCATTTGGTGCCTTTAACACAAGCATTAGGGCCTGAGTTTGGGTTCCCAGAACCCACATGAAAAGCTGAACTGACTGGCACATCATGCTTGTAACTCCAGCACTCAGGGGCAAGGGTATATGCAGGTAGATTCCTGAACCTCGTTGGTCAGCCAGTCTGGATGAGTTGATGAGCCTCAAGTTTACCCAGAGAACCTGTTACCAAAAACAAAACAAAACAACACAATAAACCCCCAAAACTGGGAGCAATCAAGAAATGATACCCAGCATCAACCTTGGGCCTCCACATACACATATTATTCACATATACACACTAACAGGTATACATATCACACACATACATACACCATGACGCAGAGGGAAAAAAAAGAAACTTTATCTGCTAAACCCAGATCCATAAGAAGGTTATACTCCCCTTTCTATGCAGCCCAGACTGGCCTCTAATTCACTAGTCTCCTAAGTGCTGAGGGGGCGGGTGTGTGCCACCATGCCCATCTGGTGGATTTTACAATCGTATTTTGGACACAAGCCCTCCCCCTTTTTAAAGATACATGTATGACAAACTCCTCCTCCATGGCTTGGCTTTTCATTCTCTTAATGTATCTTTTGAGTTACATTAAGTTTTACATTTTAATGGGATCCAAATAATGTTTTCCTCCACATTTTATGGACCATGTAGATTTACGACCATCTCAAGATCACAAAAAAAAAAACAAAAAACAACCAAAACCGTTTGGTTATGTTTTCTTTATTGTTCTGATGTTCACTTTTACTTCTGCTGATTTTGAATTGATTTTTTAATAAGGTGTGAGGTAAGATTAAAAAAATTAAAAAAATTTTTTTTGACATATGGCTGGATACTAACACTGATTAAGAGTCGTCGTTTTCCTGTAATATTTTAGAGGCACCTTCAATACAACCCAAATGACCATATAAACTTGAATCTAAGGTCTATTCTGTCCCTATGGCCTGTTTGCCTGTCTGTGAACCAGTACCACTTTTATTTTCACTCACATGCCTGTGTGTGTGTGTGTGTGTGAGTGTCTGCCTTTGGAGTGTGTAGGTGCCCTTGGAGGTCAGAAGAAGGTGTCACCCAGAAGAGCCTCCGGAGCTGAAATGGATGCTGGGAATTGAACTTGGGGCCTCTGGAAGAGCAGCAGGTACTCCTAACCTGTGAGCCCAGCACTACACCTGTAACACAGGGCAGTTTTCCATTAAGCCCAGACCTCCAAAATTACAAGTAGGTACAACTAATTTTCCTAAAGCTACCTCTCTTGCTATGTATTTTTAGTTTTTTCTTTTAGTTATGTTGATAGTAAATAGTATATTGAAAACAACTTAATTTTGCCCCACTTCTCCAGTTTTACTTCCTCTTGTCATTTATACTCACAATTTCTGAGTTGACATTTGTTTTTATTGGGATTTAGGATTTATCTCCACAATTGCCAACCTTTTCTCATCTTAACTGATGCAAGTTCAAGTCACAGTTACAGGTAATCGGTGTTTTCACTTCACCTTTACGATTCCTCAGTATTGGGGCTGGAGAGATGACCTAGTGGTTAAGAGCACTGTCTGTTCTTCCAGAGGTCCAGAGTTCAATTCCCAGCAACCACATGATGGCTCATAACCATCAATACTGGAATGTGATGCCCTTTTCTGGCCTGCAGGGATATAAACAGATAGAGTTCTCATATATTAAATAAATAAATTAAAAAAAAGAAAAAAAAAGATTCCTCAGTATTCTGGTGAATATATTGATTGCATTTAATACATTTATTACCTTGAGTCTGCTTACCCTAGCTGGTCTTCTTTTTTTGAGATACAGTCTCCCACAGCCCAGGCTACTAGAAAATGACTCTTTTTATCTCTTTGAGAGGAAGTCACTGTGTGCAGCCTTGCTTAATCACTGTCCCTCATTCACAGCATCTATAACAATGATGTGGGATACTTCCACCCAGGAGACACGTCCATTTTTCATATTTGTTTGTGCAGTCAATAGTTTAGGCAACCCTACACCAGTACATTCACTATCAATACAGACTCACAGATGGTTTTATGCTTTGGCTTATGACCCCATTCTATTTTTTTTTTTTTTCTCAAGCTTCCCAGCTTTGGTCTTGGAACCATCAGCTGATTCCTGTGTCCTTTTGACATACTTCCATTGTTGTATTTTTAAAAGCTACATTCCTGTTTTCTGTTCAAACAAGATACTGCAGACTCATCTTGCATGTTGCCTTCCCCATTTTTGGAAGTATCCCTGGTTGCTTTTACATGAATTCAGTATAAGAAACCAAGATCTAGGTGCCAGCTGTGTTCGCCTAAATGTTTTTGACATCCAGGTGTCTCGCTAAAAGCCCAGCTATCCTCTCTTTCTATAATGCTTTAATGACATCCTGCCCATTCTTCTCTTATAGATCACATAAAAAGTTAGTTGAAGAGCCTCACCCTGCCCATCACGTCTCATAATTCCCTCCCTGGCTTGTTGTTTCCTTGTCTTCCACCTCGTCCTCATCTCCTTCATCTTACCGTTTTCTTTAGCACTCTGTTCCTATTCAGCAATACTCGGTCTCTACTGCAGATTCTTCTTTGGCTATATTTGGAAAGTTGTTTTCACTAGTATATCTTAAGGTTTGTAAGCAAGTTATTATTATTTTTCATTCTTATTATTGTCATCTCACTCACAAATTGGCCCACCTCCTCAGCTGGTGGCTTTGTTGGGGCCCTGGCCCCCAAGCCTTGAGGCTGGTTGACGTATTTTCCTTTAAGGCAGAGCTTCAGATCACTGCTCAGCAACTGTTCTACTGTTTTGGTTTCCTCCATCATGTTCACTATATAAGCTGGCAGTGAAGATCCTGCTTTCCCCCCTGGTAAGCAATGAGTCGGTCCCCACCCAAACTCCCTTAGCAGACACTTCCCTGCATTGGCTGAAAATTCCAAAATGTTGTGTATTTGTATGGTTTCATTTTTGTTGTGCAAATGACACAGGTTTCCATTATTTTTCCATTAATGATATAGTTCTCTTTTAAAAATACTTCTCTCTCTCGTGTGTGTGTGTGTGTGTGTGTGTGTGTGTGTAGGTCAGAGGCCTATGTTGAGGGTCTTCCTCTGTCTCTCTCCACTGTAGGGGTTAGATAAATTAGATTTAGAAAATATATAGGAGTTTCTGATACTGTCTCTTAATTCGGGGCCTGAAGAGCATTATCAGCATGAAGTCAGGAAAAACAGGAAAGACTCAATAGACTGAAAAACAAGGTTGAAGTCAGGAAAAACAGGAAAGACTCAATAGACTGAAAAACAAGGTTGAAGTCAGGAAAACAGAAAAGATTTAATGGATTTGAAGAAACAAAATATCTGGCCTGACATTGTTTTCAGCTGCTAAGTGGGCGCAGCCCAAATTAAGCTGAAACAGAGTTCCTCCTATTTAAGGACAGTGCGTGGAGCCCAGAAAAAAAGAGGCCCCTGATGCTAGAGAGCTCCAAGAGTCCTGCTGAAAAAACGGCTGGCCATTGATGGCCAGCTCTCTCCCTGAAGCAGAAAGAAGCTGGTGAGCAAAGAAAGCCTGAGCAAGACACCAAAAGGCCAAGGACTGGACCCTGTGGCTCAGCTTTTGCCTAGAGGGGTTTGATCTGTCCGATCAGTGGCCTAGGGGAAACTGTGCCTGGCTTTAAGGACTGAGGCAGAGCAGCTGAGTTCCTGATTCAAAAGAAGTAAGTTGGCCTGCAGACGGCTGGGGTCTCCCACAGAGAAGAAAGCATGAAGCCTTATTTAAGTTGAGACTGCAATAACCAACTTACCCTGACGAACCTGCATCTGAGAGATCCAGAAAAGGACTACTAAGTGCGTTAAAGAATCTACAACAAATACTGTGTTCCTGACGACTGAGGACCTGCCCCAGAGACTGTATCATTCTAAAAGGTTATGAAAGAAGTTGTTATAATTATCAATAGGTTTAGTGGATAGGTTAAAGGGGTTGTAGGAATTTATAGGATTAATAGTTAAGAAATTGTTGGTGTTTGTTATAAGTGAATTTAGTAATAAATAAATAAGTGTTAAATAATAATTTAAAACTTCGGTAACACTCCACCCTATTCTTTGAGACAGGGTCTTTCACTGAACCTGAAGGTCACCAAGTGGCTAGAATGACCAGATAAAAGCCTCCAGGAACCTGCCTGCCTCTTCTACACCAGAGCTGGACTACAGGTGCTCATTCTGCCTTTCACATGGGTGGTGGAGGTTTGAATATAGCTCCTTATGCTTTCAAAACAAGCACTTCACCCATGGAGCTATCTATTCCCTTGGATCCTTTATTTAGTAAGACAAAGAAAGAGGAGAACTAAAAAGTAAATAGGAATGCAAAATAAAATGGGCATCAAAGTACAAAATAAAGTAGACTCAAGCTGGAGAGGCTGATCTCTGGGCCGAGTAGAACACTTGCAGGGTTAGATACTCCTGTACCCCTACCCTTCACAGATTGTACTGTGAACTCACTAAAACCTGTCGCTGTGTAGCAATGAAGCATAAGTTTGGGACATCATATGTCCAGTGATACTGAGGCAAGGTGGAAGCTACTAGTCTAACTGGAGATATTCTCTGAGACCTAATTTGTGGGGACCACAACAGCTCCCACTGATTGATCCAGGACAACCATCCCACGTGGTGAGAGGGTCATGACACAGATGCTCTGTTCAAAAGTGGGGAACCCTGAACCCCTTCCTGGTACAGCATTCTGATTCTGAGGTCTGGGGATAAATGACTACTCTAGACATGACTCACTGTAGTTTGGAAATTCTCAGCTGCAGCCTGCACTTTAAGAAAAATTATTATTATCTTCTCTGACTAATAACTAGCAAACCCAAAGTGAAAAAATAACTCTGTGGGAGATGAAGAGAAAGTTCTTTGAAAAAAATAACTTCATAACGAGCTCAAAGCACAAGGAGACAGAAGTAGAGAAATACAAGCAGCAAGTCTTAAAATATGAACTGGGTAATTATGCCAATTAACATTTAGCAGTATCCATGCCCACCGCATTTGTCTCTAATAACATGATAGGTGATGGTTATGGCTGGACATTTCTGAAAGTTAATTAAAATCCAATGTCCATTCTTGTTTATTAATTCATTGAGCACTAAATAATCTGTCTCCTCTTCTGAAATTTATTCCAAATGGAGACTGAGCTGGGAGTGTGGACATGGGTTCTTCTTTCCTGTGAAGTCACCATCATTTTGTTGCATTTCTCCGCTGGATGTCTAGTTGAGTCATGGTCCATACAGAAAATGGAGTAGATTATGATATTAGAGAGGCACAGTTATCCCAATTTCCTGATTTCTATTTCCTGGTCTCTAGTCCTAAATCAAAGAGTAGCCCTGTGGTGAAATAGGTTTTCTCTGGCTCCCCAAATTCAGCTGCTGAAGCCAGCCCCAGTGTACTCTGGGGTTGTACTCTGTAGAGGTATAAAAGGAGGCAGCAATTAAAGGAGGCAGCTACCCACTCTGGCCCAGCAACCCTGAGAAGACCTAACTAACACACAGTGGGAACAGACCACAGCTGGCCATATGGCAGGAGTAACAGCTATGGAGGGGCCTGTGACCAGGTCTCTTAGTTGGCTCAGGAAAAAGCCCATCTTTGGGGACTTGACACATCAGGGGATGTGGAGGGTTTTTTTCTACATCCAGTTGTGTAAACTTTTCTTCAAAAAATTATTTATTTACTTATTCGTGCATATGGGTATTTTGTCTGAATGGATACCTGTATACCAAGTGCATGCTTGGTGGCTGCAGAGGCCAGAAGAGATAATCAGATTCCCTCAACAGGAGTTACAACAGACCGTGGTAAGGGGTATGAGTGGGCACATGGGTGCTGGAAGAGCATCCTGTGATCTTAACTACTGAGCCATCTCTCCAACCTTTCCATATCCAGTCCTGTGAACTTTGCAAGGATGAACTCTTCTTTCTTATCCATTGAGTAAGTAAACCAGACAAATGTGACTGGGGACACATCTCCTCTTCCTCATGGAGCCACACAGCCACCTTTTGATAAGGTGTCCATGAAGCTATTCTCAGAATTGTCGCTGCTGCTAAATAAGGTCTCCCTGACTTTTGTGTGGTCTATGAAAATCTTGTTTTTCATTTCTGTGGTTGAGTCGACAGTCTCTGCTCAGAAAAATTAAAGATGATAAATACACGAAGAACTTACATTTTACGGATCTGCAGCTACAGGAGCTAGACTTGGTCAGTCTACAAGTAAATTCCCAGAGTCTACTAATGCTACAGAATGGGCACTCTAGCATATGCTTGGTGTGGGCCCGGTTGGTCAATATCCATCAATCAGTTGATGCATTGATTGATGTTTAGGGATCATCTCAAACAGGCATCCTAATATTTTTAATAAAGATAGGTACACTATTATGACGGGCAGGAATAAATGACCCTCCTGTGATTTGTTCCACACCTATGACTGTCCCTGCCCCTCCTCAAGCCTGTAGCAGTGTTTTGAACGTGTCTGACAGTACCTACCCTAACTATACCCATTCTCCTTATTTGTACTATTGCCTGCCTCTATGCTAGAATTCTGGTTTCTAAGAGTCAAGGGCTCTCGTTCATCTTTCATTCCTTATAAACTCTTACACCAGCCTCAACACCCTACAGGTCTCAATTGGATGATTTTTGCCAGTATTGTACCTCCCCCTGCCTAACAGATGACAGTACTGTAACTGTCAGTGACAAGACACTCCTGACTTTGGACCATGCAAGGCGACACAATTTTTGACTTATTTGTTTGTGCGTCCACTTTCCTTTTACATCATGTATTGATTTGCATGTGTGCATGCATTTTAAATAACCAGGCTGTAATTAAGCCAACCTATTCTAAAAACTATATAAATTATAGTTTCCCTTCTGTAGTCCAAATTAAAATACATCATTGAAATTAAAGTGAACCTACAGGAGTGCTATTAGGATATTCAAAGCAAAATGTTGATAATAATGGTGTTTACTTACCGAAATTTAGCAGTATTCATTCAAAAACAACATGCAGCCCTAACTGCCATCGATAAAATAATGCACATTGCTTTACGGTTCTGAGCTCTAATTAGTTGGGAACAATGCAACTCCTTCGCCTCTTATTAACTATTTCCTTTCTGTTATTTTCTGTGTTACCTTAAGCAGAACGCCCTTTGGAGGTGTTATTGAACTCCTGGGGACTGGCCTGGAGATTGAAAAAGGGTAATCCACCTTTCTTTACCAAAATGAAAAGAGGTCCACGTGGTTGTGGTTAGTTCTCTCTTCCTTATTAGCACTGCCCCTATTTATATCTAAACGTGGGCTTGCCTCCTTTGTGTGCAAATGCCTTGGCATGAACAAGCCAACAAACAGGAGTTAATCAAAAGGATTTCAAGGAAAAAAAAATCTCCTCCCAGGATCATCCAACGTCCTCCTAGGAGAAAGCATAGCCTGAGTCCTGGTGTTGCCTCCCTTAGACCATCAAGTATGGGTGATGGTTGAGACTGCAGCCCTTGCACTCCCCACAAGTTCAGGGCCAGATACTAACAGACTAGCAGTGTTGTACATGGCCTGAGATATTACACATACTTGTACCCTGTAACACACATGAAGACCCCGGGACTCAGAGTGTTAAAATGAGGCTGTCGATCTTAAACCTGGCTGATCATTGCTCCTTCATCCATTAGTTTAATAAACTCTGACTCACTTTGTTCTCTGCCAGCACTGCATGAGCAATGGGGACACAGTGTTGGTCAAGACAAGGGTGGTCTTCACCCTCATGGGGTTGAGATTCATTAAGCACCAACCCGTACTGAGGAAACTGAGCCTGACCGTGGTACAGTGACTGGAATGAATAGGGGTGGTTGAGAAGAAAAGGCTACACATCTGAACAAGACCTGGATGAAGGGTGATTAAAAGGAAAGGTCCAGACCAGTGGTTCTCAACCTTCCTAATGCTGTAACCCTTTAATACATTTCCTCATACTGTGGTGATGCCCAACCATAAAATTATTTTCATTGCTGCTTCATAACTCTAACTTTGCTACTGTTATGAATCTTAATGTAAATACTGGTGTTTTCTGATGGTCTTAGGCTCCCCCTGTGAAAGGGTCATTTGATCCACAAAGGGGTCACTATCTACAGGCTGAGAACCACTGGTCTAGACAGAAGCACGTGGGTTCTGAGACAGGAAGGGGCCTGGAATACTTAAGGGTTGGGCAAGATGGTGATCCTTAGAAAGATTACCCCTCTAGAGCAGCATGGGAGATTGGTAGGTTATGCAGTAGTTAATAAATAAGTTAGAGTGGGGCCAAACTATAGACAGAAATGCAAAGGATACTGTGACCTTCTCTGATCACACTATGGCACAGGTTAACTGGGTGTGGAAAAAGCAAAACCATTAAGGCTGTCTGTTAGAAAGCTGCTCAGCTTGTCTCCTCCTCTGGTCAGGCTGGTCACCCCAGCTGAGACTCATCCACATTTAAGCCACCCCACACAGATGACAATCTCTTGTGTGTGATTGCACCACAGGCTGATAACTAGGAGGGTGGCAATCACTGAGTTGGTGCTGTCCTCATAGAAGTGGGACAAGGGAGGACTCCAGTGGATGGAACTGAAAAGTAGTGGGACCCAGAATTGCCTCCCATGTCCTGTGAAGCCAAGATCTGGCTGGCTGGTGGCAGGTCGTCACCTTTATGGTACTAGTTCTTACCATTGTCTAGAAGAGGACACCAGGGTATGAATGGGGTCAGTCACAGCTGTGGAGAAGCAAACACATGACCTAAATGATAACTGGCCACCCGCCATCACAGTGTCTCAGGAGTTGCACAAGCTTTCACATGCCTGAGCCTTCCCAGCCAGTCCTCGGACTCCCATTTCACACACTGAAACTGCAGTTCAGCATCCGGAGCTGAGGTGGAGAATGGTGTCTCTGATACATCTCTAGTTGTGTGACCCTGGGTAAGTCACTTGAGCTCTTTGGGGTTCGCTTGGCTTCTCTGGGCGGAGGGAAGGTGAGCAGGCTTGTCAACACCAAGAGGTTATAATGTGCATCTGAAAAGTATTCGTGAGGGAGAAAGGGACTTGGGAACAGTTGAGTAGCATCTAAAACATACCATTAGGCTTTCCAATGGTGGGAAAGCCTGGGCAATCAGGAAGTTTGTCCACATGTTGCTTTGGATAGGGAATGGACTAAAAGCTCCAAATCCCAAGACTGACTCTGAGAACTGAGATTTCTGTCCACAGGGAGCAGAAAAGGCCAAGGGCGATAGTCCAGTGTATGACTGTTTCTTGCAACACTGTGACTAAGTCCTTTCAAGTCTCCCAAGGAGAAAACAAAATAAAATTCATAATGAAAAGGGGGGGGTGTAGTCTATCTCTGAGGAATGTCTTGTGAGAGTAGACACCGGAATGAGTTATCAAAGCAAGTCTGGTTTTCTTCCTCTGATGGCCTTAGGAGAGATACCTACCCCAGTGTGGGTGGTTTAAATGGGATTCTGGCTGAGGCCAAGGGGAAGACGCTACACATTGAGTCTTCCCTTTTTTGGTTCCTAGAATAAACCCACAAGAACTTCTCTTCACAGACCCTTTTCCAAGCACTTATCTTGTTTTCTGCATACAAGGGGTGCTTGATAAATATCCATTGAGCTTAAAGGACACAATAAGTTTGTGTGTTTGGAAGTGTTACAAGTCTGTGTTTCTGCACACATTTACTCTGGCTCACCTGCCTGCTTGTCCACAACCCCTTCACACGAACCTTGGAGAGAGTGAGTCAAGTGTATTACAGAGGCTTAAATCTTGCTGTGTAAGTTGGGTGGGCGTGGTGGCACATGTCTTTAATCCCAGCACTCAGGAGGCAGAGGCAGGCAGATCTCTGTGAGTTCAAGGCCAGCCTGGTCTACAAAGCGAGTCCAGGACAGCCAGGGCTACACAGGGAAATTTTGTCTCGAAGAACCAAAAAAAAAAAAAAAAAAACTTGCTGTATAGCTTTTTCCTATGCACACATGCACACACACACACACACACACACACACACACACACACACACACGTGCACGCGCGTGCACACACACACAGAGATAGATAGATAGATAGATAGATAGATAGATAGATAGATAGATAGAGAGAGAGAGACAGAGAGAGAGATTCCCTTGGACAGGTGAATTTGTCATCATTTGCAAACCCATGGTGGTGAAAGACCTGTGTAATAGGACACAGTCCTCTGTAAAGGTCTTATTCATCCCTAGTGTTTCTGAGTTAACGGATGTGGGGCCAAATCAACCACTTGGGGCCTGTCTTCAGTGTTCTTTCCTGAGAAGCAATCAGAGAAAAGAATCTAAAGTGCTCTCTCTCTTTTTTTTTTTCCTTTCAAAGCTCCCATGGGCTGTTGCCTGAAAAATCCTGTTTATAAAAAGCAAACTCTGAGGTGCACGTCACTAGGTCCCTGGGGTAAACACTGCCTGTGTGCTTACAAGACCATTGACTGAAATTGTCCTGTGAGTCAGGGATGACCCCATGAACCCGCAATAGCCTTTCAAGCACAGTGGCCTCTGAGTAGAAATACACATTTTTTCTTTTCTTTCTTTCTTTCTTTCTTTCTTTCTTTCTTTCTTTCTTTCTTTCTTTTTTTTTGGTAGTTGCTGGAAGTGTGACTGTGTGTCTAGCCTGATTTTAGCATCAAGAGAAGCAAGAGAGACAGGGACTAGTTCCAAAAGCCCCCATTCTCTGGGGAGCCCTCCTTCTGCAGTATGAAAAGAGGTACTTAGATCTGGACCACCCTCTCATGTGAGGAGGGAGAAAGAGATCATTGGGGAAGGAGCCTTGTCAGTAAGAAAACAGGTCCAATTCAATCAAAGACGCCCCATCTCTGTTCCAGAATCAACTGGGCCTCCTTTCCTACCCTAATCTACATTCACTCTTTGCATCCTAGCAACCACTCTGGGGGTCAGCAACTAGAGATCTCCCACAATGCTCTAACCAAGGGCAGTAGAGTCAGACACATCAGTCCCCATCGTGAAGACGAGAAGACAGAAGCTCCAAGAAGGGAGGTGCCCTATCTCATTACACAGGCTAGGTGGGGTAAGTCCTGGGAACTACAGAGTTAGACTCCTTGGGTTCACAGCTCGATGGCATGCATTGAATTAGAACAGGGAGTTGGGGTTCTGTGACTTGGTTTCTGCACTTTTTAAGAATACTGATATCTGCTTCATAAGATGATGGGCAAGAAAGAAGGAATCAGGCACTATCAACAGTGGAATGCTTAGTACTCTTTGGTACTCGGTACATACACACCATTATGATTATTGTCGCTGTTGCTTTATTGTGAGCTTCATTGTTATAGACTGATAGTTAGTAAATGTAGTTTCTAACCTACTGCTTTTCTCTTTCCCCATTTTTGCACTGAGTGCCACGTTTTTGCATTCCCTCTCTAGACCGTCATCTCCCTATGTCCCCCACACTGTACTCATTCAAAATAGTAAAGTCTCGACCTCTCTTTCATGTGGACACGTGGGCTGTTGTTTAGTACTATGACAGGCTTGAGGGAATGTCAAGCCTCCTTATCTTTGTGGCACATGATTAAGAAGTATCAAGAGATGTGGGAATGAAAAGTCTGTCTGCCATGGAAGGCTAGTGTGACACGATGTCAGGAAGCTCAACTGGTCTCTCCCTGAATCAGCCATCACCTACAAATAGTGCCATTACCAAGTGGCCGAGGAGGAACTGGAGAGAGATCTCTTGGTTCCTTGTCCTGTGTCCTTTGCATTCTTCAGGTGCCTTACCTGTGGCAGGTGGGGAGAAGAATCTGGAAGAAGGAAACGGCCTACCCAGGGCTTCTAGGCAGATCTTGCCGTAGTGGTCCTTTCGGCTATTCTTTTCTGTAGTATGTAGAACGTAGTGACCACTGCATTCACAAGGGGGGGGGGGCTCTACACTAATTGCCAAGCGATGGGTGATGTTTACTTCATGCAAAGGGAGCTACCTGAGTTTTCTTTAGAGGAGACTCCTGGAGGTTCTTGCCTTGCTCTGAAGTATGGTATCTCTAAGGGAAACTGTTTGACATAGCAGGCAGGAAGACGAGCAGAACTAATTAGGAATTATCTATGAGGTCTCTCTCACTGCCAGGAAGACATTGTGTTCCCATCCAGAACTCTACTGGCTGGAAAACAGAGAGCAATCATACTTCTAAACTCAGGTGACTGACACAGTTTAAGAAAATGGTAGTATAGAAACTATGTAGAGCCGGGCGGTGGTGGCGCACGCCTTTAATCCCAGCACTTGGGAGGCAGAGGCAGGCGGATCTTTGTGAGTTCGAGGCCAGCCTGGTCTAAAAAGCGAGCCCAGGAAAGCCAGGGCTGTAAAAAAAAAAAACCCTGTCGCAAAAAAAAAAAAAAAAAAAAAAAAGAAACTATGTAGAAAGGTCATACAAGACAAGCCTCGTACACAGGGTATTCTAAGGCAAAGAATGTGCCTTACGGTGCACTACATATTCACTATATATCCCACTCTGGCACAAAACTTGGCATCTTCCTGCTTCAGCTTGGTGAGCGCTGAGAATATAAGAGTGTAACTCATCTCCTAAGTTTTAAGTCACTTTGATAGACCCAAGCCTTTCCCTGAAGAGCAATGCAATTGTTATATATTCGGATCCTTCTGGGGGAAATGTGTATGTTAATTGGGTCATTTTAAATGTACAACTGGCTTTCTGAGCTTAGATGATGTTTTTCAAAAGGTATAATCTGTATTAAGGTCTATTACAAAAACTTCTAACTCTGGGCTTCCCTTTCTCCCTCACAACCTTCTCAGTAATGGTGAATTCATTATTCTTGGAAGCAGAAACTCAGAATTTGGGAGAAATACCATGAATCCTTCCTTCTTCACTATTAGAAGAAAAGTCATTCTTCTGCTCTTATTTGATGTGAGCAGTGTATCCTATGAGCTTAAAACACAGCTTTGGGACCAATACAGCAGAATCCACAGTCTGGTTCTGCAGCTTGCTGGGATGACTTGGGCAAGTTCACATACCTTCTCTAAATTTTTGTTCACTCATCTGTGAAACAGAAATGGTCTTTCAAGTTGGTTATGAGGAACACAGCAATGATTCCAGAAGGAAAAATCTGTGGCTGGTTTATAGCATTCAGTAATGGAAATAATTTAATAAGTAACAATACTGGATATTTCCTATGCACCAAGAGTGTGCTGTCAGCTTCACATTGCTATATTCAATCATCACAATAGCTCAATGGTCATTTCATTCACTTTCCAGATGAAGAAACCAGGAAAGAGCATCTGTGAAATGTGTTGAAACACACATAGCCAGGGAGGGGCAACGTTATGTTTGAGCGGAAGACCAGAACCCATCATCTTAACCGTAATAAATGGTGACATTCTTGGTGAGATTATTCAGTTGAAAGACAAAAATGTACTTAAATGCTCTGAAACAATTGCTTTGGCATAGATGCTCTGCCTTGCCTGATCCTTTTATAAACACGAAACCAAAAATTTTGTGAGTCAGACATTCGTTGGGAAAAAAAAAGAATTACTTCCCATAATAACCTGGCGATATAAACAGACGAGTAAAACATGGATGGGTTCCCTGGCTGCAATGAGCTTCATTCTTCATGCGATGACACACAATGGACCGAATATATAAGATAAAATATTAAAATATACAAAAGCACAAAGAGAGATGATTTGGAAGGAGGGTTTGGTTTTGAGTTCTTATGACCAGACTGACCAACTGTCATTTGATAAGTTGGGTCCTAGGTTGAAGTGCACCTGTCTTAAACAATAGTGCAAATGGGTACAACCTGCTATTTAAAAAAAAAAAAAAACAGGGATAGTAAAGTGATTTGTAGATTTGACATGATGTCTCTCTGCTGTGCTCACACATGCTTTCTTTTTATATGGGACAAAACTCACATTGTCTGTTATTTCCTCATTGACATTTGAGGAATGTATTTCATTACATCTGTCAGAGAGACACAATGCTGATGCCAGTAAGTGTTTCTGTATGTTCTTCTGGATCAAACCTTGTTGGCAAGTTCTTATTCATCTGCAGAAGCCGAGTGGCAAGAAAAAAAAAGCCTCAAATCTAAAAAAACTATAATGGCACAGTCATTTTCCGGAAAAAAAAATAACAGAAGAATTAAGAGGAGCGGTGTAGTGGATCAAAGCCCTAGAGTCCTCATGAGACAGCTGCCTGCATTGGCTACACTCGGCCCCAATGCCAGGCATGTTAGGTGACCTAGAAACCTCTACTCACATTGGACTTTCTCTACATAGACATACCTTGCCTTCTCCCACCTCCAATCTTTCCTATAGCTGCTTTCTCCCAGAAACATTTGCTCCACAGCTCTTACCCCCAACCCTTGCATGTACTTCAGATCTGTGATTTGTTAGGCCCACAGCCATGAAACGCCACAGGATTTTTTTTGCCTCCGTGTTTTGTTGAGAGCAAACTGTCGCCGCCATGATGTACTTGCATGATGTTCCAGGCAAGTCAGGCACATGGGGTCAGGAAGTGGACCTAGCTGTGAGCACCATTGTATCCCCAGAGTTTAGTACAGTGCTGGGAACAGGGAAGATCTTCAAGAAATATTTTTAAAGACTTCAAGTATCCACTGCTTGAGCCAGCACTGATATATCTACAAAACAAGGCTATGAGAGTCTTCTATCCATATTATGTATGCCAACAAAACGTCTTAGCTTAGGCTTTGTTTGCAACTGTGTTGGGCATGACCTGAGCTTGGGCTTATAGCCCATAGGTTCTCAGGTTTGTCGTGAGATACTGGGTGTAGGGAACTATTTACCAGCTTCCCTCTGCACCTTTATGATGCTTTGGCAGCTAGCATTCATCTAGTTTTCAAAGGCCACATGCTCTGTGCCATCTGAATTGGAGATCTAGTCCTTGCTTGTGTCTACAGTTAAGAGGGATTCTAACATGCCTGTACCACCCCCCTCCTCCAGCAGTCATGGGTGGGCTGAAAATGACATCACAGAGGGGAGAGTCCGTGAAGATATCCAAACATGTTTCTGTGCACATCAAAATGCTTGTGGTGCCTGACATCCTGTCAGCACACTGAATGAGACCTACCAGACTGAGAAAAAGTCTAAAACCATGCTCATAGAGGATTCCTTAGGACCTTCCAGCCAGCTCCCAGTTACCCATAGGCTGCCTCACCCTGATCCCAGAAGCCAGCTCGCACCTGAGAAGCCTCCTCTGGAGGAAGCAAATGAAAGCCTGGCAGCAAGCTGCTCTTCTTGACTCTGACATGTTTCGGAGGGTCTCATTTACACAGGCAACTTGACAACTCTATTTTTTTTAAAGTCATTTGTTTGTTGTATTTTTATCAAAATACTAAAAGTTCAGATGCTTCAACGTAGGCACCCTGGTTTCACCTTTGCACTCCACTCACACATCTCCTTAGGCTTCTTCCTTTCCCCAGCACAGAATCACTCCCCTGCTTTCCTCTTGCCCCTCCTTGCCTCTAGGAAGGATACAGTGGGGTTGGGTTCTCTTAAGACAGCAGCATTAATATGCTGGTTTCCTGCCAGCTTGGCCATTCCTTCCATCACACGGGTCTGCAGAGTTCCTACATTTCAATTCTCCCTCTCCCTGCAGGGGTCCATCTGTAACAGCCCCCTCTCTCTTGCCTTTAGCACCCCCTGACCTCAGCTTCACTTCCCTTTGAGATGCCAAAGCAAGATGAAATTGATGAAAACGATGCGTTCTTCCCTAATGGAGTGAGCCAGCTTCCAACATTCAACTGCGACAGACCTTCCGACAGAGTTTTTAGCGCCCCACACAGTGACCAGATCAAGGGACTTGGATTCTGAAGACCCAGTAGCAGGTTTGAACTGGACCAATCACCAGCTGCTGCGTGACTTTAGGCAAGTGCTTTTAGCTTTTCTGAACATACCCATCTACACCCGTGGCTGGCTTGAAATATGTGCTCTTGATTTTGTTCCATTATCTCAGCTGCCCATATTTAAGGGTTTGTACTAAAGAGACTTTTTTTTTTTTTTTTTTTTTTAAGGAAGGGGGAAGAGAGGGAGGAGAAGAAAGTAAAGGCAAGGCTACTGGAAGCTACCACAAACCCATTCCTTGCGGTTGTTCTGGAAGAGCTGAAAGAGGGACTGACCCCGGGCACCCTCCAGAGCCTGGCCTGCGAGGCCTCGGGCAGGCAGCTTCTACTAGCACCTGTCCCCTCCCCCACGCTGTTGCTTTCCAACAGCTGGGTCCTGCGAAGCTCTTAAGGAAGGGTGAGAGTTCTTGGAAGGCTTGACTTCCAAAGGGTCCATCGCTCCCCTTTTCTAGACTCCTTGATGGTGTGCCTTGTCTTACCCCTATTGGCCTCCTCCGCGAAGGTTGGTAGCTGCGACTCGCCAGCTTCCCGCGCTCCAGCACTACACTCGTCGGGCGTCCTGCCCTCGGTTGGCTCTCTTCTGCCGGCTCTCTCCGCCGCCCGGGAGCTCCCCCTCGGGGCTGCGCAAGGCGACTGCCTGCGGGGTTGGCAACAGCGTGGGGGAGAGGGGCGGCTGCTGCGATCCTCCCGCCCACGTGCGCCGACGGCAGCGAAGCACTAGCAGTCTCCAGGCCCGCGCCTGCCGCGGGTGGGTGCTTCACCTCTGGTGCTGGCGGGGGACAGTAACCCGTGCCCCATCGCCCGGACCTCTATTTGCATAACCCGATCCCCCCCCCTTTCTTCCCGACCCAGGCTGGAGATGAGAGTCGGGCTCCCCTCCGAGGCGTCGTCTTGCCTGTGGTCAGCGCGGGGGCCGTGGGACCGGCCGGAGCGCAGGCGGAGCGGACTGGCGCACGTGGTAAGAGCGCGACTATTTCTTCCTTCTTCCCCCCTCTTCGAAACAGGGCTTTGCAGGATTTTTCAGAGGGTGGGACACCAACAGAAGTTCCACCTTCGCTGAGCTTTCTATCCTGTCCCCCCTCCCTCTTGATCCCCAATTGGAAGGAAGAGCGCTCATAGCGCGACCGAGAAACTTTCCCAGATTTGCTTTTGGTCGTTTGAAGTCAGGGCGAGGACAATTCCCGGGAGAACAGCTTTCGCGGCTGGCATGGGGGGTGGAGGGCGCTGTTCGGAGACAGGCGCTCTGCGGGCTCCTGGTAGCCCTGGGGCTCCCTGACCACTGTAATCCAAGCCGAGCACCGCAGGTGATCGGCGGGAGAGCGCCTGCAGCGCCGCGCTCCCTCCACGGCGTGGCGCCGTGGCTCCTGCCCGCCGGGTATCTTCGCTGCTCCCGGTGGCCCGGGCAAAAAAGAGAAGAGCCGGGCTAGGGCCCGATCCCTCCTCAGCCTGACTTTGGAGCTGAGACGGACAGGGCAATTTCCCAGCCAGCGTCAACGATCCCAGGCCACGCAGGTCCCAGATCCTCAGGCTTGGGAACCCGGCCGTCCCGAGAGCGCGTCTGGTGCGGGCTGGGCGCGTTGGGAGATGGGAGCCCGAGTGGCCAGAGAGCCAGCGGCGCCACTGTTTAGGTCTCTGAAAAGTTTTTGGGAATGTAACAGGAAGGTTTCTACTGGAAGAATTTGTTTGCTTATTTATTTGCCAAGGGAAACACGTGTGGGGCCAAGGCGACCAGAAACTGTGCCGTTCGTTGTCACTCAGCACAGAGCAAGCTCTAAGCAAAAGTGGGAGGGGGGACTTATTCCTGGGGTAGACCTTAGGCGCGAATGGTAGGATGCACTCCCTAATTGTACACTTAGGGATCGGGGAGGAGGGCGGCTTGGTGGGTTGAGAAGGTGAGAACAGTGTCTTCATAGGGTGTCCGGTCTGCCGCCTGGGGACCCTCTTGGCCAGGCGGGCGCACACGCGCGCGCTGTCAAGAGGAAGGTGCGTGGCGTGTAGCGTAAGGTGTGTGAGTGGGTGTGGAAGAGGGTAGCGGAGGAGGGAGAGTGTGTAGCGGAAGTGGAGCGTGTGTGTGTGCGCGCGCGCGCTCGCGCACACGTTTGTGTGTGTATATGTGTGTGCGTGTGTGTGCGCGCGCGCGCGGCATGGGTGAGTGTCCAAGCCTCCATCTGGTGGCCCCCACGCAGCGGACCGCCCAGACACGCCGGGAAGGGCGCCCGCTCTTGCAGCAGCAGCTGGGGAGAGGGGTGGCGGGGAGCGCGCGGGCAGAGGAAGGGGGTGCCCCCGGCCGAGGATCTCTCTCGAAGCTCCCGCAGCAATTCTGCTCCATTCTCTACTCTAACCCCTACCCTCAAGTTACCCAAAATACTTAAACAAACAAACCAGACCTGTTCCGTTTTCGCTCTTGTATAAATAGCACAGACTTTCCAAAAAAGCAAGACCGCATTCACTCTTATCACCAGACACTACTTTCCACCGTGTAATTCAGAAAAAGGCAGTCAGCTTCCGTGAATGAGGATAGCTTTTTTCTTTATTCTTTTTTTTTCTCTCTCTCTCCCTCTGTGTGTGTGTGTGTCTTTTTTGCTTGCGGTTTTGAGCTGCCAAGAAAGTGAAGGAGGGGTTTGACTGTAGTGTCTCGGCTCCGCTCGGTTTCTTTCCGAAGTTTAATTTTCCGGAATGGCTCCCAAACAAGGGCCGGGGGGGCGGAGCCGCCACTACCGGATCTTCTCCTTTTTTGGAAAGTCTCGGAGAACCGGAATTCCTCCCCGCCCCAAGAGACAGAGCTGCCATCTCGGCCCGCGCGTTCACCCACGGCGACCGCGCCAGGGTCGGTGATCGCGCCCTCCCCTGGCTGAACTCTGTAGCCTGGACTCCCGCCTGCAGGCAGGGGGACCTGGGCCAGTGTCCACTGGCAGCGTACCCTTCCTGGGGAGCTTGGCGGAGCCCGCGCAGCCAAGCCCGTATGCTAATTGGCCATGTGACGGCAAAAGCAGCCTGGCCCAGCCCTGTTCCTCAGTCCATATATGGGCAGCGACGTCACGGGTATTGAAGACCTGCCCATAAATACTGGGAGCCTAACACTTTCCGTCTGAGAGAGCTGCGATTGATTAATAGCGGGGCGAGGGGACACACTGACTGTTATAATAACACCACACCAGCAACTCCTGGCTCCCCAACAGCCGGGTTACAAGCAGGAGAGAGTCAGTGGCAGATAGCCATTTTTTCTTCCTGAAGGAGCCAACAACTTGCTTGCTAGTTTTATTTCTGTTAGGTTTTTGTGTGTGTGTGTGTGTGTGCGCGTGTGTGGTGGTGGTGGTCTTTTTCTAAGAGTGGAGGGCAAAAGGAGATACCAACCCAGGCTCAGTCCAACCCCTCTCCAAAAACGACTTCTCTGGCACTCCAGGTAGCGAGGGAGTTGGGTCTCCAGGTTGTGCGAGGAGCAAATGATGACCGCCAAGGCCGTAGACAAAATCCCAGTAACTCTCGGTGGTTTTGTGCACCAGCTGCCTGACAGCCTCTACCCGGTGGAAGACCTCGCCGCGCCGTCGGTGACCATCTTCCCCAATGGTGAACTGGGAGGCCCCTTTGACCAGATGAACGGAGTGGCCGGAGGTAAGCTGCGCGTCCTCTTTGGAACTAGTGGGTGGGGGGCGGTGGGTGTGCGGGGCTTGGAGAGGAGAATGGGTACTTGAGGTGAGCTGCGCCAACCACACTGGCTCTGAAGACTGGAAGTGAGCGCAGGAGGAGCGGGAAAGAACGAGGACTAGGGCTCCTGGGTTGTGCGCGCCAGCAAATGCACCTGGTCACCAAAAGCTACCGGCATGCCCGCAGCCCACAGAGGGCTCAAGGGGCAGCCCTCCTGGGCTTCCAGGCTGGAAGGAGTTCCACTAGCCGGACTCCGCGCTTCTGGGATAGGGTTAAAATGACGGGAAAGTTCGGGAGTCGGAGAGGGAGCTGCGCATCTGGAGAGCTAAGTGGTAGGGGAGCGCTTAGGAAGCGCGCGGGCCGCGCTGTCTGGGCAGAGCCCACTCCGGGAGGATCTCGGAGCGCGTTGCGCTTCTGGTGTGGCTCGGAGACACCACCCCACTTGCGCGTCAGCCCAAAGTGAGTGGGGTGAGCAAGACGAAGTGGTGGAGCCGGGCAAATACCAGCGGGAAGAGGCCCCGACACTGCCGAGGGATGCCCGCGCAGGAGCCAGTGTGCTCTGGGTTCCCTGCGGATGCTGTGTAAAGTCGTCTGCCTCAGCGCCCGCGCCTTCCTCGAAACCCTGCCTCTGGTCTTGGGCTGGGACCGGGACAGGGACGCGCGGGCGTCGGACATGGCTAAGGATGTTGGGAGGGAAGGGAAACCTAGACTCCTTCCTCCGCAGCCCGGGTTCCCACTGGCAGTCGTCAGCTGAAGCGCAGCGGGAGAGGGAGGAGGAGATGGCACCAGAAATTAGCAGAGGGAACATAACCCACCCACTTAGCCGTTCTGGGGTTCCCCTTTCCCGAGGTTGGCACCTTCTTTGCACCGCCTGGGATTGGTCGGCTCTTCAATGGTGTCTGTACAGTTGGCTCAGGAGTGGGACCACAAAGCAAAGGAGTGGGAGAGAAGTCCGAGGCAGATGGGAAATTGTTTGATTATGTTGCTATTATTGGGGACTAGAGTCACAGATGGCCGCGGGATAGAGGGGGGAGAGGCACGTCCTGCTTTCTTGGAGATAGTCCTAGACTCTGGCTAATTCCTTCTTACTGTCTCCAGGCCTCAGTTTCCCTATCTGTTGGGACTGTGCTTCAACCTTGTAGTGTTGGAATCCTGAAACAATGGGGATGGCCGTGTGTGTGTGTGTGTGTGTGTGTGTGTGTGTGTGTGTGTGTGTGTGTTGTGTATGTGTGAGTGAATTGATTCTAATTGATTCTTGGCTGCATTTTCATTGTTCCACCTCTTTCCTTTTTCCCTCCCCAGATGGCATGATCAACATTGAGATGACTGGAGAGAAGCGGCCCTTGGATCTCCCATATCCTAGTAGCTTTGCTCCCATCTCTGCGCCTAGAAACCAGACCTTCACTTACATGGGCAAATTCTCCATTGACCCCCAGTACCCTGGTGCCAGCTGCTACCCAGAAGGCATCATCAATATTGTGAGTGCAGGCATCTTGCAAGGGGTCACCCCTCCAGCTTCAACCACAGCCTCATCCAGCGCCACTTCTGCCTCCCCCAACCCACTGGCCACAGGACCCCTGGGTGTGTGCGCCATGTCTCAGACCCAGCCTGAACTGGACCACCTTTACTCCCCACCACCACCTCCTCCTTATGCGGGCTGTACGGGAGAGCTCTACCAGGACCCTTCAGCATTCCTGTCACCACCCACCACTTCCACCTCCTCCCTGGCCTACCAGCCACCTCCTTCTTACCCATCTCCCAAGCCAGCCATGGACCCAGGTCTCATTCCTATGATCCCAGACTACCCTGGATTTTTCCCATCTCCATGCCAGAGAGATCCGCATGGTTCTGGTGGCCCTGATCGAAAGCCGTTTTCCTGCCCTCTGGACTCCCTGCGGGTACCCCCTCCGCTCACTCCACTCTCTACCATCCGTAATTTTACTCTGGGGGGGGCCCAGTGCTGGGGTCACTGGACCAGGGGCAAGTGGAGGCAGTGAGGGACCCCGACTGCCTGGCAGTGGTTCTGCAGCGGTGACTGCTACCCCCTACAACCCGCACCATCTACCACTGAGGCCCATCCTGCGACCTCGAAAGTACCCCAACAGGCCCAGCAAGACGCCAGTGCACGAAAGGCCCTACCCCTGCCCGGCAGAAGGTTGTGACAGGAGGTTCTCACGCTCTGACGAGCTCACCCGGCACATCCGAATCCACACGGGACACAAGCCCTTCCAGTGTCGGATCTGCATGCGAAACTTCAGCAGAAGCGACCACCTCACCACTCACATCCGCACGCACACCGGGGAGAAGCCCTTTGCCTGTGACTATTGTGGCCGCAAGTTTGCCAGGAGTGACGAGAGGAAACGCCACACCAAGATCCACCTTCGACAGAAGGAGCGGAAGAGCAGTGCCCCTTCTTCGTCTGTCCAGTCTTCAGCCTCTGGTCCTGGGGGCTCGCAGGCCGGGGGCAGCCTGTGCGGTAACAGCACCATCGGAGGACCGCTGGCCTCCTGCACCTCTCGGACCAGGACGCCATGAGATGAAGCTCCAGTTGACACGCCAGTTTCTCCATGGCCGAGGCCCTCGGTCCACTCACGCTGCACAACACTACCAATCCTTCCCTATTCCTCCCTGTGATCGTGGGCAAAGGACCTTGATGGAGCCTAGCTCTGCCCCACCTTCTCACAAATGGTCTTCATAAAACGTAGGCCATTTTACTTAGGGGAGTTGAATGCCACTCCAAGCAACTGGGAGACAGAAGAGGGCTGGGTGAGGGCCCCTGGCCGCCTAGAGGGCTTCGGTCTGACCCTGACAGAGAGATATCTGACTAGGTTTTGCTAGCCCTTCCCTTTATTTTGACCCTGGATGCCAGGCTCGGTCTGAGACTTTTGCTACAATAGGTTGGGAGCTGCTGATTCCTCTGAGTGAGGACAGCAAAAAGACTAAGCAAAACTGACATTGCACTTTATGGCTTGGGACTGATTTGGGGGAAGTTGTACAGTAGGCAGAGCCTAGTCTGGGCTGCAGCATTCGGTGGCCCTAGAACAGTGAATTGAAGTTTATCTAGCTGTCTCAACCCTTAAGCAATATGTACTAAAAACTCAGAGAACGGAAGTGCAATGACGGGAGGGACAAAGCAATATTGGCTCCTTTTTGTTGAGAAACAAAGATTATTTTTTCAGTGTATATCCATTCAGATTTTGTGTATTTTTGATGTGCACTGTTCTCCGAGTTCTGAACCTTCGGGAAAAAAAATGTAAAGCATTTATGATCTCTTGAAATGAGTCAGAGGTTAACTTATTTAAAGGGGGATGTACATAGGATGCATGCAGTTGTGTTGGAAGTGTTCTCTGTGCCTTGTGTGATGTGGGCAGTGTTACAGGGTCTGCATGTATACAGGATGCCTTACTATGGAAAAAATAAATAAATCACTCCCTGGGTTTAAGTATGGCTGTATATTTCTGCCTATTAATATTTGGAGTTTTTTTTAGAAAGTATATTTTTGTATGCTCTGTTTTGTGACTTAAAAGTGTTACCTTTGTAGTCAAATTTCAGATGAGAATGTGCATAATGTCACTGCAGCTGACTTGCTTGGTTATTAGCTCTTAATAGTTGTGGAAAAATAAACAATCTATTCTAACATAAAACCACTAACAAGTTCAGATAATGGATGGTTTAAGACTATGGTGTAAATAAATACTTTTCAACAATATATATATATTTGCGGCAGAAATCATTTATGAAGTACTTTACTGGGTGGAACTAAAACATATTCACATTGGAGAACTGTCAACAAAAGACCACTTGTGTTAGGGGGTTAGCACAGGACTTCTAGTTTCTAGTGGATGCCAAGCCTCACTCTAATCTCATTCATAAGCTATAGCTAGTCTTCAGGGATTTCCCCTTTGAGTTAGTGTAAAAGTGAGGAGGCCTTCTGACTCACTGCTCTGTCCCTTGTAACAGCCTATAGCTTCTCTCTGCTCCTGAGTGGGTTCCGGAAAACAAATACTTACAAACAAGTGCCTACTCAGAGATGACAACCTCAGAGCTGCTTCTAGAATTGTGACCATAGCCTGGAGCTCAGTCAAGTTGTGGCTTTGTGGAAGTGTGGCAGCATGGTCAAGTTGGAAATGACTTCTGGGTTCCAGGATTAATCTTGTGACCACAGAAAACTTTTCCAAAGAGTTATCACCCCTTCTGATCAAAAGTGCTCAGACATTGCTGATGACAACATTAATGGGTGAGTCTGCAGGAATTACCCCAGGACTCATTTCTCTCCAGCCCTGGCTTCTTAGATGATTGTCCATATTTGGAGGGATCATTTGTCACAAATTTGGTGGATCTAGAAGTGATTCTGTAGATAGATTGTTAAGATAGGTGAACACCAGGCTGTAAAACTTCAAGCAATCTAAAACTCCAAGGTTAAGATGCCTCCCCCAAGAAACCAGATAGTGGTTTGCAAAATAACACACCAGAAGGTTGCTTTTACTGGGAACCTTTTGTGAACTTTTTTTTCAAACACAAAATAACCTGATCTACCCTCTTACCTTGCCAAGCAAACAGATCGTGTCTTTCTTATTTACATGAAAATCTGGACCTAAATACTTATGTCTACTGCTTCTTATGCAATATAATCCACTGGGGCACTGCCTGCTCAGTCTCAACAGAAAACCCTTCCCTTGCTTCTGGTCCCTGTGAAGTCCCTCTGCCTGATGGCTGCTAATCAAGGGCCTGTATTTTACAGTAGTGGTCATATCCTTGGCCATTAACAGCACTACGATTTGAGTTTCAATGTATGGAGGCAACAGCTTTTCCCCTCTGCATCTCCTTCCTTCATTCCCATTTCATGGATGTAGAAAATTCTTTCCAGAACTCCTAAATAGAAATTTCAAAACCTTCAGTGTGGGATGTTTTTCTTGTCTTGTAATTTCCCACTGGGCTCAGGCTTGCCAGCTGTGAAGAGTATTACTGTTGCTTATCCGACACTGGTAACTCTAAAGCAATGCAACACTGTGGTAACTGTTAAACACACACTCTCCCTCCTGGGACCCTTTCATTATTTAAAGATCTAGCACATCTAAATTTTGTACAGTTTTTAACCATCTTCCCAAACTTTAATTGTAGAGCATCTTCAATCAAGATCGCCTAGGCCATGATTTTAAATGCAAGACTAAACATCATTTAAAGAACATAAAGAACAAAAAGCGCTCTCACACCACTTATGACTAAACATCATTTAAAGAACATAAAGAACAAAAAGCGCTTTCACACCACTTATGGAATCACTTTCAGTTTGGTGTGGTGGCAAACCTCACCAACATGTTGTAAGAATTAGTATATCTGTTTGCTCAGGGCCACTCTTGTGGCTTTTGTTCCCAAATGCTTACATATCAGGTCAGTCGGTATCTTTAACGGAATTTATTTCTCAGCATAAAGCATTCAGGGCCAATTTTCAAGATCTTTAAAAATTTACCTAAGAAATCAGCACAGAAAGGTAAGTTTGGCTCTTTTAATCTCTTCCCCTGAACTTTAAGGGACAATACTACAAATATTTTGGATACTTTTTGGAGAATGATACAAGATTCATGCCTCTGAGAAGGTTTGATTTGTATCACAGTTGATTAAACCTAAATAGCTTTCTCAAATCAGGTTATTTAATTTCAATATCCTAATTGCTAATAAGATCAAGGCAAATTATAAGTTTCTCAACTCTTGTAGCACTTCAGTGTATACATGGAAGCCAGTAGGCACAGACATGTAAAATGCTGCTAGTCCAAACCACAACCAACAAATTTGTAAGAAAAGACAAGACCAAAAGATGAAAATAAGTCTCAAATCTTAAGACTTTTTAATGAAGACTTTAAAAATAAATCTTAGGCTCTTTTTTCTTTTTAGGATAAAAGTTAACCTTGTTTTCTTGTTATTTTCTTTAGGTTAAACACAGAAGTGGCCTTTTCTGTTACAGCAAAACAGTGTAATTAGACATTAAATAACCTCAGATGTGTTTTCAGTCATCTTCTTTCAAAGACCACTCTCAAGGCAATAAACTAACTTTAAGTTTATACCACGTCTTGGTCTTTGGAAATCTGTAGATCACTGGCTTTTGGCACAATCAATCCTATGAAATAAACTGTGAGCTTTCAACAATTAAAATATAGTTATCACCAGAGGTAATGCTTCCCTTGTCCAGTTTGCAATAACCAACATTATTTCCACGTAATTTTAAACATGCCTTTATTTCCCATAAGTACACAGATTTTACAGAAACGTAAATGCCCCTGCATTTAAAGACTGGGTATCGTTAACAATGATCTTTGACACTCAGTGCAGTGGACCAATGAGCATCTGGATTCTGAGTAACCCTAAGCTCTGAATTCAGGCCTGCATGCACAGAAGTCAGTGCTGTCAGGGTAGTCAAACACCAAGGGTAGAGGTCTGACATGGGGTCACATGGTTTCTCTGCTGGGCAGGAGAGCTAAAGCAGTGGGCTCACTTGCAATAAGAGTGGGCCAAGTCCTCCCCAGATGTCAAAGGACCAAGGAATCTGCAAGACAATGCAAGGAATGACAGGTTTGATGGTGGAACTCTAATCCTGTCAAAAAGCCAGGGAACTCACTCCTATTGATAAAACACATTACTTAAAAGGCAGGCTTTTTCACTTAATCAGCAGCATGTGGTATTAAACTCATCAATTCTCAGAGTAGGAAGAAAATGAAAAATCTTACATCAATATAACTGGTCACTGATAGAACTACAGAATTTAAAAGCTTCAGAGTTATTTAGACAGACAATTTCTCATCCAAGTATTAACAGACACTTTCTCATCCAGGAGCTACAGTTATTGCATTTTATTATTCATCAGAAAAGTTAAGTGACCAATACCATTGTGCTCATTGGTCTTTCCGAAGGAAAGGAGAAAGTAGCTTTTATTCGCTTCTAAACCATAATCTCTACTGTAGGCCTATATGGAAATACAACAGCAGCAGTTATAGCTAATAGTTTATGCATAGGAGTGCAAGGATTTTTTTTTTTGCAAATTTTGCCTTAATAATGAGTATTCTTTCTACAGTGGCCCACTAAAACATGTTACACTGTTTTCACCACAAATTTACTCAATGTTTTATTGAAACAACAGTTCCACTCTGTTTATTGAACTAAAGAGGAGCACAGTATTGCTGTTTTAGCCCAGAACAATTTCAGTTATTCTTTTGAAAAAGCACCTTAGGTTTTTTCCTGCCAATCTGCTTATAACAAGCCTTTAACATTCCCCCTCCTCTTTTGCAATAAAGGCCTTCATAATAATTTTTTATTACTAGCCTAGTTCCAGGCTAGGTTTCTACAGGCTAAAGTACCCCAGAATATGCTGTGAAGTACACAGGACTCTCAACAAGACAATCTTTGTAAATGAATCAACCATTGCTGCAATTCAAAAAACTGTATGTGGCTGAAAACCACTCATTGCTAGTCTATGAAAAAAAAATGTCAAGTTTAAAAGCATCACTCCCTATCTAGATTTTCAAAAGACTGGCTCAAAGAGCTGATTCACAGGGGTCCAAATACATTTTAAACGTCATGACGAACAGCTTGAACTCCAGCATCCCTGGTGGGAGTGCGTGGCGCTGTACCCATGCCAGGGTTAAAACAGGTTTTCACTTTTATTAAAACAAAACAACAAAAACCCCACAAACCAAACCTTCAATAACTTGTTTTTTTGCACCACTTTAATGACTGGATTAGGAACAAACACCCCTTCATCCTGAAACTGTGTAACCTGGATACACAGAGTCAAAGGAGCAGTTTCTCTACCAGGTCAACAAACACTTGCCACCAGTGATACTAAGTCTCCATTTGTTACAGATATTAGAATTCTATTGCTGTCAAGAGGACTTAGAAGACAGCTGGGCACATTTTATTTCTATAGTTTGTTTTTATGAAAAGGCCTGTGATAAAAAGGAACCCTATTAAGTAGTAAAAAGGGAGAACCCAGGCTCCATGGCCAGAGTCACGGTGTCAACACATCTGTAAACATGGTAAAGGTACTTAGCCTCAGCTGGCAATAATGCTGCAGACAGCACTAGAGTTTGATGCAAGAGTTGGCACAAGGGTTTAATCTTTAATCTTGGTTCCCTAAAACGGATAAATTCCCAATTGTCTATCCTGCATACACAATATATATATGTGTGTGTGTGTGTGTCACACACACACACACATACATGATGGTGTCTCATGCACCCAGAGCGCCTTTTAAATTCACTATGTACCCAAGTCTAACCTTGAACTTTTGATCCCCCTGCCTAAGTTCCCTAAATGCTGGAGTTATAGGTGTTTGCCATACTTAAGTTTATGTGGTACTGAGGATTGAGCCCAGAGCTTCCTGCCTGCTTGGCAAGCATCCTACAACCAGAGCACCTCCCAGGGTACTACATGCCTCCTACCTCTTCCTATGGGAAGGTAAGTCAGCATTGGCTCTTGTTTAGGGGGGTGCTGGGATACCTCCTCCAGCAACACAGCTGGAACCACAGCCCTCTACAGGTTTCTAGAATACAAGAATGGGTCAGAGTCCCCTTCTCTACTTTCCCAGGAAAATGCTGGAAGTAAACAGAAGTATGGAATTCAACAGGTGGCCAGAGGCTTTACATTCAGTTATCTGGAAGCATAAGAGATTCAGCTCTTCTGAATCTTCTGGTTAGAAAACACGTAATTACTTTTATCATCTTTGAAGTACATTAAGAAAAGAGTCAGTCACTTGATAATATAATCTTTGCTTTAAAAGTGAATCCCCAACAACAACAAAAAAAGTCTGTTTAAATGACAGATCTGGAGAGTCAAGGGGAAGATGAGTTCTAAGGGCCTGACCTCAGGGAACTCATAGATGTGAACCTCTTCCTAAAGGCTACCAGAGGCGGATACCAAGCAAGGGAAGAAATCGTTCTCAACACCCATAGTTACGAGGGTAAACCCCAGCTCTGGAAAGATGTCTTTTCAGAACTGCTCACTTTAGAAACTCAGTTTTGGTTTTGTGTGTGTGTGTGTGTGTGTTTTGTTTTGTTTAAACCAAGCCAATGACTTGAGCTAAAAAAAAAAAAACAAAAAACAAAACAAAAAACCCCAACAACAATTCAAGGTCATGCACAATCAGTAATCAAACTATTAAGGAGCAGGAAAGAAAACAAATCTTAGTCACCAAAGGGAGGAGGGGCTCAAAACCACTTAGTGTATTTTGTAGAGAATGAGAAACAAGAATATTTCCGTTATGGCTTTAGGATGGAAGCGCTTTAGGGTCCCCTGCCCCACTCCCTTAAATCAAAGCCTCAGAGGCAGTGACAGTACCAGGAAGCAACCTAGCCTCTCACCCACCCACTCCCATAACAGTGCCCGGTGGCTGTGCTCCAGTGGGCCGGGCTCCCCAAGGTTGCCCAACATGAGGCGCAGGTCACACCAGTAGATTCATTCTTCAGGCGAGGGGACAGAGAGAAGAGCCCTTATGGTAGGTAGTGGGCAACCAGGCCTTTCTTGGGCAGAGGAGGGCATCTTTGGCCCACAGTTCCCGGGCGGTGGAAGCTTCAAGGCAGGACCTTGGGACCCGGATAGGGCTCTCCCTCGCACCAGAAGTCATCCGCCTGTGGGGTCTCCAGGAGCCACACTTCTCTCGGAAGGTCGAAGGCAGAGCCGGAAGCCTCCTTGGATCTGATGGGCTCCAGCACACGGTAATAGTGGCAGTCCCGGCCGTCGTCTGGGTCGTAGGGTGGGGCCAGGATGTCCAGGAAGGCGGCTGGCCCGTCCACCGCATCAATCTGGTGCAGGTTGTCCCGGTGTGGCGTGAGCATGCAGGGCCCGCTGGCCTCCGTGTACTCGGCCCGGGAGCGCAGCACGCCCCGGCGCACGGCTTCCCGCTCCAGGGGCTGCAGGGGCGGCTCGAACTGCTGTTCAGGAGGCGGCGCCCGCGTCCCCGCACCCGCGTCCAACTTGTCCATGCAGCTGATGCGTACCGTGCCGTACAGCACTTTGAGCATGCCGTGCATGCCTGGGTGGTCGTGCAACGGGATAGACGTGCCGCTCTTGAGCAGGAACACGCCCAGGCTGAAGCCCTCCGTCTCGTAGATGTGCATGTAGGTAACCGGCGGGAGGTTGCGCGGCAGCGGCTGCGGCAGCGCCTTGCGCGGCGCGATGTTGAGGTCCTCGGCGCGTAACTGGGTCAGCAGGCTCTTCAGCTGGCTCAGGTTCTCCGGGAAGCCGGGCGCGGGAGCTTCGGAGCCCACCGCGCCGCCGCGGAAGGTGAGACAAGCCTGGCGAGCGATGCGCTGGATCAGGGAGGCCATGTTGTCGCGGGGCATGCCTGGCGTTTCCTGCGCGGCTCGCGACCGGCCCGTTACGCCTCGGCGCCGCCCCTTGCGGTCTCCGGCGGCCGCCACGGCTGCCCGCAGCCCCGCGCCAGGCGCGAGGCCCCGCAACCACCGGCCGGCCGGGCGCGCGGGGCCGCCTCGCACCGTCGCCCCGCTAGCGCGCCAACGGCCGGGCGCTTGCCCGCGCGCGAAGTCGAGTGCGCACGCGCGCGGCCGCAGCCCACACACACGCTCCGGGCGCAGGTAGGCGCTGCGCGGGCCCGTGCCAGGCGCTGCCTCAAGCGCCGAGCTCCATTCACTCGGCCCGCACCCGCGACGACAGCCGGGCGCGGCGGGCGCACCGCAAGACGCGCTGGGACTTGTAGTCCGAGGCTGCGCCTGCGCGCAGTGTGGACGGGTCCCGCGGGAGAGGGGAAACCGGGACTTTGAGACTTTGGCAGAAGGCGATCGGCTCCTTCTCCAGAGCCGCAGGGTGCTTTCTTGTTTGATAAAACTTAACTATTGCGCAAGAGCTATAGCCACTTAACTACAACTCCCGGCATCCCCGCAGGCGGGGTGACACACTTCCGGCAGCTGTCCAGGCATTGTGGAGGCTTTTCGCTACTGGGAGGAAGAGATCAAGAGGGTCGTTAGCCTTCTGGTGCGGCTAGAGCCTGCTGGGTCGTTCAAGGTCACCTTTGACCCTTGCCCCCTGGGAATGAGGCTTCGGGGTCAACCAGCTCCCCGTGGGCCACGCCGGGTGCACCGCGGAGATCCGGCGATGGCGCTTCTGTACTTTTCTGTTTCTTAGGAGGTGAATGGGGTCGAGCCGGTAACCCAAGCGGTCGCTCGGCACAGCTGGGCGCAGCTGTTGTTTGCCGCGGGGCCTGACGACGCTGCTAGCGGGGGAAACTTACGAGGCCATTTGCTATTGCCAGGGTTCTATATACTAGTGGTTATCTTTCCCCGGAGCGCCTGAGAAACGCCCATTGAGGAGGAAGAGGCTTTTGGTCCGTGTAGATTACCGCTGTCATGAGTCTCTAGCACAATGCAACCATCAACCTGGTTTATGAAGTTAGTTCACCGCAGTAATTAACTATTCTCCGAACTTTTTACAGAATGTAAGTGGTGGCTGGAAAAAGAAGACTCTAGATACCATGAATTTAAACCTTAACCCCGAGTTTAACATCTTCTTGGACTTTCAGAGCTAAGCATGGGTTGGTTTCTTGTACATTTCGTAACTGCAGTGGCCCAGGAAAACCTCTCCACCTAAAGAGGCATGCACTTTTAGTGGGTGTGTAACCTAGCCAGTAAGTTCAGTATTCCAGGTATCTTAGTCCACCCTTACAGAAACTCTTAAGTAGGCACTAATGTTCTTATTCCCCTCCTGTTCACGAGGGAATACGTTGCAGGTGCACTCGTAGAGGAGCAGTAAGTACAGCCCAACTGAACAAGGTTTCAATTGATGTAAATGAAACCAGGGGGAGGCAAGGCTCCTCCAGCTTATTGCGCCTCTTACAAGCTGCGTGTCTGTCAGCACATCCTTCCCTTTCTAGTCCTGAGTTCGTTCAATCGCAGAACGCTGCTGCTTTGGATGTAACCAGAACTGTGGGTCGCGCGCGGGGGCGGGGAGTGTCACTGTGAAATCTGTAGATGGCAAGCCAACTCCTGATAGTAGGTGAGTGTGAGGAAGAGCAACTGTTTGCTGCATAAAAGGATCCTTAAGATTGCTTGGCTTTCAGCAACTGGTGGTGTGCCATTCGTAATGCATTATCAAAGTTCTCTGGGCAAGGAAATCCCATGGAGTTTATTTGTAAAGAGTACTTCAAAGAAAGTCTTGTCCTTCTGTTTACAAATACAGATTTTCACTTACTGGTTTTACTTGTATTAAAGAGTAATCAGCGGGAGGTATAGGCGTCACACAACACAGACTTGACCAGCATGCAGATGTGCATGATTTCCACAAGTGACCCTTCTTAAGAGTTGTCTGCAGTCACAGAGGCGAAGCTAAGTATTTCATCTGTAAATTGGCAAGATATGATACATGTGCAAATGACCAAGGACACCTTTGGGAACATAGTAACTACCACAGGACAATAGGTATTATTAAGATTCTTAATGGCTGCAAATTACCTTTTAAAGACTGTAGGCTTAACCGTTAAATGAGTACTGGAATAGAATGTAGCTTACCTTTGTCACTTTCAGAGCAGAGTTTTGAAAGCTTATTTTTGATGATTTGACTTGGTAATGCCTCCACTCAGGCCCTCACTATTAATCCTTTAGCAGAAGAGTTCACAGTTTCCAGACTACCTGCATAAGAAACATTGTGGGTGTTTGTCCAAAGTGCTATTCCCAAATTACATTAGAATCTGTATCAGAGTCTTTTGTGTGCTGAAGTTTTGGAGATCCAGTGTGTATCAGCAGGGCATATGATACTTTATAGGTCACAGGGAGGCAACCTCCATAATTCCTCTTGATGCTGCCCTTCGGAGCTGCACTAAATAAGGATACTGATCCTACAGGGGTTTGCCTGTGAGAACGCTTTGGTTGGCTTTCTGCCCCACTGCCAGTAGTGTAGGCTGAGTGGGATTCTGTATTAATGGCCTTTTGAAATACTCTTTATTCTTCATTTCTCCATCTTGCTGTAATCAGATCGAAGACCAAAAGAAGTGCAGAAAAAAAGAAATGATAGCAAAGGTCAGGAAAATGCCTGGCAGAAACATTTGGAGAAGTTTGGGACATGTGGAATACATTTTCAATAAATAGTATCTAGTGAGTACACAGTATTGCTCTAGGCTTTGGAGGTTCAGCAAAGAACAAGGAAGGACAAGGTTTTATTTCCCAAGGAATTTTCTGGGAACTGTGCCCCTCCACAAGAGCACATATTGACCACACAGTACCCAAAATTCATACATCCAAGATAGTTTGAGAGTCCTTTGGGAGGTAGGTAGATTGAATGTGTAGCCCTCATGATGACATTGGTGGCTTTATAAGAAGATGACAACTGAGTTTGCACACTCCCTCTTTCTCACTATGTGATACTACCCCCTGTCATGTTAAGTTGTAGCAGGAAGGTCCTTGCCAGATGGTACTATGCTCTCAGACTTTCCAGCCTCCAGACCATAAGGTATAGCTCCATTTATAAATTCCTCAGTCTGGCACTGTTATTGCAGCAGATACTAGACAAGGCAGGGTGTTCCAGAGTACAAAGACATGAATGTGAGATTTCTCATGATGGTTCACAAACATCTGGAACTCCAGTCCCAGAGGATGTGACAGTGTCTTTTTTCCTTGCAGACATTGCACGTATTACATAGCATATGTGCTGACAAAACAGCCACACACTTAAATATCTTTTTAAAAATTGTGTCTGTGGCTCCGACAAAACAGTGCTTTCCAATTCAGGACAGTTCTGTGTGCAAGGAAACAGCGCAGCAGTGTTCCTCTCCCGGAGTCTCAGTGTTCACGGGAACCTCTCGTCTCATGCTGTGTCTCCTGTGGTAGGGAAAGTCATGTAATACAGCAGAGAAGCTGCTTAAAGCTCTTTGGTGCCACTCAAGAGCTCTAGGACCTGTGTTAGGACACAGCCTGCCACACTGTTTGACTGGCCACATCAGAAAGAACTTGATTCCTACCAAATAGGAAGGGAAGAGACAGGTTTCAGGGGTATTGGGAGTTGGGGTCTTCGATGGAGATGAAAGTGGAGAGGTGGGCAAGGACTGGCTTATGAATTCTTTGCAGCTGTGGGAGGGGGTCAGATTGTGTTGTAAGTATGGGATAAAACCTTTAGAGAGTTGTGGGCTGGACAGGGGCTTGACCGGCTTCATTTGTTGTTGTTTTTTTAAACAGGAGAGATTGGTGGTGGGGCAAGTGTAGAGAACCCCAATTGAATGGAGTGATTGTGGGGAGACATGGGAGACGGTGTACAGTCAGTGGGATGCTCTGGCCATCTGTTGCTTTAACAGTCTGTTTCAAGGTACACTCTCCACATTCTCCCTTTCACAAGCTGGCAGCTCTGTGTGATAGGTAAGCCTGTGAAAGCTGACGTCCCACCTCCTGTCCACAGCTATTAACATTTAAGAAGCAGGAAGCAAACAGAAGCACGACTAAAATTCTTTTTGCTTCATTCGTGGGGAAACTTCCGGAAGAGTCCCAGCCTGTGTCTGTTTAGGCCCCCCCCCCCTCCCCTGCTAGGGTTGCATTAGTCTTTGGGAGCAGGCTATTCTTCTGTTTTTCATCCTTCTCCCCTTCAGTTCACGGAGACTAATTTTCCTTTATTTTCAGGATAACCTCCTAACTTTTACACAGATCGTTCTCTGCAACCGGTTTTTTCTATCGCTGGTCACTCTGGGACTCAGGTGGAAGAGGGCCGCATTATTAGCACTTTGGGCCACTGGAGGACAGCAGAGAAACTGCTGAAAGTTCCACAGTTCTAGACATATATCTAGACTACTTATATTTAGCTATGCTTAAATATTTGGGGTTTGTATTAGATTCATATTCCCTCCAGATTTTAAAATATATTAGTTTTCTGTAAGAAGAATAAATAATTGCCAAATCAGAAGAACTGGTTGCATGGCCTTGTGAGTGTCTGGATGTCACCTGACTTCACTAGAGTGACTCCTACCTGGGGACGGGTGTAGTGGGAGATGATGCTGAAGTTTCCTTCTAGTATCGCCTTTAGCCAACACAGAGAAAGAGGCCTTGAGAACCATGCAGGTAAAATCAAACACAAATATTTTCTCTGTTCCTTTTACTTAAATGACACCATTACAGGTCTCTTAACTCAGGGCGTCTCCACTAAGACCTTGCAAAGGAACCCCTTTACTCTGGCTTTGTTTGGCTGTTTGGACTCTCCCTGCTCTGGTATGAAAGCTGTTTACGTACATATTCTAAGCTTAGAGACTTTTAGTTTTGGGTTAGACACTTCAGATGTCTGTGGTGTCACAAAAGCTATGCACACCATTTCCTGGCTAATTGTGTAGATCAGGACTTCTTGCTCTTTTCCCACCTGTGACCCCCTTTTGACAGAAATTTTTATACCACCCTTGGATATAAAGGTAAATAAACTATGTGTATAAGCCAAACATTTACTGATAGTATTTCAAAAAGACATTTATTTTGAAACAATTCTCAAGCCAGGTGTGGTGGCTTGAGATCCTGTAATCCCATCATTTGAGAGGCTGAAGCAGGAGGATCACCAAAGGGTGGAGGCTAGCCTGGCTACAAAGTGAGACTTGGCCTTAAAAAGCTCACAAGGAAAAATAAAAAACTTTGGGATCCATGTGATTTTTTTTAAGGTTTATTATTAAAGTTTCAAGCAAATCTGCATGCTAATGAAATAGATGTGTTTATTTACTATCACATAAAGGACTGAATCTTGGCTGAATACTTAATATTGAAGGACACAGAGCTTCTTCCAACAGTTTTCAGAGTTGGTCGGTGTTTTTGTTTCATAATTGTCAGTGCTGAGAATGCCACTTTGTATAAATAAGCAGCATAAAATGGCAGAAGTACTTTCAGAGTGTGTCAGAAACGATTGCACATTCTATTGTAATTCTAACCCAAAATTTACTTGAAAATCTTTTTTTAAACAAAATGCAAAAGCCATTAACTCAAATAGCAAGTTTTAAAATCTAGCAGTATAATCTCAAGATAGACTAATTTGAAATGTGCTGAGGCACAGTGGTTGAAATTATGAAGTTTCCACTTTCCCTAGCTAAGCCATTGTGTTCCTATAAGAACAGAAAATCCTGTATGCACAGTAAAAATACTGCAGTTGTTTTTACTACACACAGTGGGAACAGCTCTGAGCTTGGTGTTTGAGGCAGTACTCACTGGCGGTGTGTGGAGTGGTAGTATGGTGGTCAGAACCAAGGCTGCACTCACATTCTCAGTGCCACATAGCTGAGCACTGCCTGAAATACCTTGGCCTGGTTAAGCCTTTGATTCGGAAGTAGTTTTTGGTCATTGTGCATTCAGAAACTTTACCTGTTTCTCATGCCTGCCTCCTGCATTCACTTCTGCAACCCTCTCCGGGCTCACAGCCCATAGTTTAAGACTCTGGACTATGGCCATGTGAATGCAGGGTTGGGGTAGGGAAGGGCTTCAGCTGATTCCTTTCTCTTCCTTAACAGCTTATTTCAGGCAATGGAAGATAAGGGAGAAGGGAATGAAAAGTAAGTGAATTTGCACGCAGAGGTGGGTTGAGGTGTGCCCAAAAATTGTTTAAGAGAAACTTTTGTTCTACACAGCCCAACATGCTGCCAAAGGCCAGTGTTTTGGCTAGTGTCATGTCAACTTGACCCAAATGAGAGTCATCAGAGTGGAGGGAGCCTCAGCTGAGAAAATGCTTCCTTAAGACCAAGCTGTAGACAAGCCTGTAGGGCATTTTTGTAATTCTTTATTGATGGGGGAGGGCCCAGCCCATTGTGGGTGGTGCCAACCCTGGCTCATTGGTCCTGGGTTCTATAAGAAAGCAGGCTGAGCAAGCCATGGGGAGCAAGCCAGTAAGCAGCACCCCTCCATGGCCTCTGCATCAGCTCCTGCCTCCAGGTTCCCGCCCTCTTTGAGTTCCTGTCCTGTCCTGGTTTCCTTCAATGATGGTCCACAATGTGGAAGTCTGAGCCAAATAAACCCTTTTCTCCCCAGTTTGCTTTTGGTTATGGTGTTTCATCACAGCAGTAGTAACCCTGACTAAGACAGCCAGGTAGGCCCCTTAGAGAGTGTTTTACAGTTTCAATAGCCTACTTACCAGCTTGATACTGGAGAGGTTGTCCTCTTGTGCTTTAAGCAATGGAGCTAATATGAGACCCAAAATAGTCACAAACTGTAAATTAAATTCAAACACGTCTCACCTCTCTTAAATACTCCCCCCTCCCCATGCTTTTTGTCTTTCTTCCCACAAGAAGACATCAGCTTTCTCCACCTCCTCCGCTCTCCCATCTGTCCTTTTCCTCCTGGCTGAACTGGAGATGATTTTTTTTTTACTTTCTATTTATTTTAATTAATGGATTTTAAACACAAGTAGTGAAACAGTTGATGTTCAGCTTTAAGAGGCAGCAAAAGGGAAAATTGGCTTCCCCCTCTTTCAGGAAAGCTCTGTGTGTTTGTTACTGGCATCTGCCTGCACAGGTGACTGGAAAAGGGCAGGCTAGGGTTCCTGAGTTCTCTGGGAGTGTAGGTGAGCAGTGCAGGTGAAGGAAGCCAAGGTAGGAAGTGCTCTGGGGAATAAAACTGTTTTTTCTTGGAAGATACCCTTCCCCAAAGGATGCTTCTAAGTATTTCTATAAGGTCACAGGCTGTGCATTCAGATTCCCTAGGAACAAGATAGCAGGATTCAGCCTAATTCTGTAAACACTCTGATTTGTGAAATCCACAGTTCCTTCTTAGACAGGATTTTGTCTGTCCCCTGGCCCCCCAAACTCTGTGTGTGTGTGTGTGTGTGTGTGTGTGTGTGTGTGTGTGTAATCTGCACCCTTGGTAATTCACATTAAAATACATTCAGTGCATTTGGAAGATATAGATAGTTATGTTTTACAAGTGTGTCTTTCTGAGATAACCTTGTGGGTATTTTGAGAACCACCTTTCTCAGCTTTTGATGAGCTTAGCTCTGAAAGCTAGGGTGTCCAGCAATCATTGTTCACCAAAGCCACCCGAGACACTGGCTTCCAAGTTCATTGACTCACTCCCGAGAAAAAGAAAATTTGGAAAAGAAATGATCAGAGTAAATGTACATTTATTAAGGATGAGAAATGAGAAAGAGGTACTGAGAATGGAAAGGGCCTTAAAGGAGGAATACTGCCATGTTGTCTGCCTGGTGTCTTTTATGGCAGAACTGGCAAGGATTTGGTGGACACACTCAGGTAACTTTTATTGAACTTGGTCATTTTTTAAACTCATCTTGGGCCAACCAGTTAGGTATCCACATGCCCTGTGTGTAGTCCTGCCTAGGCAGAGAAGTGGTCACATGTGCTCACATATGTGATCCACCACAGGCTTCGAGGGAGCTCACCTGAATCTCAAAGTGCAATGCCACTCCAGGCCTTCCTTGTCAGCAGTGGCCCTGATGTGCTATCTTATTGCAAATATGAGGGATCACAGGAGTGGAGCAGCTGCAAAGAATATGGGGAAGAATCTGACTAGTTTACACCCTCCTTCCAGATTAAAAAAAAATATGATTAAATGACATTAAGTATCGTGTTTTCATACTGTGAACCACTGTGGAGTGTTACAAAAGACATTTTTAAATGTATTTTTAAATATGACATGCAGGAGACACTCAGCTTCACACATACAACAATGATCTGGTTTCTCTTTTGTGTCTGTTGTATTTTTTTAGTTGCTGTGGATTGCATTGGATTTTATTGACTTTTGCTGAATATAGACCATGGAGCAGAATGAACAGGAGTTCTGTTGAAAGTATTTATCATTATTCTGAGTTTCCACAGCATATATTTAAAAAGAAAACTTTCTTTCTAAGCACAAATTATGGTGCAATCAGAGTGCTATGTATTGCTGCTGAGAAAAGCAAAACATGCCTTGAGTTAACTACACATTTCAAGGAGACGTGCTGAGGTAATTGACAGCCAGCATCGAGGCGCCTTGGATGCCTCTAAGCCAGCAGCCTTCAGTTTAATTAGATAATTAGCCCTGGTCAGCCTGTGATGAATGCACAGGCAATTAGCAATGAATTTGGGCTGCTAAAGCCTATTTTTCCTCTTTTGTGTTCCTTTGCTGTCATTAACAACTTTAACTACCGAACAATTTATATCTTCACACTAACAATCAACTTTATTATCATCAAATTCTTTGCAAGTGAGAAAGCAATGAGACCTGATGTTGGTTGCACAACATTAAGTGATTATGTTAAGTAATGCCGTTTATTTGCCTGGCCATCCTGCTGCTGTATTATGCCAAACAAATGGGGCTTTTAGGAGGAGTGCACGCTTAGTGATTTCAATGATTGCTTTATTTGTCACACTCAAGCAACTAGCAAGGGATGTACCTCAATTTGTAGTTGTTTCTGTGTAGCTTTCAGGAGACTTGAATAAAAGAAAAGTTTTATGGTTTTCTTCCAGAGATGAGACCCTCTGAACAGAGCCTTTCTTCCTGGCTTACTGGTCCTTAAATGTGGAACAGTCTTCAGGAATATCAGTAAGAAAGAGAAGGTTCCTTGGGCTCACAGGTAACAAAGAAACTATTGTGATCTTCTCTCAGGTGTTTCTCCTGCATGTCTTTTCAGCCATTCTTGTGCTTGTTTGGGGAGTGACAGAAGAGAAAAGGGAAGAGTCTTAGAGGGTGATGGAGGTGGGAGGTCTGAAGGGGTCACCAGCAAAGGGAAGCTCAGTTCCTATCCCTTGTTGTAAGGCTTTTGTGTTGCTCTGGTTCTAGATGTGTGAACCGAAAGCTTCTACAGGCTGCTTTAAGTTTTATATGCCCACAGGAGGGTCATGTTCAGTAGTCCAAACCAATCTATTCCCATCACAGTTTGTGAAGTCTTTAATCCACAGACCTTCCTTTTCATAAAACTCTGCTTCACTTATTTACAATCTAATAGGATTTGGGAGATTAAGTCTAGTGTTAGAAAATTAGTCGGCCAATTAATAGCCATTTAGGAATCAATTAAAGAAATGTATTACTTACTACTTAAGCAGAATTAAAAATGGATAAACAGAATTTTTCTTCTGGTTGGAACATAGATGCTGGCTTTTAATTTCTTATCTTGAGAATTCCCATCTGGCTGATCTGGGAAATACTTCTTTCCTGCAGCAAAGCAGTAACTAGCAATTAGAGTTCCATCTCCCAAATAGAAAAACTATACATGAACTATATAAAGCCTCTCCCTTTTATTCAATCGACTGTCTTGAAAAGTAATTCCAGTAACTTAGAATCAAGCTTGAGGTATCCCAGAAATGCAAAACCTACCAACCTCAGCCCCTTTGCTCTGAGGGTGGTATGGGAACTTCAGAGGCATTGCTGACTTCTCATTTAGATAGCCGCTAGCACACAAAAGGCTTTCTCCATTGTGACACTTGCCCTTTGGGGGTCACAAACCCTTTTTTCTTGGTGATGTTCTCTGTGTTGTAGGATACCTAGCAGTACTCTCAGCCCCTTTGCTCTGTAACAATAGCACCAGCTTCTCCACCTACCCAGGCTCCAGAACCATAAATATCTCCATCTATTGCTGATGCCCCTAGGCTAATACTCCAAGCTAAGAATCAGTGGTACCAGTAGAATAAGACCTTGGTAATTTTTTTCTTTAAAAGTGTACATATTTGTATGTATTTATATACATGTATGTATACATACAATGCACATGTATAGTGTACACATAGTACATACATGTATGTATTTGTATACATATAATACACATGTATATGCATACTTACATCCATTCATATAAAATGAAGTATGTAAGGAGAGTTAGATTAATATAAATTAGATTTAGTGGATATCTAGGGGATTCTGATACAGTCTTTTAATACGGGGCATGAAGATCAACTTGGCTGTGGGCAATTGACATAGCAGCATATGGACTGAAAACAAAGTTTATGGCCTGGCATTGTTTTCAGCTGCTAATAGCCTTACTAAGTGGGTGGAGCCCAGATTGGGCTGAAGCCAGGTGAAACAAGGAGAGACCCTATTTGAGGATGAAGTGGGTGGAGCCCAAGAGTTCTGATGCTAGAGAGTTCCAACGCTAGAGACAACGAGATGCAAGGCAGCTTGTATCATCTGATGGAGAAAATGCTGGTTGCCTGAAAAGCTGATCTCAAACAGAGCTGAGAAATTACAGCCAGCTCTCCCTGAGGCAGAAAGAAGCTGGTGAGCAGAGAAGGCCTCAGCAAAGCAGCAAAAGGCCAAGGACTAAACCCTGTGGCTCAACTTTTGCCTAGAGGGGTTTGATCAGTACAAACGGTGGCCTGAATGGAACTGTGGCCAGCTTTAAAGACTGAGGCAGAGCGGCTGAGTGGCTAATACAAACTGAATAAGTTGGCTTATATGGACAGCTGAAGCCTTCCAGAGAGAAGAAAGCCTCAAGCCTCATTTAAGGTGAAGCTGCCATAGCCAATTTACCCTAAAGGACCTATGTCTTAGATATTCCTGAAGAAAGACTGTTGACTAAGGGCCTTAAAGGATCTACTCCTGAGATGTTCCTGACAACTGAGGACCTGCCCCAGAGACTGTATCTTTCTAAAATGTTAGAGTTAGTTGTTAGATAATAGTTGTTATAGTTATTAACACGTTTAGTTGCTAGGTAATGGGTTATAGTCATTCTTAGGGCTAGTGGTTAGGTTAAGTGTTTATATTTGTTATAAGTGCATATAGTAATTAATAAATATATATTGGATATGAAAGATTTTTTTTCAGAAGTATGTTAAATTTGGATGTTTAGATAGCCTTTAGTAAGTCTTGATAGAGATAAATCAGTTAGAGTCTTGATGATCTGAGGGCTCCCTTATGAAATGAGCGCCTGAGCCCAAATTGTAGCTGATCATCATAGTGGCCTCTTGCAGTAGGGTTTCCACACAAGAAAACTCTGCTCCTGCTCTCAGAATGCTGGTGTCCTCAGGAGCATCTTTTATAGCAGAGCTGAAATTTCAGTTTAAAGCTAAGATACTGTGTGTGCCTGCCTACTGACTGACATAGTCTTTCAGGAAGAGGACCCAGGACAAGTGTAGCACAGACCCAAGAACTCAGTGAGCGGGAAGAGAGAGCAATGAAACAGGGCAAACAGGAAGAGGCTATGGCTAATGGGTGAGTCTGGTTGCTCTGAACTCATTAAAGTGTTTGCTTGCCTCTCTGTACTCCTTTTCCCATTCTTTAAAGTAAAGAATAAGTAGACTTGGCATTGTTTAGTAGGTGCATGAATAAAACAATCCACAGTCTACAAGACAATAGGATTTCAGTCCTAGAGAGCAAAGAGCTACAAGGGCAGCCACAGATACAGAGAAAAGCTACTGCGTGGACCTAAGGGAAAGAAGCCACTCTAAAAAGACTAACTAGTCTATGAGTCCAAAGGTGAGATCTGGGGAAAAATAAGACTATGGTGATAGTTAGAAGCTGATGGCTGCCACGGGCTAGAGGAGAGGAGCTGGTGAGTAGGCAGAGGACAGAGTACTTCTAGGATGCTAGAACTACTCTTTATGGTGCAGCAGTAGAGGGCTAGAGGAGAGGGGCTGGTGAGTAGGCAGAGGACAGAGTACTTCTAGGATGCTAGAACTACTCTTTATGGTGCAGCAGTAGAGGAACATGTCATAAGAATTTACCCCACTCCATAAAGTGTCCACAGAGCATGACTCCTGTTGTAAATGGGGTTCTGAGGCATGGTGATATGTCTAGTGGCTCGTCAGCTATGACTAGTGTACCACTCTGGGCAGGGGTAGTGCTCACTATGAGGACTGGATGTGGGGCGTCGATGCTGTGGGAGTCTGCACCTTCCACTGAGTTTAGTGTGACCCTGTTTTGGGACATCCAGTTGAACATCTCAGTAAAGAAAAAGAATTCTCACTTGCTTGTTTCACTACTCTGACCTCAGACTCAGGAGTTTTAACATCCAACCTCACATTGTTTAGACCCCTTCGCCTAAATGAAAATTACCATAATCTCATACCTAACTGATGAGTTTCATATTTGTACCCTTGGCATGGTCTTCTTAATCTAGCATTTGGTTTTACCTTTCTTCCCTTAATCCAGACTTTCCCACAAGCCTTTGCATAAAGATAGCATTGGTATTATAGCAGTAACAGTGGCACAGTAGTGCCAGTGACCAGGTGGGTGCTCAACTTCTAGTAGTTTGTTTAGTTCGTCCCGCCCTAGCCCCTTACTTAACATGTAACAGTCAGGAATATGATCTTAGTCCTGCTTTCAGATATCTTGCCTCTTTCAAGTTCAGCCCTACATTTTGTTAAGGTTGAAGCATCTAGTCACTAAGTTTCTTAGTTAGGGTTTTAAAGGAAAACATTTAACTGGGGCTGGCTTACAGTTTCAGAGGTCTAGTCCATTATCATCATGGCAGGAAGCATGGCAACATACAGGTAGACATGGTGCTGGAGGAGGAGCAGGGAGTTCTACATCTTGATCTGAACACAGCAGGAGATTGTGCCACACTGACCAGACTTGCACTTCTTAGACCTCAAAGCCTACCACTACAGGGACACACTTCCTCGAGCAAGGTTGCACCCACTCCAGCAAGGCCATACCTCCTAATAGTGCCACTCCCTATGGGCCAAGCATTCAAACACATTAGTCTGTGGGGGCCATTCCAATCCAAACCACCACATTTCACTCCATGGGCGCTGTAGGCTTGTATACATAACATAATGCAGAAATAACTTCAAAAGTTCTCATAGTCTATAACAGTCTCAAACTTGGTTAAAAGTCTAAAGTTGTTCAAAATGTCCTCTGAGATTCATGCAATCTCTTAGCTGCAATCCCCTATAAAATTAAAATAAAGAAAGTAAATCACATACTTCCAGCATACAACGAGACAGGGTATACATTACCATTACAAAAGGGAGGAAAGGAAGCATGGTGAGGAAATATTGAACTAAAGCAAGATGGAAAACCAGCTGGGCAAACTCCAAACTCTGCATCTCCATGTCTGATGTGAACGTGCTGTTCAGATCTTCAACTCCCTTCAGCTTTGTTGACCACAACACACTTCTTTCTCTTCGGCTGCCTCCACTACCTGTTAGCAGCTTTCCTTGGCAGGTGTCCCACAACTCTGGCATCTCCAACATCTTGGGGTCTCCAAGGCAATCCAGGATTCACCTTCACAACTTCACGCAATAGCTTCTCTGGGCCTCCATTAAGAGACACTCCTGCCACACACCTGGTTCAGTGGCTTTCCTTAGTAATGGAGGGAGATTCCATAACCCCTTTCTATCCTTGACTCCAAAGCCAGATCCACGTGGCCAAAGCTGCAAAATTCTGCTGCTTGCTGGGGCTGGAAGATGGCCCCCTCATTTAATTACATCTTCACCAACTTTCTGTTTTTGATGGTTTCCTTTACCACCTAACCTTGGCTGTCCTGGAGTTCACTCTGTAGACCAGGGGGGCCTTCAACTCAGAGATCTGCTTTGCTCTCTGTCTCCTGAATGCTGGCATTAAAGGCATGTACCACCATGCCTGAACCTAAGCTTTTCTTTAATTCCTATTTACAGGATGGAAACTTAGCTTAGTAGGGTCTTGCCCTGAGGCCACCACTCCCCCTTTTCCACTTAATATAGGACTTTCCTTTGTTCTGTTTATCTGCATGAACAGAGGATTTAGCTCCATTCCACTTTCTGGTTCCCCTTTTCTCTTCAAATTGTACATTTTATATTTTTCCTTGCTTAGCTTGCTCCTTTTCATTATAGATTTTTATGAGTGCCTACTAATAATCACATGATAGAGTCAATACTAGGCTGTTTTGAGATTTCCTCTGCCAACAGAATTAACCCAAAATTCCTCACTTTAGACTCAAGCAAATTTTTTGGACAAGGGCAAAAAGCAGCCACCATGTTCTTGGCCACAACATCCCAAGAACAATCTTTAGGCAACATACTAAAATTATTCTCTGAAACCTCTTGAGGTTTCAGAGTTGACCACAGTTCAAATCACCCTCAGAACCACTGTCTTTCATTTTCCTACTAGTATGGCCCATTAAGCCCTGTTTAAAGCACTCCACTGCTTTCCTAATCCAAAGTCCCAAAATTCACATTGCTCCAAACAAAGCTTTTTCAGGTCTGTTATAGCAAGACCCCATTCCTGGTATCAAATTCTGTCTTAGGGTTTTATTGCTGTGAAGATGTACCATGACTAAGGCAATGCTTATAAAGGAAAACATTTAACTGGGGCTGGCTTACAGTTTCACAAGTTAGTACATTATCATCATGGCAGGAAGCATGGCATTGTGCAGGCAGACATAGTGCTAGATCTGCCAAGAGTTCTACATCTTGATCTGCAGGCAGCAGGTGACTATGCCACACTGGCCAGACTTGAGTTTCTTAGACCTCAAAGTCTGCCCCAACAATGACACACTTTCTCTAACAAGGCCACGCCTACTCGAACAAGGCCATACCTCTGAATAGTGTCACTCCCTGTAATCCAAGCATTCAAATACATGAGTCTTGGGGGGGGGCATACTATTCAAACCACACACTAGACCTGTAAGGGAGAGAAGTTCTTGAGCTCAGAGTGAGGAAAGCCAACCAAGATGGCACCACCTGCGTCATTTCCTCACTATTGGGGGCAGGGATTGGGGGAGGAGAGAACCTGGGAAACTGGGTTCACCTGTTGACTTACATAACAATAATATATAATTGATTTTTTTTAAACAGAACCCAAATGGTGCTGTGAGTGAATGAACACGACAATGAACATGGAACATACTGCTTTTGTCTTTTTACCAAGTGCATTCTGGACTCTACTCCTGGAATAGATGGTGGAAACATTATTGGAATGTTCTAGAGAAGCAAAGACAGTTGCAGAAAAACAAAGAGAACCTAAGGCTGAGAAGTTCCCTGTCTTCTTTGCTCAAGTGATAAGAATGGTTCTAAAATCATCCCCTCTCTAATAATAGTAGTAAAAGGGGAAGGAACTGGGACCTAGGTCAGTGTTAGATCCCTTGCCTAACATCAGTACAGCCCTGGATTGATACCCAGCACCACATATGTACAAAAATGTAATGGGGAAAGATGATTTCTTTGATTTCTGAGCCTTAAATATGAAGAGTTAAGGAGATCTGCCAAATAATCCAATCAATAGTTGTCTGTATGTATATGGTTACTGGTGGATGGGTTTGCATGCACATGGAGGTCAGAGAACAGCCTCAGATATCATCCCTCAGGTTCAATCCACATTTTTATTCTGTAATACAGGGTATTTCAATGGCCTGCAACTTGCCAAGTAGGCTAGATCACTGGCCAGCTAGCCCCAGTGACCTGCCTCCCCAGTGCTGGGATTACAAGCCAGCCTGGCTGGGATTATAATTAAATTGCCTGTCTGCTTAATTTCTTTTTTCATGTAGATTCTAGGACTAGAGCTCAGGACCTCATGCTTTCAAGGCAAGAATTTAAGACTGAGCTGTCTGCTTGGCCCACCAGTTAATAATTCCTTATTGCCGATGGCATTGCCCTTTGCCTTCCAACACCAATAGAGGGAATACCTTGGAAACACCCCTGTGTGCAGGTACCAGCCACCCACACAGACCACACCTATCCTGTGTGTCACTGTTTGGTGATAAGCCTTAATAGATGCAGGGTGAGGGTCCTGAGGAAACCATGCCTACTTTACATTTTCTGCTGGCCCTTTGGGACGCCCCCCTTGGCTCCTTCCCACATCTGGGAAGGCTGTTTCCAGAATAGTCAGCAGTAGATGGGAGAATTGGGTGCAGCTGTGGCAACTTTGATTTGCTGAGACTTGGAAATTAAAGGAATCAATCTAATCATCCCTTATTGTACCTTTAGAGGAGAATTAAGTGAAGAGCCCAGAATGTATCATCGTGGAAGTAAGCACCTTAGTCCCCCAAGACCTGAGGAGCTAGGGTGCTCTTATCTCACATCCTCAGAGCTAAAGGTGGTTTGGAAAGATGCAGCCCTCCAGTGGCATTTGGGCCAAAAAATGCAATTCAGGGAAAACATTTCCCTACTAGTTACCCTTCAGTGTCTAGCATGTACACTGGTTTGTGCCACAACCTGGCTCCACCTCTCACCTCTCATCTTGCCTTTGTTGTTCCTCTACATCCCTCTTACAGACACAGAGGTGCTCGCTGTTGGTGCTGTATCCTGCTTGATATTTGGCACCGTTCTCCTTTTCCTCACTTAGATTTCTGTGCCACTGTTCTCTGACCCAGAGTCTTTTGCTCCTTCCTGATTTCCTCAGTGCTTCCTTGGTCTAGCACTTCTTCCTTACCCTCCCTCTAGGGAATGGCAGCCATTCCTCTCTTCCTCCTCTTTAGTGTGCATAACCATTTCTCTTCCTCTTAACATATTTCAGTGTTTCACAAACTACAGTCCTGTTGCAAGGACCCCTGTTTCCAGGAAAAGTCCTCCTGTGCGTCACTGACAAGTCACCCCTCAGCTTGTACTAAACAGGGTACATTAGCTGCTTTCTTCATTCCAGAATGCCTGGTGGGAATGAGGGAAGATTCACTTTAGGTCATGGGTTCAAGGGGCTCAGTCCATGATTTCCTGGGCCACGCGTTTGGACAGAACCTGGTGGCAAAGGGGGCACAGAGCATTCTGTTCACTTTGTAGCAGATAAGAAGCACAGAGAGAAAAGGACTGTAACTTTCAACGGCATGCCCCCAGGGACCCACTTCCTTTCCCTCTGCTCTTTTCCTGAACTTTCCAACACTACCTCCTGACAATGAAACTCAGGTGAAAATTTTCAAAGGGATCTGGATGACTTAAGGAATCTCACTAGCTTTTAAAGTACAGAAAATGAGCCAATTCATTCTCATTCATTAGTGTTTTCCATTGAAACATTGAATGGATATAATGTGTTCAAAACTTGACTCTAAAAGTTCTGTGGCAAAAAACTAAAACAAATAAAAAAAAAAACTGAGAAAAAAAGTTCTTGTTCTTGTGCCTGCAAACAAAAGCATGGCTCAGATGCCAGTGTGTGATCTGATTGTAACTGCTGCCCTGGGTCAGCTTTTCATAAGTTGCTTCCAGAATATTGGACAGCTGATAAAAGAGCAAGCCAGCCGAGCAGGTGTGGCCATGCAAGTCTAAAGAGAAAGGACCTGTGTTGTTAAAATAGTTTATCCAGACACCATTTCACAATAGAAAATTGCCTGCTTTCCCACACTTATTAGTCAAGCCTCTCTTCTATTTAACGTATAAAATAATAGCTCAGTTCTCCAGGGGCCCTGGGATTTCCCCGATGCAAAAGGTTTGGGGTGCCTTTTCATATCTCCAGGCTGGGGAAACCCCACTCTAGGCAAAGGGCCAATTTCAGAGCCAGCAGCTCATTAAGGAGATTAGAGTCTGAGGAACCACAAAGAGATAATAATAGAGGACATAAGTGAAGACAATATGTGCTGGTCTGCCCAGCAACCTCACTGTCTTTGAGAGAGGAAGCATGATTACATGTGAGGCGGGGTGCCAAGTGAGAAAAGCTGCTCATTCCCACTGGTGGCAGTGTGTTTCATGGGTAATAGTCTTCTAGAGAGAGACTAGTAGTAGTAATAATCAAAGATTTAAAACAGCAATCTCAATATGCCCAGTCACAATCTCTCTGCTGTACATAGGTGCAAAAATTGTCATAAAATAGGTGCAAACTAAGTTCTAGAACACATCAACCATTATCAACCATTATCATCCACCATGATCAAATAAATCAGCTTCATTACAAAGATGGGGTGGGGTTGGTTCAGGGTATGCAAATCAACGAAGGTAATCCTTTACATAAAGGACTTAAGGATAGAAGTCATGATCATGATCATCTCAGTAGATGGAAAAAAGGCTTTTGACAAAATCCAATGTCCCTTTATATAATCAGGGCCCTGAAGACTAGGAGTAAAAGGAACACATTTCAATAAAGCCTGTCTATGATGAACCTGGAGCAAATGTACTACATAGGGGAAAGCTGAAAGTATCTCCACCAAAGCCAGGAACAAGTCAAGAGTATCCACTTTCTCCACTCTTATTTGATATGGTGCTTAATGTCTTAGCCAGAGCAATAAGATGAGGAGATAAAAGGGTTACAAATAGGAAAGGGAGAAGTCAAAATATTCCTTTTGTGCAGTTGACATTTCATACATAAGAGACCCTAAAGACTCGCCACCACCACCACAAAAAAACAAAAAAAGAGAAGCCTCTTAGAGCTGAGAAGCACTTTCAGCAAAGTGGCAAGATAACAAAATTCAACTACAAAGATTGGTAGCTTTCTTACACACCAATAACAAAAAATGCAAAGCAAGTAATCATGGAAACAATCCCATTCACAATTTCGATGAAAAAGCCAACACTCCAAATTATACCTAAGCAAGGAAGTCTAACCAAGAAAGTTAAAGAGCTTGATAAGAAAAACTCTAAAACACGGGAGAAAGGAGTTTAAGGAGACATCAGAAGGGAAGACCTTCCCTTCCACACCCATGAACTGGAGGAACTAATGTTCTGAAAATGGCTACTACCAAAAGCGATCAATCCACAGATTCAGTCATCCTGTCAAAATCCCAATGTCATTCTTCACACAAGTAGAAAGTCTTTACATTTATATGGATGTACAAAAGACCATGAAGAGCAAAGCAAACTTGAGGAAAAAGGAAAATGTTCAAGTTATCCCATGCCTGATTTAAAGTTATACTACAGAGCCATAGCAAGAAAATAGCATCTCTGCCTCAGAAGGACAAGGAGAGTTTGGCCAGCTACCCCATAGCTTCTAAGGTTCCCTCTTGAGACTAAGCACTTCACACACTGCACTCCTGGTTCTGGTTACCCCACTGGGTTGACTTAGTTTGTGGGGTCCTACATGAAATCCACTGCTGGGTGAAAACCATGATTGTTGTGTGTCAGGTGTGTTCCCCAGAGTCTATGTGTTGAGAACAACCTCCACGGCAGCTGTATGAAGACATAGGACCATTAAGAGGGGATAAACTCCTGAGGCCATGGCCCTTACATGGATTAATGAGGGGTTCTTGAGGGAGTTCATAATAAAAGAATGAGTGATCTCTCTCCCACCCACTCCCTCCTTTTCTCTCTCTTCCATACCACCTTTCATCTTGGGACAAGGCAAACAATGTTGACAAAGTGCCAACATTTTTATATTAGATTTCTCAGTCTCCAGAGCTGTGAGAGATAAATTTCCCAGTCAGCGGTATCCTGTTAGAACAACAGAAGGTAGACTATAATGATACAATAATCCTCTGGATGAAGTCAATGAATCCGTATCCCCAAATGTTATCATCTATTGAAATGTAGATGCAGCTTGAGCATTTGGGCTCATCAATGTGCTTACCGCCCTGTGGCTTATTTTGACCTTGTGGTCAGAGGACACTTACTTTCTAGTTTTGAAACATTATCAGCCAGTTGCTTCCCCCAACTTCTGTATATGCATGCACATGTACGTGTGTTCTTTATTGTGAGAGAACTGCTCTGTGTCCCATTGATAGAGCCTCAGTAAAAGAGCTTGTTTTATGATACCACTGGTGAAGCAAATGTCTTAACTGAAATAGGGACCCTGGGACTTTGGACTAAACCAAGTCTAAATCCATGCATAAAGAGGAGTTTATGATTTCATCTCACATAATATGAAGCTCAGGAGTAATATGTCTCAGAGCTGGTGAACTCAGTGATCCTACAGAGATAGTAGAGGTAACCTTTAATTTTCCAGTTCCTTGACCTTTTCCTGGGTCAACTTCTCATGGTTATGTTGTTACAGGCATCATTACATTACATTCTGTTCTCACTGATTTTCTTTGAGATGAAGAAAAATAATGTTTTCTTTCTTTTCTTTTTCTTCTTCTTTTTTTTTAATCACAGAGGAATCTTTTTTCCTCTGGAATGTTCTCCGAAGACCCCCTGAAGCATGGCTAGCCAGAATGATGGTAGAGACTGTCTCTAAACTAGTAGCTGACATGGGAAATAGAATTACTGTGATTGTGTTAAGACTCAACTGCTTGAGGTTTAAAAGAGGAATCTCACTGAACTCAAGACAGTGTAAACAAAGTCAAAGTTCAGTTAAGCAACAATTGAAGGGACTGGTTGTGAAAATACATCTGATACTGGTCACTACTAATTGCCCATGCATTTTCTCCTTGAGTTGTGTGTTCATGTTTGTGTATGCTCATGTGTATGTGTGGAGATCAGAAACAACATATGATATCATTGCTCAGGTACTGTCCATGTTGTTTTTGAGATGAAGTCTCTCACTGGCCTGAAACCTGCCCAAAAAGACTGAGTAAGGTTAGTGCCCAAGAAGGCTGAGTAAGGTTAGCCATTGAACTCTGGGGATCTGCCAGTCTCTACTTTCCCAACTCTGGGATTTCAAGTACATGCTACCAGTTTTGGATGTTCTTACAGGGGCTCTGGCTGTTGAACCCAAGTCCTATGATGCAGGGGCTTACCAACTGAGCCATCCACCCAGCCCATATCTTCTGAGACATTACAGAAGAAAAGATAGTTTGTTTTACACTTCACCTTCCCTTTAAAGAAGATAGACATGTTCTGTACAAATAGTAGAAGTTATGGATTCTTTATAATACTAAAAAGAAAACAATAAATTTCCCTTTGAGACAGGGTTTTTCTGTGTAGCCTTGGTTGTCCTGAAACTTGCTTGTAGACTAGGTTGGCTTTGAACTAAGAGATCTGCCAGCCTCTGCCTCTGGAGTTCTAGGACTAAAGGTATGCACTACCATGCCCTGTTTGAAAAGAAAATCTTTTTTTTTCTCCCAACATAAAATTTTTATTAATTACTTGGGAATTTTGTACAGTGCACCCCAATCAACCTTGCTTCCCAGTCCTCCCAGGTCCACTCTCCCACCTTTGTGCTCCTCCCGGAAAAAAAAAAAAAACACAGAAAAATCCCACCAAGCCAAATTTGTGTTGTTCATTTGAGCAGTGTCAACCCCCAGTGGCCAGCTGCTTAAAGAAAAATGAATCTCGCCATCAGTACCACACCCCGACCCCTGAGCTGCCATCAGCACCACACCCCGACCCC
>CAJQZJ010032918.1:343457-374635 GCA_907164525.1 Lophiomys imhausi
TATTTGTGAATGTGCAAACTTGGTGACAGACTGGGGAAGCCCAATGGGAGATCTGGAATTGATCAGGCCCAACTTTCTAATTTCGTAGAGGAGTAAACTGAGGCCCAAAGAAAGGAACTTGCTGCACCAAATCCTGGCTCTTTCACTTCCTGTGTGTGTCACCTAGGACAACTCACTTGTTTTCTCTGAAGTGAGGACGACAGCAGGGCCACTTTTCATATTTGGGCCAAGTGAGCAAACATCATGAACATAGGGAATGGAGCTGGCTTAACAATATAGCTGCCGTTTGCTGTCTAGGTCCCACTCAGCAGCCTTCACAGAGCTAGCAGCTGATAGAGCTAGGCCCGGGGCTGGCTGTGTTTTCCAAAGCACACGCCTCTGTGGTATCTAGAATGTCAGCATGCAGGCTCACGGGATACTTGCATTTCCCAGCCTGGTCAAGTGCTTTTTTAAGAACTTTCTGTAGAAGTGCCTGGGGACAATGAGCTCTGGCTGGCTGCCTCCAGCTTCACAGTCTGTTCTCGGGTGGGTGACCTCTATGTCTTGTCTTTCTATGTGTCTGTGTCCCCAGGTGCCCTGTACATCTGTCCCTTTCCTGATTGTCCGCTGCATGGTGCCACAAATATGAGGCTGAGGCCTTAGAAGCTGTTGCTACGTACTAGAGACATGTCCTCTGATCCCCTCAGCTGTGAGGTTTGAGTAAGTCTCTAATAAATCCCTAATTTCTGCCTGCCTTTGCTCCCCTGTCAGATCTTAAGCAGGAATGCTTGCCTCCTAGGACTCAGAGGGGACTATTGTGTGAAGCATGGGGAGTTGGCCATATGCTGTACAAGGTAGTATACATAACTTTTAACCTAGTTTCGGGAATTCAGAGGAAACTTAGGGTATAGAAAGCAAAGAATTGCAATTTGAAATGCAATGATATTTTACGTATCCACAGAAAGATGAAAGGTCAAACTGAGAGTTGATTGAAAATATAGTACAGCCCTATAAAGTCAAAGAAATAGACAATGGGAGAAAGAGAGAGAGAGAGAGAGAGAGAGAGAGAGAGAGAGAGAGAGACAGACAGACGAGGGAAGAAGTGACTTCAAAGCTTTCTTTTCTAGCTCTGAGTTCCTCCCTACCTCTTGCCTTCCCACTTCTGCCTGGGTTTGTCATAGTTGTTTAAGACATTGATTTAAAAATAAATGTGCCAGGAGTGTCTATTCAGGTTTATAAGCTTACATTGCAAGACTTGGAGGGGATTTTTTTGTTTTTGTTTTTGTTTTTAAGGATTTTTGAGGCAGGATTTCTCTGGGTAACAGCCCTGGCTATCCTGGAACTCACTCTGTAGACCAGGCTGGCCTTGAACTCACAGAGATCTGCCTGTCTCTGCCTCCCAAGTGCTGGGATTAAAGGTGTGCACCACCATGCCTGGCCTTAAGGGGAGTTTTAGTTAGCAGTCCTTGCATTTATGCCCTTAGATAATGGAAGCCCACAGGTCACAGGATAGTAGGCAAGAAAAGTACTCTTTGTTGAGTCTCAAAATGGAGAAAAACTCTCTCATTAGAGGAGTTGCTGAGAATTATGACTGATACAAGACTGGCTTCTAAAGCGTTCTGTTTTTGTGCATGGTTACAACGTAATTCAGGATGAGTCAGGTGATGCTGAGGTAAAAAGCATCCCCAAAGCTCCCAGAATCATTTCTTCCTCAAGTGACATATCTCTTATCAGTTTGTCTGGGCACCATAAAGCCAGACTGGGGCAACTTTTGTGGGACATGCTGCAAGGTGTCATGGTCCAGGGAGACAGTGGTAGACTGAGCTATCTGGTAAATTAAAAACTTCCACCCAGAAGTAGCAGACATCCCTTCATCTCAGAGGTCATGGCCAAAGCAGGGGCGTACATATCTGACTATAGGGAATTGAAGTGTGTTCCTACTGTGAGTTTTGGGTGAACAGCTCCACTGTATCTACACACACAACATTGCAGCCACCGATTCCTGGAAGGTTATTGACTAGCTCCTGATGCCTTCCCAGCACCAGGCTGCTGTAGAAATGAGACGAATGTTAGAGTTGACTAACTTACTTGACTCTAAGTCTTGACTGACTGTGGAGCTGAACATGTGAGTGGAACAAAATGAGAAACAGGGTCAGAAAATTTGATCTTCTGTTTCATTTCCTCCTTTGGCACCCCCTCCCCCTTCCTTGACTCTGGGCTTGATGACTTGTATGATCCTGGGTCACCATTTAGGCAGGGTAAGCTGTTTGCAGATGGCAAATGGGGACTTCATTAGTCTTTTGTATGGATTATGATGGACGTGTAAAGGATGATCAGTTAGGACTTCCAGTACCCTCGCTTCAGAACTCATCATGGCTGAGTTCTCCATTGATCCTGCTCGGTGCTCTTAGTGGACACAGGAAATACTCTGATTTCCCACTGCTGACCTACTGTTTCCATGTTGAGATTTCATACCTGGCTTTGTCACAACGTTCTTTTAGATAAACTAGGATGACATAATGTGCATTAACACATGAATAGCTGTAGGTTAGGAAAGATCCCTTCAGACACTCCTAGTGACAGCCAACCTGAACGGAAGTCACCAAAGCAGACTATTGGCAGTTATAGATTTATAGCATGCTCAAAATGATGGGTATCTCAGAAACCATCTCATGTGATGGACTTTCCTCCATCTTTGAAAAATCATCAAGACTCTTGCTTTTGAAAAACAGAGGGGCCTGCTCTGTTAGAGGGCAGGTGGGCATGCCTCCCTTCTTGGCTCCCCCAGAGACCCTGAAACACATGTATAAATTTTAGGCTGTATCTGTTGACACAGGGCCAAGCCTCTGGCCTTATTGAACAGAGACAGAGGCCAGAGGGAGGAAGGGATGTAGGATTCCAGACAGATGCATTGAGGTCGGGCGTAGGAGACCAGGTTGGCATCATGTTTCTTTCTTGTCTGACATACCTGCCTAGAAGAAGACGCCAGAGAAGAAAGGGGTCATTTCTGATGATTCACAGATCTTTTCATAAGCAAATTTATTTTTCCTTGTAAGGCTCTAGGTGACTAGACAGAGATAATAAGATTAAAAAAAAAAAACCCTTTTCCTCTAAACGACTGGTTAAAATGTGGTACAGGCTGTGAGTTACTCAAGGTCGTTATTATGCGATGGGTTATCAAAGGCCTATGCGAAATGTGTGGGATTTTTATGAGCTTGTTTTTATTATAGTAGACTGTCTGAGGGCCCCTTTTGTACAAAGTACTTTGAAAGTTCTAATGGGACCCCATAATCATCCATGTGATTATGAAGGTCAAATTGTGCTGAACAAACCCCAGAGCTATTTTTGACCAAATTAGTGGATGAACAGAACAGAATATTTAAAAAAATTTTTTTGTTGTTGCCCTTTCAGCCTGGAGGGCACAATGAAATCTCTCTTGCAACTGAGAAAGTGGCTGCTGTCATATATTTTCCCACCTCTCTTGTTTTCTGTTATCATGGCCATCATATTTACTGGGGACAACAGGGGATAGTACCTATATGGCCCAAACGCTCAAGGTACCCATGAAAATGATTCAATTTCTTTTCAATCAACAAGAAAAAGAAGTGAACTTTCAGATTGAAGGAAATGTCACAGATAATAGTTATCTGTATACCAGAGTAGCCATAATTAGATTATTTATGTATTTACTTTTGTGAAGGACAGAGCCCTGCCAACAAAACCACCCAGTATCTCTGAAGGTCCTAATGTCAACCCTCCCCTTTTGTCATCCTCAGGTTTGACTGACAAGGTTTTCTTTTACTGGGTTCAAGATGAAGGGCAGAGGTACTCTAGGTTTGGGACATGAACTGATTGAGTAGTCACCTCGGTTTACCAAAGAGATTTTGCTGCAGCTTGTCCATGCCTGACTCCAGCCTGAGTCCTACTGGATATCCTCCCACAGTGGGACCTACGCTTCTACTCCTTGTGGTCTTTTCTTTCTTCCTTTTAAACACTTTTTTTTTTTTCAAGACAGGGTTTCTCTGTGTAGCCCTGGCTATCCTGAAACTCAAGCTGTAGACCAGGCTGGCCTCAAACTCAGAGATCTGTCTGCCTGTGCCTCCCAAGTGCTGGGATTAAAGGTGTGCGCCTCCATGTCTGGCTTTACTCTGCATTTTCAGCATTCCATTTTACACTAGGAAACCTGAGGTTAGAAAAACAGTGGTCTGACCCAACCCCTTATCTACTTCAGTACTCAGGACAGCAGGCCCTGCAAGTGGGGGTTGCAGGCCCAGAATCAGGGCTTTGAGTTGGCCCACCCCATGAAGGAACTGCTGGAGGGCATGAAAAGGCCAGTTCCACAGACCCAAAGCCACAGAATCTCTGTGACACAGGACAACAACAGTATATCTGAGAGGAGTCCCAGTGAGGTTCCAGTATCGACAAAGTAGCAGAAGCCAGAGGCCTCATACCAGACCAAGGAGTCATTATAACGAACATTTGCAAGCAAAAACGTGTGGACAAAAGGGAATATTATGGGACAAACTGAGACACACGACAGATTCCAAATGAGATTTTTTTTTCAATATCGGGGGAGATTCCAAGGGTAGAGGGTGAGTCTGAAGGGAGGTGGGATGGGAAAGGGAACAGGATGCATATTGTGAAATTCACAAAATTAAAAAAAAACAATAAGAAAAAAAGAAAAGAAAAGCAGTGGTCTGTTTCCTTCCTTCTGTGAACCAAGAGGCTGGAAGGACTTGGTGTTCATTACCCACAAGATGGACTTGGAGATACAGGTTATTCAAGTTTAAACAAAGCAAAAGTTCAAGTGTGCATGCCTTGGTGAGACCTCTAGGGTTAAATGGCACCTGTCTCCTGCCTCCAGCTTTCTAGGATTTCATATGAACTTTGGGGTTCTGAACTTGCAGAAAAAAGCTTAGATTGTAGGCATGGAAGAAGGGAATGGACACAGATCAGACTCATTTTATGGGGATTCTTCCCCTGCAACTTCTTTCTAGGCTACTTAGAACTGCCATTGCTCCTGGGGACAATTCTGTTTCCTAGAATTTCAGATTTCAGATCACTCGCTGCTCTGTAGTTAAGATGCAACTTCTTGCCACTCTAGTCTCCTCTCTGTTACTATTCTTTCGCTGAGGGCTGTGTTCTTGCTGCTAGATAATTTGCAGCCAGAAAGCCTTCCTCTGGTGAGTGACACAAATGTCACAGGAGATGCCTGTGTTGCCTCATCACACTGAGACTGGGAAAGAAGTCACCTGTCTGTCTGCCCTATCTGCATGATAAAGCTGTGATGATTTTCTAGCCAGACCTCGCTTTGCACCTGAAATTCACAGGGGGCAGCCAGAGGTTGCAAAGTTGGAGCATCTTGATGGTGAGGACTGCAAAGAAAGGCATGATGGGAAATAGCCCGAGCAACACAGAGGTCCCATGCGCCATGCATTGTCAGCAGATGGGACATATTAGGACTTTAGGGGGCTCTGGGTGGGTTTGCCGTTATGATCCTGTTCTCCATAAAAGTATATATATAAATAATTGTACTTTATGGCTATTTAACAAACTAATGTCATCATCTATCACAATCTTTCTTTTATTTTGAAAAATGCACTTCTTATTTGAAAAGAAAAGTGTTTTCCTGGGTACTCTGAAAGTTCAACATCTGTGGGATGCTGATCACCCGTTGTAGCAGATGGTTAAGCTGGCCACACTAACAGCAAGCAAATATCTGTATCCTCAGGATGACCTTGGGAAGCCAAATAGTTATGAATAGGAGTTATTTCATTACTCTAAGTAGTATCAAGAAATGCATGTTACAAATGGGTGTGACCCATAAAGTGAGAATGCTTAATTCTCCACAAAGATCCATGTCAGTGCCTTGCAATTAGGAATAGTCTGTCTCTGAAGACTTTGGCACTGTGCTTTGGAAGACTCCAAAGCAAAACTTAAAATGTTGGTTTTAGGAACAAAGGCTAGAGATTTTTATAAACACTGAGGTGCTGTGGCCTTTGGTCAGGATCCTGCTTCAGCTAACCACAAACTTGTGCAAAAGTCTTCTTAGGCAAGCTGTTTCATTTTGTGCTGGGACTTCCTTCTCTTTAAATGAGCTGGAATGACAGGAGACTCATCGAGAACATGAAAAGAAGTGTTTTCAAAGCCCTTTGTACAATGCCTGGGATACTATATGTTTTCAGTCTTAGTTACTATAATTGCTATTATAATTGCTATAATTAACATTATGAAGTTATCTCATTCGACAGATAGGGAAACTCAGGATTCTCCATCATTTTGCTAGGCAATCATTTTGCTAAGTTCAGACAGGTAGTTAAGAAAAAAGATGTCAGAGGTTAGAATTAAGCAATAATTTGTGAAGAGAAGGAGTGGGAGGTAGCATAGAAGATTCAAAGATAATTGAAATATAGTAATCCTTTTTATCCTGCTCTATCCAGCACTGGATATGAACTGTATCCTTTACAGCATGCCCACACTTCCTAAGCTCCCTTCCTATAGTGGCTTCGCTATCTTGGGGCCTATCAGATCAACTCTGTTGCTTGGTTTGCGTTCCAGGAAGCCTTTCATAGCCTAATGTGTTGTCATTAGGTTTGCTTTGACCTCACATCACCGCATTATGTAAGCATTGTCTCATGTCATATCATCACAAGAAGGGTGACTCTAGCACAGTCTTGAAAGAAAGAGAGGCAGTATTCACATAGTGTTTGTCATAGTACATGTGGCAATTACTCAATTTTACTATCATTGCTGACATGCCACTGCGTTAATCTGTAAATTCAGCTTCATCATAGGTACACATACCTAAGAAGAACTGTAGTCTATATAATGGGTCTGCTGCAGCTTCAGGTACCTACCTACTGGAGTCAGGGAATGTGTATCCTCACCACACAAAGACTTCTTGGGACAAGGTACACAAAGAAAAGGTCAGAGACTGTAACAAGGGCTGTTGCAGCGAGCTGAAAGGCTGGAACTCAGCAGCTCAACATGTGGGGATTCTTTTCTGATGTTTCCAGCAGAAATTTCTCAGTTACACAGCAACACCCACCATATTGTATGTCATCATCTATCACAATATTTCTTTTATTTTGAAAAATGCACTTCTTATTTGAAAAGAAAAATGTTTTCCTGGGTACTCCGAAAGTTCAACATCTAGAATGGCTGAAATCTTAGTTCAGAAACAACCATATATGTGAACAGCACAGTTTGATCTTGTTGCCTGACCCCAGACCTTCAACCCTAGCAGATTCCAGCTGGTTCATCATACCAGAAATAGGATAGAGAAATCATCACTCAAAACAGAAAGGTAATGTGACCATTTTAACAGCACCAGCAATAATAATGGTGTTAATACTAGTGTATTTGGTGGTTTTAATTATTTTTTTAAATGTACTTTTTTGGCGGTTGTAAATGCAATTACTGTATTTATTAATGGATAAAGAAACTGATTTGCCTAAACCATACAGCTAAGTTTTGGACCCTCAATAATAGATCTTAGATCTATGCTGTCTGTTGAATTCTTAAAAATATTCAAATTGGCTATAACAATACTAAGTGTGGACCAGGAAGATAGTTCAGTTCAGCAGGTGAGGGCTACTTACCACCAAGACCGACAGCCCAACTTCAATCCTTAGAACCTACTTGGTAGACAGAGAAAGCCAACTCTGTAAGCCATCCTCTGACCTCCACATGCACTCCGTGGCTCAAACATGGTCCCCCAACAACAAAATAAAGTTAAAACGATAATAATTGTATTTGTTGAGCTGCTCCTGTTTGTGCCAATGACTTGACTATTTCCCATGGTTCTGACACAAGGTGTAGGTTCTCAGCCCCTTTTGGCAATCTGAAAAAACTCCAACTCAGGCCACGTGACTTATCCCTGGTTCTAATTGTAGTAAGTCGAGTTCTTACTGCAGGTCTGTTTGGCTTCTGGGACAAGATCTCCGTGCCTGGCCCCTGTTGTTATTGGCACTTGAATGGATATAGTTTTAATATTTAGTGATGATCAGCCTGCGTATAAGTAAGTACAGGCTGCTGTGAAGCAGAACTCAGTCAGGCTAGAAAGATGTAAGTGTCATTTACAAAAACTGAAACGTAGAATTTTTCAGAAATAGGGCTGAGGCATAGAGGGGAAGCGCAGGCCCACCCCTCCTTATCGATCACCATAAGCTCTCAGGTGTGGGGCACTGAAGCCTTGGATGTCTAGGCTAGACAGTGTCACCTTTGTTTTCATCTGCAGATCAGAGGAGCCTTCAGACTGAGCCTAAGTAAGGATGTCATGGATGCTTTGTCTCAGAATGGCTTTGGGGGTCTCCACGCTACTCTCTGCTGCCTGTCCTCCCGGGGTGTTTCAATGTACACAGTGTTGGATGTAACACTCTCTGCCCCTCAGAGAAAGATCAGAATGTCAGGACTCAGAGACAAGCTGTGAATTGGTCTTTCATGCAGGGCACGGTTCACAAGGCCAGAACTCAGTCTTACCCCAATTCCAAAGACTCATTCATTACAAGGACTTGCCAAGATGTGAAAATAGCCCTCAGTTCTTCCCTTGGCAATTTTTTTACATTGCCTTTGTGAGCCCGAATATCTTTGAAGATGGTGGGTTTGATAAATAAACAATAAACAATAAACAATATTTTTGAGAAGGGAAAGTTTCTATGAACCTCCCAAGTCGAGTTTAAAGTTATGAAGGACCCTGCGCAGACTATCTGCAAGCATATGGGGCTGCCATGTCCTGAGCGCAGCTGTCCATTCACTACTGTTTTGTGGCAGCTAACTGGAAAACACCTATCATCACCCTTGTAGTTCAGGGTTGATTAAACAACCCATGACACTGTTTTCCTTATAGACTACCTTAAAAGTACTTATGAGCCCTTCCCACAGAGTTAATCATATCCATTTTCTGTAGGGTTCCTCTCTGTCACCGCCCTAAAAATATCCTGTCATCTTGCACCATTCTCCCCGTGTTTCACAATGGACATCCATAACAGGGAATGCTTAAGCGATTTTTTTTTGTCTGGTTTGGTTCTTTCAAAGGAATAGATAAATCATCATGCTACGTGATGAGAGAGGAAATGACAGTTTTTTTTTTTTATCTTTTATTCAGGTAACCTAAATTTACATGAGACCACAAAAAGTTCCTGACAGGATGTTATTGATTGCATTTACCCAACTGGGGCTTGAGATGGGTCTTCCTGCCACGTCACGGGGCACCCTCTTCCTCTCATTCCAGCCCATGAGTCAAATCTGAGATCTGATTCTCCCACAAAAGTGAATGTTTAGGACAGACATCTTGGGGCTTGGGTAGGTTTCCCATCAATCATTCTGCATTGGGCTCCTTTCTCTCCGTGCTTATAAACAACAGTATCCTCTCTTGCTGGATGCTCCGACTGACCGACCCATGAAGTGAAACACAGTCACTGTAGTAAGTATGTTCATTGAGCACCAGGTTTCCTCATGGATGATTTACTTATAATAACTCCCATAATCTTCAAAACATCTTTCAGATGGAGGTGCTATTTTTAATCCTTATTTTATAGGTGAGGAAGTCAACAGCCTGACTTGTGGTTTACCTAAGGCAAGGGAAACCAGGCAAGCCAAGCTCCTTTCGCCACTTCCTTCCTTGCCTTCATTCACGCCCCTTACTACTTGCCAAGTGAGCCATGTGATGGGACTGGAGCTGGCAGTAGACAACACCTCTGTCCTCATTTGAGACCTGTCAATCACATTTCTTGCTCATGGACTTCTTTCCCCAGACACCTTTACCTGCTTTCTAACCTAAGTGACAGTCTCAGCTTCCTTGCCAGTTCAGCACACCTACATTGTTGCAAAATTCCAAGTGTTATACTTGATTTTATGTTCCTCTTTGGAACCTTGCCATGCTCATTGGCGGTGTCTATCTTTTCTATGAACCCCAGGGAAGCTGGTGCAAACTCCTTCCGCCTGTGGACTAAAGTCACCAAAGTCAAAGTTACTGTTGTCTCCTAGACTATGCTGCACACAAACACACAGAGATGGGGAGGGGGAGTGAGAGAGCGGGAGAGAGAAACATATTCAGGAAGAGAGGGAAGGGTTGGTGGTGATTGACTGAGATTATTGGGCTCAGTTAAAGAAGCATTTTTTTCCTGATAAAAGCATTGTAAAAAGTTTAGTTTTTAACAGAAATGATCATGAAGTCAATTCAGGAACTAGAGGAATTTTGAAAGTAGGATCTTCCAAATCCTACAAAGCCTACAGGTTGGCAGGAGTTTGACTGTGGTTTGCCCAAAGTTGTCAATAATCCTAAAAATATAAACAGTATGCCGTTAATAAAGACACAGATTTCCAGCAACTGTTAGAGGAAAGGCATCCTTCTTTCAGTTTTCTCAATTAAAATTATAAAATTATTATCACAGAAAGAGCAAAAATTAGAATAAATAACATGTAGGTATGTCAAGCAGTTAATAAAAATATATTGGGGATAGAGATATAATTCAGTGGCTAAGAATGTTTACTGATCTTGTAGAGCATTGGTTCTCAACCTTCCTAATGGTGCAACCCTTTAATACAGTTCCTCATGTTGTGGTGACCCCCTCAACCGTAAAATTATTTTATTGCTACATCATAACTACTTCATAACATTCTGATACTGTTATTAGTTGTAATGTAAATATCTGATATGTGACCCCAATGGGGTCGAGGCCTCACACATTGAGAACCACTGTTGTAGAGGATCAAGTTCCATTTCCAGTGTTCACATGGTAGCTTACAACCACCAGTTCCAAGGAATGCAATACACTTTTCTGGCCTCTGCAAGCACGAGGCACCCATGTGGTGTACTTACATACATGCAGGCAAAACATCTGTACACATAAATTAAAAGTAAATAAATCTAAAAATATGTTATTTTGGAATTTGTTGTAGTGTTTGTCAGCTTTTATAGTTTGCAATTTGCTGTGATTCATTCTTGAATGCTCAATAAATATTTACTTTTGTACTTAATTTGCAACTTCGTGTTCTTAGAGGAGAGCCCCTGGATATGTTTCATCTTTTTGAGGACTGAATCCTACCTTACTCAGATTACATTTAGTGGTAAAGGAAGTAAGTGCTGTACACGGGTCTTTCACTAGCCTGGGCTTTTTCCTGAATCTCTAGGCCATTAAGAAAGTTTTCACTGTCACATTTGGTGCAACTCTCTCCGAAGGGCTAGTGTGTGGCGTTTTCTCTGCTCTTTGAGTAGATCAGAGAAACCACCAGTGTGATGTCAAAATGTGTTATCAACAGGCTAGAGGCTTTCCCATGCAAAGTTCATTTTTCATTCATATCATGGGCACCTCAGCATCCACTTGCTTTCTATAGTATGTTTGTCTCCCTTGGTTCCTTTGGGTCTGGGCAGTCAATGAGATCAGAGAAGCAGCATGTTGGACTATGACCATAATGTCATCCTATAGATTCAAGAGGATCAGGAACTCTCATTTCTGTTCACAGCCCCTCGTTCGGAATTAGCCATGGTATCTCATTCAGGGAGACTGAGAGGTTATAAACACACCAGGCGTAGTAGCACTCTGCTCTGGACTTCACGAGACAAGCAAAAAGAAAATGGTATTTTTATTTTTATTTTTGGGTAGATAGGAATGGTCTCGCAAGGGGAATGTCAAAATTGCCCAATGCGCGTTTTGTAATTGAATGTGTTACTGTGCTTTGGTGGAAGGAGAGAAGGGCTTGGAATCTGAATAACTGGATTTGTGTCTGTCCCAGAATATTGCTTATTAGCTGGGGGACATTCATGGAACACACGCTTTCTGAGCATCAGTCTTATTAACTATATAAGAGGGCTGGTAATAACATCTGCCTCACTGCATCGCTTATTTCCAGGGTCAAGTGAGATTAACACCGGACTTCATTGTACTCAGCCAGATGCTATGCAAATGTATGCTGGATGCTGCGACTGAATCGCTAAGTGAAGATCAGTCAAGGTGACATGTTGCATTTGCCTGCCCACAAAATGGACAAAGATGCTGATGTTTCTGTTACGAGGAGACCAGACAACTTTTTCAGTCTTCTCCCAGAGACCGTTGATTAGTGATGGAGGCAGGGGGCATACCCTGATATGTGCATGAAGTTCAAAGGACAACACACAGAAGTTGCTTGTTTGTTTGTTTGTTTTCACCATGTAGGTTCTAGGCATCAAAAACTCAGGTTGTCAGGCTCGGCCACCAGTGCCCCTGCCTAACACTGATCTACCACATCAGCCCTGAGTAGGTTATTTTTAGGACACACTCTCTTGTCTTGGGTTTTGGAAGAACCTCTCCCCAGATGTGTGCATTGGATAGATAATTTAATGTCCTTATTTATTTCAGTGTAATTCGCAATTTGTGGGAAAGCTAGCATAGCTGATGAGAAGTCAAGTGAGCTTCTGAATTTCTTTCTTTCTCTTTTTTCTTCTCTCTCTTTTTGTTTTTTTGTGACAGAGTTTCTCTGTGTACCAAGTCCTGTCTATCCTGCACTCACTTTGTAGACCAGGCTGGCCTCAAACTCAGAGATCCTCCTGCCTCTGCCTCCTGAGTACTGGGATTAAAGGCATGCGCCACCACTGCCTGTCTTGAACTTCTTTTTTCTTTTCTTTCTTTCTTTCTTTCTTTCTTTCTTTCTTTCTTTCTTTCTTAGCATTTATTTCTTCAAGTTACATCTCAACCACAGTTCCCTCCCTCCTACCCATCCCAGTCCCACCCTTCTACTCTCTTCCCCCTCACCCTCCTATCTGCTTTTTAAAAAAATTAAGGTGTATAGTTTACACCCCAATGGCTCCCCCATTTATTCCAATAAAAGGTTCTTTTTCTAATAACAATAAATACAATATAAAACAATAAGAACAATTAGACCAAAATTATGAAAACTATAAGGTATACCATACATTCCCAATGTCCAGTCCATATGTAATTGGCAACTGATATTAATATTCTTTTATCTATCTATCTCGATGAGTTTGAAGTTCTATACTTAACTCATTTTCCATCCTAAGTTGCACTACCAACTTAAAAACATCTTCTTAGATCTTGAACATCCTTTTAATTCCTAAACAACTTAAAATTTAACTGTGAGACTATAACTATCTAGTCTTCAACACATCAGAAGAGAAGGATAAATATATTTGAATAAACAGGAAGTGCAGAGCCAACAGCTTCCAAAACTAAGAAATGACAGATAACTGGCTGCCTGCACAGTCCCCAATACATTTCTCTCAATGCATCGGACCATCTATCTTCAGTCTTTTGGCTCAGTATCTCTGACAGATATTAATTGTAAAGCAGGAATTATGAAGAACTTGCCTACCCTGTCTTGGCAGAGCTAGTGTGTTGACTTACCTGCTTCCAAGTTTTGCCCTTTTTGGACAGCATTTTGTCTACAGTTGAAGCAAGGGATTTCTCTCGCCTGGTGACAAGCTTGCCACAAATACAGCCATCTCCAAATGGAGATTCTTCAATGCTCATCATCTACTTGGAGTAGAATGGGGGGGGGGGTGCTGTCAGGAGCTGACATGCCTCAATATTAAAAAAAAATCTTAAGAGAACACCTTTGAATGACATATTCTATAGATCTCTTGAGGTTTTTGAGGACCACCTATCTATCTCCATATATTTGAATAAGCAAATGTTGCTTGCCTCTTAGCAACTTGATTTCTGATTAACTCAGAAAACATCTGTGATAAACTATACTAGTACCTATCCAAATGACATGTTTGAATGACTATTAATTTGCCTCTCTCAATTATCCTAAACAGTTTGTGACAGTTGCTATCAATGGGCCAAAACTTCACATTGCATTTTTAAGCATTCCATAGATACAATACCTTAAAAAGAGTTAACCTTAATTTTGTATCAATATGCAAAGATGCATACCAATGTTCCCAAATATAATATTAATTTTGTATCAATATACAAAGATATAAGAGCATATTTAATAATCTATCCCCTTTTTATTATTCCTATATCATGTCTATCTATATCCTCTTTTTTTCTTTTCAAGTTCTTTCCCCCCTACATAGGAGAGAAAGAAGGATAGAGAAAAGAAAAAGAGAGAAATCCCTGGGTCTAATCTCCTAAACCTTGTTTAACAAGACCATTTTGTAACCAATCCCCCTAAATAACAACAGACATCTATAACCCATCAAATGACCAAAGTGGGAGGGAAATCACCCACCCCACCTTCTGCAGATGGGACATCACACTCTTGAAATTTCTTCCTGTTGATTTAGGAGATTTTTCTTAAAGTCCTTAAGGATGACACTAGCTGAGACTTTCTGTAGGGACTTGAACTCTAACAGCTTAAGATCCTGAGGTTTGTGAATAGGGTTTATTTATGCTAAACTAGGAGTGGGAAGGACTGAGAGACATGAATTTGAATAGCAGGCATCGTGAAGGAGACCTTGAGTTTGGAGGCTGGTGAAAGTGCTTCCGGCAGTCTCCCCATTCCTTATCCCTGTGACCTCTGGGGACCAAAAGCACAGAGTAGATTTAAGGGCTTATACAGTGAGTCCTGATATAGCCCAAGCAGTCCTCATAGATAAGTCTTCTGATAAGGCAAGCCCCCACTGCAGCAAAAAAGCAAGGCAACAGAAAGGTTTGAGCTGACAAAGTCAGAAGCAATGTCCCATGGGCCTGAAGCCCCTAATGTTCTAGAGGCCACAGACATCTGCCTGGGATGAATGAGATGAATGTGGTGTTCTGGGCTTTCCACTTTCCAACACATAAAATTCCCCCATGGCTGTAGATCTGAACCCTTACATTCTGCCCTTCCTCTCTTATATGTAGAAGTCAAACAGTCCCAGAGATTCTGGAGTCATCTGTGTGACCTTGAAACCATCTTAATGAGAAGAAGGCAGGAAGTAGAGGATGCCATGGCAACAGATAACTGAAGCCAACATGAAAGGAGCTAATGGGTAGGGCTGCTCTCAAGTGAGAATTGATCAGTACACCCACATATGGTCAGTTGACATCTGATTGGTTGATTTCATTATTCCCCTGCTCATTAAACTGACAGCCTTTGTCTGATACCCATTGCCCATTGCTTGATGACAGGAAGTCTCACATACCTCTTCTCCCAACTTGGCTCACCATAGAGAGGTAAGAAAAGAAGAAGTGGAAGGGAGAAGAAAGGAGTGTCCTGAAATGACAGATGGTTCTTCCCAAGGGGACCATTATCAACAAGAAGTGACTGGGTTGACTTTGATGGTCAAACTGTAGTTTCCCATCAGCGTCTTATGAATCATTTAAAACCAATCTAGTGCAAAGAAGAGAGCTCCATATTTTACCATGCAAAATTCCAAACTGCTGCATCATGAGGCACTGTCTGTGAGCTCCTTCTCTTGTATGCAAGTGTTAAGAGGCTTCAAAGGCTCTGATGGCATCATTCATCTGCTTAGGGAAGGCGAGAAGGCTCACATTCTGTGATGTTAGAGGATGATGGTGTGTTGCCCCAATGGAGTCTGACTTACAAGCTGGCAAAAGGGGACAACTACCTTTCCCCTTTTGGGGGATTAAGAAAAGATGATAAAGACACCCTGTGACAGATGAGAGGCCACACTATATGTTTCTTCCACATGAAGAGAAAATCAGATCTTGATTTGATTTCAAACAGGAAAAATATCAAATCGAGAGTCAAATCCAAACCAAGCCAACTAAGAAAGCAAGAAGAGAGGCTAGAAGAAAAAAGAGGGAAAAGAATAAAGATAGAAGCAAAGGAAAAAGAGGTGAGAGATGTGTGCATTACTGCCACAAGCATGGCCTTGTCCAGGACCACAGTGCTTCATGGGGATGGCAAGACTTTCCCCTAGGTCAGGCTCAGAGGAATAACAAGGCTTCCTGTGGTCCCACAGGTTGACAATGTGTGTCTGAAGTATTAGCAATGCCTTCCTTCCCCAAGATGACTGCAACCTGAGACTGAGCCCCTGCAGAGACCTCCTAGTAAGATGAGCTAACTGACCGCAAACCTGCTCCCTCATCCCTGCCTTAGAGTGGCCACGCTGAGTGTCTAGGCTGCTCTGGGTGCATCGCCACCAGACTGCACAGGCCGCCTCATCGCAGCTTGCTGTATGTATCTCTGTCATTTCTTGATACCCTTTGCCCCAGTTAGGTCAGTCCCTGAGCCATGCAGATCATGTCATGCATGGGTTAATGTCTGTGTTTTAACACAGAGAATGTAAAAATCACTAAAATATCCTTCTAGAAAAAGGACCATTGAACATGTCTGGAGACAAAATTTCAGAAGTTGTTAAAATAAATATTTCCATATATAAAAGCAATAGGGAGATTTAAAGAGATTTAAGGAGAAGTCTTTAAAGAGAAATTACATGCCTCTTAAAAATGTTTCCTTTGCCCAGATGGGGTAGATGATCTAGAGACATGAATAATCAGTCTAGCAATGAGTGTGCTGTAGTTTACACCTAGATGTCACCCAAAGACCCATGTGTTAAAAACTTGGTCGTAGCACTAATGGGTGGTAGAACCAACCTTTAGGTCCATGATGACTCTCAACCTGTGGGTCATGACACATTGGTGGGGTCGCATCAGATATCCTGCATATAAGATATTTACATTATGATTCATAACAGCAAAATTATAGTTATGGTACGGGGTCACCACAACATGAGGAACTGTATCAGATGGTCACAGCATTAGGAAGGCTGAGAACCATTGCTTTGGAAGGTAAGGCCAAATGTGGGGCTTTGATGATAGAAAGTACATCTTTGAAAGGGACTGTATGACCATGGCTTCTTCTTCTCTACCTTTCATGCATCTAAGCCACAAGGTGAGCAGCTAACTTTATCACATGCCTCCTGCCGTGGTGAGCTACCTGACCATAGGCCCAGAAGACCAGGACCAATTAATTGATCATGCACTCCAGAATTGTGAGTTAATATAAATATGTCTCTGGGCCAATCACCACAGGTATGTGTTACAATAAAGCTAGCAGATGCAAAGTCTCATCAATCGGGGATATGTAACTCTTGTAGAAATAGGGGACATTGTTAACATTGGTGTGGGTGTTGACATTGGTGGAGGATGATGCAGTCTTGATGACGAAGGTTACAGACACTAGGAAACATTTGTATGGCCTGTTCAGGGTTTAGGACACATTGAGGTGAGAAGGGACAAGAGGATGTAACAGCTGAATTGGGTTTTGCAAGCATCTTAGCCCAGTTAAAGATGACTTTATCAGGTCATCTTTAACTACAACTCATCTCTATTTGGAATTTAAAACAACTATAGACTTTCATGTTCAGATAGCACATAGCAAAAAAGAGGCAGGCTCAGTGATGTAGGGCTTTCACTGATGGGCAAGGGAGATAGTCCAACTAGTTTCCCAATGTCAGTTTTGATTTTAAGAGTCAGTATATTTCCACAAAGTTCCATAAGTGAATCTACCAATGATCTTTACTGCTTGAGAAGTGGTCAGAGAATTTACCACACCAGGGATAGCTTTTGACTGTGGGAATCAGGATGGTTTTTCTCATCCATGTAGAGTCTGAGGCACCTGCAGATATACAGGGCCCCAGGGCAGAGAAAATAATATATATTATTATAAACAAATATGTAAACTACTGCCCTGTCTATATAGACAATTTTATTAAAAATATAAAAAACCATGGATTTGTGTGGTCTAATCATTTGTCAGTAAGTCAAGGATGGCAAAAAGTGATACTTACATATTTGCTTAATGTTTCTCAGATCAGTGCTTGAGAAAATTCTTTGTCACCTCCAGGTCTCATGGCTTCCTATGCAGGTTCAAGAACCACTTCTCTTCCCAGGGATACGTCTGGCACCTATCACACATCCCTTGTCTGAAATCTCAGGGAACGTTGCAGAAGAAGGGATGGGAACAATATGAGAGCCAAGGAAGAAGTGGTATGCAAAGTAGACTTCCAGGCATGATGTGACTGCTGCTTTCTTAAACTCAAAGTAATTGTGATTACCTGCAGAAGACTAGGTCTGTCAACAGACAACTATGTTTGTCATGGAAGAAGGAAGGGCTCATGAGTCTCCATCCTTCTATAAGGATGTATATACAGATGGTGACTGATACAGGAGGAAGAGACATTTTCTTCAGTGTTGTAGCTACTGGTAAGGCACATATACTCCTGTGATCAACCCCCACCCTTTAAACAACCCCAATGAAGCACACACATGCACATGCATTCACACACAGAGACATGAATGAAAGTCAGAGGGGTAATTGGGAAGGGGCATTACTAGGAGTGAGAGGGAGACAAGATAAGGTAATGGGTGAATATGATCAAAATACATTATACACATGTATGAAAGTGTCACAATGAAGCCCATCATTACCTACAATTAACATATGCTAAGGAACACATCTAAGAGGAACAATTTCTCTGTGTTCTTCATTGTCAAGTGTGCTGTCCAGGAGTAGCATCTACCATATGGAAGATGTGAAAGTGTATTATCACTTACGTACGTTGTAGCTCTTGGTGCCTATGTGTGCTGAATCTCTGTGGACAGATCTCTCTTCAGATCCCTGAAATCCATTTGTTTAGTCTGGTCACATCATAACTCACAGCACCTCACTCTCTTGTGCTTCCCTGGAACAGTGACTTCCAAGTCCTTTATCATTGTCACTGTGCTGCTATGTTGATGATCATGAATGAACCTGTGCAGAGAAATGCAAATGATAATTCATTTTCTGTTTGCATTAATCTTACTATCAACACCATGAACTATGACCTATAAGTGCAAAATAATGTATATTTTCAACCAAGTCTTCTCTGGGATGCTTTGGGTTATATCACTGCATTCCTAGTGGTATCTTTCAGTGTTGACCGTGGTAGAGGATCCTCAGGGCCAATCAGGAATAAGCCTGGGAGAACGATGAGGGACAAACATTGTAAAGGTCTATGGCCACCTGCATTGTGAAACAAGTCTTCAAACACCTCAGAGTTATAGACCATTTCTGACCACCTAATGCGACAAGGAGCTTGGCATGGGAAAGGATGGGGAAGGGTAGATCAGATTAAAAACAGCAATGGGAGAGGGGAGAGAGAGAGAGAGAGAGAGAGAGAGAGAGAGAGAGAGAGAGAGAGAGAATGAATGAATGAATGCTGGTGACACTCCACTACTCTGGGCATCTATAAATTTGATATAGTACTGTCCTAGGAACACTGAGAGATAAATGGCATGTCCAAGCTCAGGCAGACAGTGAATTCAGAGCCCTGAAAAATCTTATGTCCAATGTGAGTGAGTCAAATCAGTGTCAGAACCATTCTGGGAGCCAAATCTGTGAGTTCAGTGGGCTGATTGGTTCACAGACACCTGCTTGCACAAGGCCAGGTTACAGGTCTAGGCAATCATAGAGGTATGAAGGCCAGGACTTCTTTAAATTTAAAGGCATCTGGTCAACCTCACAATGGGACAGATGCCCTGAAGAGTATTGGTGGGGGGAGGGGCAGAGACCACACCATTCACAGTAGAGGGTCCCAAGACCCAAATGGCATATTAGTCCTAGAGGATCTCAAGCAAGTGGGCAAATATACATCGCTCTGTGGGGTGCTGTTCAGGGTGTAGCAAGTGGATTTGGTAGCAGTGGAGGTGCGGTGTATGTACCACCAGACCTGCAGGGGATTCTTCAGCAAAGAGTCTGCCTGTATGTGTGGCATAATTTTTCAAATGACACCAGCTACCAGGAAATATATGCATGTGTTTGTTCCCTTCATTCACCTATGTGCCTTCCCACAGGCCTTTATATAGACATGCACATAAGTAGATATAATTCATGCAAAATGCGATATAATTTATATTCCATATTTTATCAGTGTACATATTAGTTTAGATACTTATACCTTTCATACCTGCATTTCTTCCATTTTATAGAAGTATGCGGTCTTGTTCATTTGTTTACTTAATTCTTTTTTATTTGTGAAACCTATTTATTATGTAGCAAACACAGGTTCATACTGCTTATCCAAATTAATCACTTTATTTTGTGAAATGACCCTCAAATAATGTAAATATTCATATATTCACTTCGCAGGAGAACAGAACAGGTGTTACGCCAAATACTCTGTTCTGTTTCCAGTTATAGCCTCTTTCCAGTTGGTACTTTTGTGTAATTTAACCTAGTTCATCCAGCTTGATTTTTTTCTTTCAATTTGAAGGGCTTCTAGTCATTTTTTCAAGAGAAAAGCTTTATAAAGAAAAACTTGAGCGAATAAAGGAAATGAAAACCCCAATGGCTGTTGTGTAAGAATAGAATTGTATCATTACTCATGAAATATTCTTTCCTATAAACAGAATGAGGAACCAGACCTAAGAAGTGTTGAGGATGTTTAAACATGCTGAAGTGTTGGAAACTTCAGCCATATGAACATCACTGCTTATGTTTAAGAAGTATCTCTTTCTCATTCTTCACATTCAGTAGAGTTTTAAGAAGAGACATAGGGGTAGGCTTTGAGCTTTGCGGCTTCTAAGTTCAATGTCAGCATCAAGAGGTGGATGGAAACACCTTGTATGAGTGACCGTCACATCACAAGTTGAGAGAGGGAGAGTAGAGGGACAGGGTAGACCTCACAGGCAAGGCGCTGTCTAGGACAAGCATTGAGTGATGAGCCGTGGAATAGTGGATAAGGTGAAATGCTTCCTCTCTAGCTGACACCTCAGTGGGAGATGTACATTTGGTAGCTGCAAGAGGGTTGGGTGGGTGGATCTCGGCTGAGTCTCTTTCTAGGTATTGGATATTATCTCTTGGTAACAATCTACAACAACCCTGAGTGAGGAAGCCAGCTCCATGTTTTATCAGTTGTTGGTGCATTATGATGCAGTATCTCCCGTTGCTGAGTCCTATCACTTGCCTTCCTCCCCAATAGGGGCACCCGAGCACACAGTCCAACAAGCCGCCTGCACACACAGATCTTAATGCCCCTATTTTCAGAGCACCTCCCCGACTTAAGCTACTGTCCAGCTACACAGACAGAGAAAAGTCTTCATAGCTGTCCAGTTAGACTGGAACGTTGGACTGAATACAGGGCAAAATGAGACAGATGTATAGAAAGGATTCATTGTGCTGGGTGAAAGGGCAAAGTGGACGAGTTGAAGAGAGGAATTGAAAGCACAAAGGCAGATGTAGCTTATTAATGTAAGATTATCATAATGTCCTTCCTAGTTTCTCAGAGAAACCATTGCAGTAACATAAAGAAGCTTGCTTATTGTGAACTACCTCTTCTGATGCAAACACCATCATGGTGGACAACGCCTTTAGTTTCTTAGCTTAAGAATCAGGAAGTTGAGCAGGTTGTCCAGCTGAGCCACCTCCACATACATTTTCAAAACAGCTGCTGAAGGTAAATGCTACTGGCTCTTCCTCGGCAACACTTGCTCCTGTTAGTGAGAAATCCACTATGTAGTTAGAGTAGGTTACCTCAAGCCTCACAACTAAGCCAGATGGGATGAAGAAACCAAGGGTTGGATGGAGCAAGGGACTTGTCTAGGGAGGATAGGGTGGAGATACTATTTAATCCCACATTTCTCTAGCTTGGAAGCCCCAGCTAGGCAGGTCAGATGAGCTGGTCCCAAGGAGCCCATGATCTGGGCCTCGTGCTCTGGGGCCCTGACTCACAGGCCTATGTGGTGACAAAAACATGTGCTCATGAACCTTCTTAAGTCATCTCTTCAAACTGAAGCAGCCATCCAACAGCTAGCTCAACACTTGCCCCGGGCTATTTCCTCTTTAATAACAATGATAATCACAAAAGTACTTCTATTTTTAGAATCCATGGGGCGCTCTCACGTGTCATGTGTGTGGCTCACAGGAGAGTGTGGTGAGCAGCACAGGACCCTGCCTCCACTCTAGAGATGCCAAGTCTGAGACACACATGTCCACACCCATTCACTTCAGAGAGGCCAGGACGAAGACTCAGGTGCTAATGTTCCCCTTCTGTTAAAATTTGTTTCCCCTAAGTCACTTGTTTGGACAACTGAGAGAGACTAAGCTTCTGTGGAGATATGTCCTCCCCCCACCCCCCCCATCGTGTGTGTGTATGTGTGTTTGTGTGTGTGTGTGTGTGTGTGTGTGTGTGTGTATGTATTCACACATGCATGTAGAGTCCAGACAGCATCCTTCACTGTCATTCCTCAGGAGGCATTTGCCTTGTTTTCTATGCAGATAAGGTGTTGCTAACATATTAATCTCCACTTACCTGCCCTATCCCCTTCCACTCTGGCTGACCTTCTTTTCTTCCCAAATAGTCCACCTCCTATCTTCATGTCGGTGTGTGAGTGAAGGAGTGAGTGTGTGTGTGCGTGTGTGTGTGTGTATACATGTCTTGTGCAAGTCAGCACAGCTACTATTAAAAAAAAAAGTGGCTATTGAATACTCAGCATGCAATGGAACATCTATATCACCCTCTCCAGGGCCCAGAGAACATTGCAGAAGAGGTGACAGATGTAAGAGCCAGAGGATGAGCGCCATGACACACTGTCTTTGGGATACGACACGGCTGATGCAGGCATGATCAAACTTTCTTTTGACATTTGGTCTTTCACTTGGATCTGAGACCTCCAGATTTGACTAACCCGGCTGACCAGGAAGCTCCAGAGATCCACCCGTCCCACCTTCTCCTGCTCTGGGATTATAGATATACCTGGTGGTATATGTGGATTCTGGGGATCAAACTCAGGTCCCCATTCTTGCTCAGCAAGCACTGTACCAACTGAGTTATTGCCCCAGCCCCTCTTTCTTTGACCTTGGTTGAACTGAAAGACTCTGGAAATATACCCAGATTGAGAGAGACTCACTAGATGAGAAATAAAAATGGCACATGTGAAGTAATTAAAAGCGAGGTCGACCCCATGTAACTTGCTTGTACTTGGCAGAGTGTAACTGGCTATAATTATCTCTAATTATCATTCTGCTCTGGTATTTGCTCTTTCTTACATCAAAACTTGATCTTTTTCCTTCATGTCATCTAGAGGGCCCTTTCTCTAAGTTCCCTAGGACTGCCATTTAAAGCTGATTACCATGTTCCATTGGCAAAAGAACTCAGGTTCCTAAAGTGAGCTCCATCTTTCAGCGCTTGGGTTTTCTGTATTGCTGTACTGGGATCTCTGTGCCCTTATCAGCGCTTCTAGACATTCCTTATCTTCCTAAGGCCGCTGGACAGAGTAAGGAATTTCTGAGCACTGTATGTTTTGGTTGGTTCCTGATTTTGCAATATACCTCATGCTTGTTAGTATAGCCATCCTGTTGGAAGAAAGAATGAAGATGGGGACTTCTCTGTCTCTGGGACACACAGTAGCCAGAGATGGGGTAGGGAGAGGAGGGGCAGAGTAAAGGACAGGAAATGTTTCTCTTGGGGCTTAGTTAGGCACGGCACTTCTCTGTTGAAACTTCCTCTTTTTTTTTTTTCCTCCATGTAAGTGAGCTGTGTGAAGGAAAAATGACCTCACACATTATTCTGCTTTCCACGAAGTAAAAGATTGTGGTGGAAAATTTACAAGGAAATCCATTCGATTTCTCTACTTCTCTTGCTGTATGATTTTCAGTATGACTCAACCCTAAGACTGTCACTGCTAATTAGGTCCTTATTTTCTTCATTTGTTTTTCCAGACACTTTATTTAGCAGCTTGCTAAATATAATGCCCCCTCACCATGTGTAAAAAAAAAAAAGATTAAGGAAGAGACCGGAAGTAGTGACGAGATCCCTGAATTTACACAGTGAGCTATCAGCAGAGACAGAGAACAGGATAAGAATATTATCATGGAGAGTAGACCTTACCCCACCTGTAGGGTGAAGAGTTTGTCAGAATTTGGCAACCCTGGCTTTTAGAACAGTGTCAGCATAACATATCCCAACCAAATGATTGTTTTTCAATGGCTTAAGAATTGAAAATGGTTTTTACATTTCTATAGGATTAAGAAAAAAATCAAAATATATAACACTTTCTGACAGATTAAAAATTATGTAAAAGTCTAATTTCAGTGTTTCTAAATACAATGAGTTGTACTGGAACATAGCCACACCCACTGGTTTCTGTATCATAATTTATTGGTACAGCAATGTAGTGGAAGAGGCAGGTGGTTGCAGCAGAAACTCAAAAAAGCTTAAAATAGTTTATGATATATGAACCACATGACTCATGGAGCCTAGAATATTTGCAATGTGGCATAAACGGAGAGTTTACTGACCTTTGAAGCAAAATATTCGGTGGCGGGGGCGAGGGAGGCAGTTAGGTGAGCCATGAACATCAGGTGGTTTGAGTCCAGTCTAGGACCATTGTCAGTGACACAGGCAGAGGGGCAGTGGGCAGGGAACAATGCTAGTGGAAGGCTCTAACTTGTGTCACTGCAGGTCCTCTCAGAATCCTTAAATACAAAAGAAGATCCTTAAGAGACATTTCTTAAGGTGTAGCTGATGCTATGTGGCTGTGTTCTTGTAAATAACCCATTACTCATGTTTCTGTAAGCAACTGTATTCAAACTCATTGGGGCACCAAATAAATGAATAAACAAACAAACAAACAAACAAACAATTAGACATGAAAGTGGAGGGGAACTATTTGAGAAAAGAGGAAGGGGATTAATGGGGATGTAGAGGGAGAGAAGAGAAGGTAATAGAGGATGGGTGTGATAAAATATATATACTATATGTGCATACAAAGAAATATAACAGGTTATATTTTGTTATAAGAAAGGGCAATGAGACTTAGAGTCCTGATTTTCTGGAAAACCACATCCTGAAAAGTGGTTTGCATAGAACTGATACTGAGGTTTCCTCCAGTCCATTGCTTTTTCTAGTACAGTGCTCACCTAATGAAAGAAGTCACATTTCCTGCTAAGAGCCCTGAGTGGAGAGAGCCTGGGAGGGGAGAACAGGCAGATGCCCAGGGCTGTGCAAGTTCCCCTTAACACTTGCTACCTGTCACTCTGGGGGTCACAGCACACTAGACTTGTAATGTGAGAGGCCCATGAAGTCACAACTGATTCCAACAGCTAGGGAATTAATGCATTGTCAGATTTGACATATTAAAATACAGGACACCAGTTAAATTTGTATTTCAGACACTCAGAGAATTCTTAGTATATGTGTATTGGATACAACATTTCCATTTATTTTTATAACTCACACCTGAAAAGTTACATTAAAATTAGTTATTATAGGAGCTGGAGATGTGGCTTTGGGGTTAAGGGTGTGGACTGCCCTTTCAGAGGAGGCTCACAAACTCCAGATCCAGGAGATATGACTTCCTCTTCAGGCCACTATGTACACTTGCACTCAATTGCACACACACACACACACACACACACACACACAAATTTTAAAAAAGAAATATTTAAAAAGAAAATCATGTATTGCCTATGTGGAAATTTAAAAAAATATAAAGTCAGGGAAGCTTTATGTTTACAGCAAACTGGAGAGGAAAACATAGAGATATAATCCCTCTTCTAACCTCTATAGCCAATATATAACTCATACCCATAGCTGGATGTACATAGACTTGTTATCAATACCTCTCCCCCACCAGAGTGGCTTGTGTTTCGCAGTTCTAACTCCACAATGATATATCACACTCACTCAAAGATCACGATTTACTCTAGGGCTCGTTACAGATGGTGTACACCTCATGGGTTTGGACAAATATATGACAATGGCTATCTGCCATTTTGCTGTCAAACAGTATATTCACCACACTGAATTCCACCTAATTCTCCCTCTGCCCAAAATCCATGGAATTCACTGTTCTTTTTAGTCACCCTATACTTTTACCTTTTCCTGAATATCATCTAATGCAAATCACATAGCGCACAGCTTTGAAACTGGCTCCTTTTCTTGGTGACATGCATTTAAATTTCTTTCTTGTCTTCCTATGGCCCAGCAACTCATTTCTTTTCAGTGCTGAATAATACCCCATTTTCTGGATGCACCACACCTTTTTTGTTCCAATTTCCCCTTTATTACACAGTGGAAGCAAAAGGATCTTTAATTACATGAAAAATTCCCCTGTCTACACTTTCTGTTTCTTTTAAAAATTTCCTTTCTTCATTTCTACGTTAAATTTTTTTCACTGACTTTCTCTGTGTAGTATTTTGATAATATTTTCATATGTTCACTTGAGCACGTTGTTCTGAGTAGAGGTCCTCAGTGGTTTACCACATAGCCATAGGGGGTCCCCCCAAGTGGTAAAGATTCCTCAGACAGAGAAACAACATAGGACACTGGGAAGGGGGATTACCCTCAAAGTAAAACATCACCACATTTCTACAGAAGCCAGGATTACAGTGCCAACTGCTATCTAAAATGTGATGTTATAAAGAATGCTGCTGGGGAGAAATACATAGAACACAGCACACAAGAGGGTGGGTCCTAAGATATGCAGCAGCTACAATTCTTTGTGTATACAGACACCCTGCAGTATGATCATGTAGTAGAAAAGAGGGGAGCCAACCCATAATGCAGGGTACCTGTTGCTTTTTATGCACCTTTTTGTATTAATTAAGTTAGGGATCTGGTAATTTCATATGTGTACATGATGTATTCTGATTAATGCCTCTCCACACCTTTCTTCTCCCCATCTTCCCCCCCCCCAGTACCTTCTCAGCATCCATGACTTTTGGCTTGGTTTTATGACCCATGTAGTTTAACCAGTGTTGTGTGTGTATGACTATTGGATTGGGACTATCCACTGAAACCTTATGAATCCAGTTATTTTCCTGTTATTGAGTAAAAGATCATACAGGTGTAGTCTACCAGTTGTTGTTACTTCTATTGTGTGCCTGTTAGTAACAATGTTTTTAAAGAGATTTATTTTTATTCTTATTTATGTGTATGTGTGTATGTCTGTATGAGTGTAGGCCACAGGTGTGGGTGCTCCTGGAGGACAGAAGTTGTCAGATTCTCTGGAGCTGTGGTCATAGGGGATTGTGAGCCACTGGGCATGGGTACTGGGAACCTAATGCAGGTCCTCTGGGAGAGCAGGAAGCACACTTGGCTAGTGAGCCGTCTCTTGAACCCAATAATTTTTAACTTATATTTCCGTACATTTGGATTTCTAAGTAACCTTTGGAGAAATTTTGCACATGATATATCAGCAGCCACCATTGAGCAAAGAGCTATTAGCATTCACCTGTTATGATGATGGAGAAAAAAAGTCAGAATTATACTGGGTGGCAAAATTCTACAGCCAAGACTCCTTCAGTAGGAGATGGAATCTTGGTTGTTTCCAAGTTTGGCTATTATATATAAAGCTACTTAAACATCTTTCTCTCTCTCTCTCCCTCTCTCTCTCTCTCTCTCTTTCTCTCTCTCTCTGTATTTTCCATTCCTTTTTGGTGATACAAAGGACCTGATTGGTGGGTCACTTGGTGAGAGTGTGATTAGCTTTGTAATAAACCAACAAACTCTTCCAAAGTCCCTGCTTCATCTTACGTTCTCTCTAGCAATGGAACCTAGTCCTGTTGCTCCACCCAGCCTCTACTCTGGCATGTCAGTGCTCTGGGCTGGTACATTGTGGTGTGTCGTCGACATTTCTCTGGTGATAGATAAGAGGATATTTCACAGGCTTATTTGAAATGTACATTTACCGGGCATCCTACATTGTATCTGATAACCTTCAGGAAGAGGCAATGGAGATTGTATTCTTTCTTCGTCTAACTTTTTCCTCCCCTGTTATCATCTCTTCCATTTCTGCCTTTCCCAGAGCTGTGCCTTTCAATGATACTTACAGCATTTCATGAGACCTGAATCCCACCTTGCTGAGGAGACAAGTATGCAGATGTTCACTTCACTATATTCTGATATCCACTCCTGTAACAGAAAATTTTTATTTAAAACACTTATAATTATTAGTATTTAATGAATCCCTATAAAACACCTATAAGTTATTACCTTATTATACTTAATACCTAAAACCTATAAATACTTAATATCTAAGAACACCTAACTAACCCTATTTTAATTTTCTTAAAAGGGTATTAATATTCTTAGCATAGGTCCATGCAGGATGACCTGATTTATGACAGTCCCAGCAGGCAGTCCCTTTCAAGCTTAGTGTCCGTTGGGCCTAATTTTGCCAGTTCATATGGCGTTTATTTCAACCATTAGATTGTGACCCGCTTATAAAGTTCAGTCTGTTTTAACCACTGGCTTGAGCTTGGCTCTTTCTATCAGCTGAGACTCATTTCTATAGTCTCCTCGGCCCATGTATGCTTCACAGCCTAAAGCTTCTCCGAGCGGCTTCCGAACTCTGCCCACTTTTTCTGCCAGCCCTAATAGGCTAAATTACAGCAAAAGGTCTCTCTTGGGCTGACTTGCAGTAAAAAATCTTTCTGCTTTGGAGTCCACCTCAGTTTATGACCGTTGCAGTCTAAAGGCTTGCACATGCTGTACCTTGCTGTGCACTTCTCCAGCGTGTGTCTCAGCTGTGAGGGACAAGAGGAAGAGAGAGCTCTCTGGTTTATATATTGCATCTTCTCATGATCCTTGATGATCTTGGTGATCTCGAGGGCCCACAAGATTTCTCACGATATCCAGCGGTCCTGTGTCTTCTCTTGGCAACCAACATCATCTGTGACTTGCGCTGTTTCTTAGCCACGCCCCTTTAACAGGGCATTCACATAGCTATATCTTCAACTGGGCTCTGTTCATCTCCGTCTCAAGGGATACAAGTTTCTCCTTTATGTGGGGCCAGATGCTGAGCTGAATTGCCCACTAATTCACTAATGAGGCCTAACTTCTACTACACACACCTATAGCAATGTTGAGCTCAAAGATAAAGGCATCCCAAGAAGGTGGGGCTCTTTACTCTGTGTGGCAGAAATTGCACAGGTTTCCAAGAATATGCAGTACTCAAATTGGATTTGGCAGTCAGAGCAGGGACTTTTCAGAACATGAAAGGGGCAAAGGGGGTAAGTCAGGAAAGGGGGGAGTATGTGCTAGGCTTTCACTGCAGAAATGAAAATTGTTGACTTTTGGAATGATGAGATGGGCTGGGTCAATGACGAATGGCTGTCTGGAGGATGGCAAGCAGCTGCTGAAGAATGAGTCTAAGGTTAGACTTAGAAATTCATCTTGGTGTTTCTGTAGGAGTGACCTTGGAACTAAGGATGCCATAACATCTGTTCTTAACACAGAGACGCTGGTGTGCGAATCTAGGGTCACCGACCTGACAGCCTTTGCATTCAACTCCAAAGCACACATGCTTGTTTTGCATCTTTGCTTCAGGTTGACCTCATGTTTTACCCTGGGCCATGATGTGAAAGAGTCTTACAGTGCTTGATATTCAGGATCCAGTTACTTTATTGGAACTGGTGATGGGAAGAGACCCACAGACAACATAGGCCTGAGGTTGGAAATTTCTTTAGCCTTGAGGCTCTAACTAGCTCTGAGAGACTCTCTGGTGTGGAGAAGTCAGTGCTGGTCACGCTTACCCCATTCACTTCAACATCATTTATAGATGACACCTTTCGTAAGAAATAGCAACAGGTAACAGCCATGACATATTTTAATTGTCCTCTCAGATCCCTTCTACACACTTGCCACCCTTCTGGGTTCATGTCCTAGCTAGTTTTAACTTTAACTGTCACCTTGACATAGCTTAAAGTCACCTGAGAAGGGAGTCTGATTGGCCTGTGGACACATCTGTGAGGATTATCTTGATTCGTGATTGATGAAGGAAGGCCCAGCCCACAGTGAGAAGCATCATTCCCTAGGTAAAGTGGTCCTGGGCTGTAAAGTATAATAGCTAAGCATAACTTTTGAGTGAGTCGGCAAGCAGCATTTCTACATGGTTTCTGCTGCAAGTTACTGCCCTGACTTCCCTCAAAGATGGACTGTCACCTGTAAACCAAATAAATCCATTTCTTCCCTAATTTGCTTTTGGTCAGAGTGTTTTTATCACAGCAACAGGAAGAGAGTGAGAGAGAGAGAGAGAGAGAGAGAGAGACGGAGAAAAAATAGTTCCTGAGAAGGCATCAGTCTATGCATAATTTCAACGGACAACCTTGGCCTCACCTCGAAGGGTAGAGAGGCTGTGTCCCTGCTGTTTCACTGCAAGTTGTCTAGGCTGTTTTCTTCTACAAAAAAAAAGTCAGCTCCTATGGGGCCCTTTCTTTAGCATCAGACTCTTGTTCCAAGAAGTCTGTCCTACCCAGGCTTTAGACTAATCACCCAGATTCTGCTTTGGACATGTACTGCTTATTAATCATTATTGACACCTCGATAAATAGTCATTTTTTAAAAAACTGCTCTCAGCGACCCTGCTTGAATGTACACTTGCTCCTCAGTAGGAGTCTGAGTGAAACACAGAGACCAAGTGTCACGCTAATCATTCATTATTATTGCAAAGATAGCTCATATATTGCTGTGTTGTGTATTCATCAGGTGACTGCAAGGGAACTTACTGGGTTTGGTACTGAATTGTAATTTTGATTTAGTTAATATCTTTATAGAGTATCATATGTTAAGCACAGTTTATCAGATTTGCTATTTCTTTTGCTGGCTCAAATATAATGGTCAAGAACACAAGCTCTAATGCCAGTGGAGTAGAGATTAGAGTCTGAACTCTTTTAACTTTGTGGCAATGGGATAACGTCACCCCATTAGGCCTTGTCTCTATATGAGGGTGATATTTTTATCACAGATTAAGTGAGAGACTAGGAAACACTAAGCTTGCTGCCTCACACATAACAGGATGCTCGCCTAAGCAATGCTTGCGGCTGTGCATCTTAGGCGTCAGAAGCACCTTCAGACAGCAGTGTCTCCAGTGCTGGAACTCGTCTGTATTTGTGCTGTCCTGTACATGGCCACTGAAAACTCAAAACATCTGATGTGTGTGATGGAGTAGCTGAATTTTTATTTTATTTGTAAACATCATTCTTTTGTTTGTGTATGCATGGGGGTCCACATGTATGTGAGGTTGAACTCACAAGTGGAGGCCAGAGGTTGACTCCAGGTGTCACTATCACTTTTCACATCATCCATCCATCCATCTATCTTTCTATCTATCTATCTATCTATCTATCTATCTATCTATCTATCTATCTTTCTTTCTTTCTATCTATCTATCTATCTATCTATCTATCTATCTATCTATCTATCCATCCATCCATCATCTATCTACCTATCATCTATATCTATCTATCTGTCTATCTATCTATCCATCTATCATCTATCTACCTATCATCTATGTATAAATCATCTATCTATATCTATCTATCTA
>CAJQZJ010032918.1:374735-471519 GCA_907164525.1 Lophiomys imhausi
TCCATCCATCCATCCATCCATCCATCCATCCATCCATCTATCTATCTATCTATCTATCTATCTATCTATCTATCTATCTATCTACCTACCTATCATCTATGTATAAATCATCTATCTATATCTATCTATCTATCTATCTATCTATCTATCTATCTATCTATCTATCTATGAGACAAGGTCTCTCACTGAACCAAGTGCTTGCTAATTCAGCTAGACTGGCTGGCCAGCAATCCTCCAGAGGATCCTATGGTCTTTGCTTCCCAGCATAGGGATTACAGATGTATGCCATATGTCCAGCTTTTATGTGGGTGCTGGCCATCCAAACTCAAGTCTTTCCACCTGTACAGCAGGCTCTTTAATCCACTGCACCATCTCCTGTCTCATTTTATGTAATTCTAAATGACTTTAAATAGGTACACACAGTTCATGGTTAACATGTCTGACAGGGCAGATTTCAAGAATAACCATAAAACCAAATCGTTTTGCAAGATCACCAGGATGGTTTGGACTTAGGAAATAGAAGGTCATCAGTGGTATAAAAATCATCACAATCTGTCCATCACTCAGATATGGTCATGATGCTGTAGTGTTTGTAATGCTCATGGAAACAATGGGCTTTCTTCCTGAGAAATTCAATAGAGATAAGTTTATGTCAATGGATATACATATTCACACCTTTGTCCTAGAAAGAATTATTTTTAGCCAGACTCTATAGAGGTCACCTCGCATCCTCTTGTGAGCTCAGATGTTAATGTGAGGACTCTCTGATGCTTCCGTTTGGAGTCCCTGATGGACATATCTTGTCAACACAGTACTTATTCCTGATGAGCTCCTGGACTTCACTCCTCCCCCAAATACCACACTGCACTCAGGTATGACCACGAATTTGAATGAGCATGTGAGATAAAATACAGTTATCATGCTCGATTTAGACAGTCTTTTAAGAGACCACTTGAGTACTCTAGGGAGGAAAACAGTATGTATCGTAAAATGGTAGAGGGAATTTTTCAGGGAGAGGATGTTTAGAGAGTGATCCTATTTTTCTTGTTCACAAATGTTCTGCTAGGCACTCCCAGAGTGCTGGTCCAGATGCCATGTCCACTTCCCCCAAGCTGCCCTTTACCCTAGAAAGCTTCATGCTGACTGTGTTGCTGGGCTTTGCAGGCTCTCCACTTCTTACTGGAAAAGGCCCAGTTAGAGGCATCAATAACAGACCTGGAAAGCATTTTAGATTGATATTGGGACCTTTCTCTCCCTGTCTCCCATCTTGTTGGGGTAATTGGACTGTTCATGTCTTGGTGCTGGGTCAGCTCTTGCTTTCTCTCAGTTCTCTCTCTCTCTCTCTCTCTCTCTCTCTCTCTCCCTTCTTGGATGCTAATCTCCTCAAATCTTTATCCTACAAAGGGTGAGAGGAGGGTGGCTGTTGCTTGCTCCAAATGCTGCATGATTTTCTTGTGGTTTCTCCCCACCCTGACCACTTCTCTGAAAAGAGCCCTTTATTATAAACTCCCCACGAATTTCACAATTTGCTTTTGCCATTGGTTCCCTCTGGGACTCTCTCTGCTCTATCTTTGAAATAGTATCTGGATACTTCTTCACCAAGCCTTTTCTTCCTTGAGACAGTTGCTGCAGAGATAATTTAGGACAGGGTGTTTTAAAACAGTTTTAGCTTAACTGCCTTAGCAGACACCAGCTCAGACTCCTCCTGAGTGACTCATTCTATTTGTGTGGGTGGGGTTAGTAAACCCCCTGAAGTGTAAGAAAGATTATCTTGATAGTGGTGACATAGAATTTTCTCAAAAGTCCAACTGCACAGCCCCATATAAAATAAACCAAGAAAGAAAAAAAAAGCTCTATGCATTTGGAAGTCTTTGGTAGTGACCCACAGCTCAGCCCACCCTTTACTGGGCAGGATGTGGTCGAAGTGCTACACACGTGGTTAAGAAATTTCCCTTCTGAGCATCTTCCTTCATCCTGCAGCATGGCATGGATAAAAATCTATTCCAAATGACAGGTGAGATGCCATACACATAGAAATATTAGAAGGATTTTGGAAGATCCAAGATAGCACAGCAATTTTCTACTCCCTTGAAAATGGTTAAAAATGAGCCCTTTTAACAGGCTCATTTCCTTTATTTGGGGGCACAAACAGAAGAGGCCTGGCTTTCTAAGGCATGAAACTATATGATAGATGACCGGGGACAGACAGCAGCCTTCCTAGGTGGTGGTCTATTTGGTAGGATGCTTGCAAAAGTGCTGAAAGCCCCTCCTCCTCAGTGTGTGAAATTCCCTTCTCTTCAGAGTCTGTCACAATTCCTGAAAGTCCCATGCCCAGCATGGGACCTTCTCGGTGCTATGGAAGACTTTGGCAGGATTAAATGCTTATGGTTGAAACTGCTGTCTCCTAGACGTTCTTACAGGAAGGGGAAGTTGGAGCCTTGCCTGATTGGGAAGGTTGCAAGTGAAAGTGTGCGGCACTTAGAATCAATTCAGGAATGGCATATCTGTTGGAGACAGCACAGTGGAGTGGACAGGTGTTCATAGAAGACACTGAATCCTATCCTGTGTGGCTGTGTGGGTAATACTGTCATCAAACACAAATGTCACTGATATGTGGTCCTGCAGCTTTTGTAAAATGTCTAACAGCATAGCTATATTTTCTTTCATGGATCATTCGGCAGGAAGATGGAAGATGTGTGCCATGAGAACCTGACGAAGGATGTCTAAGGGCGCACTTGATCTGAAAGAACTGAAATATTAAGATAAATCAAAAGCCAGAATGCCAATCAGCTCTCAGGATGATTGATCCAATCTCAATGACATTGCTGATTATCGGTGAGCTTGGGACTTGGATTTGGAAGGAAGGGAAAGGGATGCACATAGCCCATGTCCGCTAGGTCTCCCAAAGGGCTCTTTTGGATTTCAGTCCATTATTAAATGTAATGGGTATTCAGTGGTCCCAGGTAGACTTCAGGGGTCTAGCACTACTTTCCGTAAAGTTTACTGCTGTGGGTCAGTTCACAAAGAATGAATACATGGGTCTGCATTCCTTCCTATGCTCATGTCTCTAGCTTGGGCGTGGTACCAGCTGATGGTTTCTGGAACCTCGCTGAGTTCTAGTGAGATGAGAGGCTTGTTCTCCGTAGACCATGTCTTCAGACACTAACTCTTCACTCCCATCTTCTCTGAAAAGAGCCTGAGGAATCGTCCTTGATTCTCCACTTTCGATCACATCCTTATCTAGTTTAGCAGGAATTCCTGGGGAAACATACCCTGAACAGAGTCACCTCTCACACAGCTCTCCACCTTGGTCCAGCCGCGGCCTGTCTTCATAGACTTCCGTCCTGAGCCCTGTTTTCCCTCCAGACTCCTACAATCCTTCTTCTCTGCAGGGTAAGGACATAAATTAGATATACCATCCCTCTGCGTGAAGCCCTCCATCTGTCTTCCAACCCATTTGGAGGAAAGTCAGAAAGTCTCACTGTGGCCTCAGATGTTCACTTGATCACCTTATCTCCAGCCACAACTCTCTTTCAGGTGCCCCAGCCTATGTTTCCTCCTTCTTTTCACTTACATGTTTCAGCATCTCCATTTTTTTTCAGTATCTTTTTTTTCTCCTTAGATCTTCATACAACTTCCTCCACCACTCATTAGTGCCTCTTTCAAATGCTGCCTCCTTCTTTGATTCCTTTGTTGGAAGTGACAGCCTTATTTCCCCATGTTACCTGCAAGCTCTGGCCTTACCTTGTCTTGACTTCCTAGGGCAGTTTCCCATTTCCAGGGGTTACCCATGTATGGATTCTTCAGTGCCAGTCTTTGACAGCAGGGGTTTCACTTATTGGATAATTATTCCTACTGCCTAGATCAGTGTCTGGAATATAGTCATTGTTAGCCTTTGCTTGCTGAGATCCTGAATGGATTGTACAAAGAGGTCATAGGGTTATAGGTCAAGTGAAGACTCTTGTGGAGACAAGGAGAAAGGCACAATAAGGAGTGAGATAAGGGCTGGTGGTAAGGGTTGTTTGAGAAGCCACAGCCAAAGGCATAGATACTACAGAGCTTCTAAGAAGTTGTAGCCATGTTAGAATTCAGATCAGTGATTGTAACAATGATGATCAGCAAGGCCAAGGTCAAGGCCACGACAGCCAATGTGAGTTCCAGGAGGAAGTTTGTAAGGAATCTTTCTTAGACAGAAACTTTTTATTGATGGAGTAGAGACACTGTGGGGACTGAGTAGTGTTGAAGCTCAGCTTGATTCAGAGATGATAAATTCTTCAATCCCAGGAGGCTGTAGGTTGAGGTCGGCCTGCCAGGAGGCCATTGGTGATCAGTCCATTTAAAATTGTGGAGCCTAAGAACAGACACATGCCTTCCTCAACCATCTCCAGACACATTGTAACCTCCTGTCTTCCGTCTCTCCCCCACCTACTCCCCCAAATAGCCCAATTCTTCAGGCAAGATGTCACGATGCAGACAGCCCCCCAGAGACCAATGAGTTCCATGGCCCACTCACTTCTCATGTCGGGGGAACTCCGCTCAGCAGCAAGGGGCTCTGGGCTATCTGGGAATCCCCACGGCAGGCAGCAGCAATCTCTGTGGAGCTGAGCAACGAAACAATTTTCATATTTAGCACCACAGCCCCATGAGGAGGGAGGGCTGCTGCTGCTGCTGCTGCTGGGTTTTGGAAAAAGCAAAGCCTGGATACTGAGATATCTGGTATGTGGGAGGTCAGCTCTAGATCCTGGAAGTGTGGCAGACACTAAGCCCTGCGGGTCCAGCCTCACCAACCTCACCTGTACCGGGAACAGTTTTGGGGTCCGTACAGCAGTAAGTTTGTGACTGTGTGTGCATAACCCAGTCCATCACTCAAAGCTAAGAAGCAAAGAGGCTTGGCAGGGCTTTCAGAGGAAGCGTGGTGAAGATTCTTCTCCACGAAACAGCTAAATAAACCTCTCAGGCCTTTCATGACTCACCAACCACAGACCCCACAGCCGGCAAGCGCCTCTTCATCCTTGTGTCTACAGATACTGATAGAGAGCCTATTTTGTGACTGGCACTGTGGCGGCTGGGGTTGAGAACATAGTGGTAGAGCAAGACTCACTCTCTCTGATTAAATGTGGACAGTCACACTTCACCATGGTATATTCTATAGCATGGATGGTAAGGATTACCAGTAGCAAGGGAATGTTTTTTTTTTTTTGCCAGTATTTGGCTGTAACTTTGGGCAAATCACGTCATGTTCTTAGCTTCATTTTTTCCCACCTATATTTTAAGGAAATGATATAGGTTATACAGCCTAACGAGGTACAATTTGTTAGCAAGTACTTATTTCCTATGCCAATAAAGTTAGTTCTGTTTCTGGTTATGATTGAAGGTATGGTTAGTAGAGAATTGCTATGAAGACACATTTTATATTGAAATGGTTGAGTCTTGAATAAATGTACATACTTTTAGAGCCAAGACTAGAAAAAAAAGTGAGTAATTGGAAATAACGTTTTTATTTCCTGTTTGAGAGTCTTTCTGTCCACCTTTATTTCCCTCCCACTTTTCTAGAAGCCCTATTTTTTGGATCATCTGATTGATAGACTGGAAGGAATCCAAGCAAGGTAGGTAAACCACATTGTCATGGTTTCAGTGTGGGCATGAACTGTCCTGAATGTTATTCAGGAGTTGGTCATTGGTGCTGAGAGAGACATGCAGAGACAGAAAGGTGACAGCAATAGACGAGTGACTACATGGGAACTTGGTCCTTGACACATCTGTGGGGAAAAAATCAAACTCACCGAGTGCTGTGGTCATAGGCTATGGAAGAAGAGAAGGTTTGCTTTGCAGTATGTACAAAGCTCTGAATGTATCTGGCCCTAAACTGAGAAAAGCCAAGTACTTACAGAGAGAAACACAAGGAGCTGGACCCGGAAAGAAGTTTTTAGTCATGTAAACTGAAATAGTGCATTTGTTACCAGCAAAGACTCTACAAATACAGTTAAAGCATAAACTTCAGGCCAAAGAAAGATACTTACAGTGCTTGTTAGCAGCACAGAATTCAAACATAATATCTCATTTTCTGCACATCAAGAAAAGAAAAATCCAAGAAAAACAAGCAAAGCAAATAAACGGAGGAGTCACAGGAAAGGGAGCACATATTGCTCTCAATATCAAGAGAAATTCAAAATAAAACCAAACTTTGGAAAGGATAAAGGAGAAGAGTATTCCCATATATTGCTGGTGGATATGTGACTTAGTCAATTACAGTATATGGGCAGTTGCTGTCAAAACTGGTGCCTGTATCCTAAGATTCAGTGACTCATCTCCCTCCTTAGCGTGCAACTCAGACACTCCTTTGCACATATGTACTCAATTTCAGGCACATAGTGTCTACTGGTCATTGTCTATGGGGGAATTAGTTATATAATTCAGCTTGATGCTGTAGTTAAAATAAATGACATGGAGCTTTATTTACTAATATAAACTATGGTAGAAGTTAGGCCTATTAGTGAATTAGTAAGCAGTTCAGATTAGCATCTGACAGCACATAAGGAGGAGCCTGACGTTCCTTTAACCTGCTGAAATGGACAAAGCCCAGTTGTGGCCAGTGATATGCCCTGCTGAAGGAGTGTGGCTAAGAAACCACACAAGCTAGTCAGATGACATCAGTTCCCGTGAGAAGCAACGGGACTACTGGACATCTCGAGAAATCTCGTGGACCCTCGAGACTGCCAAGGATTGCAGGATGATGCGATATATAAGCCAGAGAATTCCACAAGGTCTCTCTCTTGGCCCTGCCCTCACAGACTGAGAAGTCATGCTGGAGAAGTGCATAGCAAAGTATGCCATTTAAAGAATTTAGACTGCGATAGCCCAAGGGAAAGCGTAGCATAAAACCTGCTGAGAGACAGAGAGTTCCTTGAAGGCCCCTGGTCTGGGGCCCCAGAGTGCCAAAAAAGTGAAGTTTGGATGCCCCTTGGAGAGATTTTCACCCATGAGGTTTGCCTAGGCCAAGGAGACCATGGAGGCAAGTCTTAGGTGATGGAAAAAGCCGCCCTCGTTTGGTGATTGAAACAGATTGACTTTATAAGCTTATCACGATAAACTGACCTTGCGAACTAGCAAAGTAAGGCTCAATGAACACTAAGCTTTGAAAAGGACTGACTGCCGAGACTGCCATAAACCAAGTCATCCTGCACAGACCTATGCTGAGAATATTAATATACTTTTAAAAAGTTAAAATAGTGTTAGTTAAGTGCTTTAAGATAGATATTAGAGTGTTCTTTGGTATTAGGGCATTTTTTTTCATGTTACAATAATATTGACTACGTTCCTATTCATCTTTTAAAAAAACATTTATTTATTAATTCAAGTTACATCTCCATCAAAACCCCCTTCTTCCACCCCCTCCCAATCCCACCTTCTCACCCTCTACTCCCTCTCCCACCTGTCCTACTCCTCCAGTGTGGGGTGCCTCCACATATAAGGCTCCCTCAGTTCACCAGTCACATGAGGGCTAAGAGGTTCCTCTTGCACAGGGGGAACAGTCATTAAAAGTCTCCCAACCAAAACAAGCCCAGGGCCAGATGGATTCGGCACAAAATTCCACCAGACTTTCAAAGAAGAGCTAATACCAATGCTTTTCAAACTCTTCCACAAAACAGAATCAGAAGGAACACTGCCAAACTCATTCTATGAGGCCACAGTCACCCTGATAACAAAACCACACAAAGACCCCACAAAGAAAGACCAGTTTCCCTTATGAACACAGACACAAAAATACTCAATAAAATATTTGCAAATCGAATCCAAGTAACATCAAAAGTATCATATCACTATGGTCAAGTAAGCTTCATAAACAGGAATGCAGGGATGATTCAATATACGAAAATCCATTAACGTAATCCACATATAAACAAGCTGAAAAAAAAAGTACATGATCATCTCATTAGATGCTGAAAAAGCATTTGCGAAAACCCAACACCCCTTCATGCTAAAAGTCTTGGAGAGAGCTGGCATAGAAGGACCATACCTAGAAATAATAAAGGCAATATGCAGCAAGCTGGTATTAGGGTATTCTTAGATAGATTATAGATTTTAGATTATAAGTTTTAAGTTACAGGCTTTAGGTATTTTATAGGTATTTGTTAAGTATTAATAAATACAAGTGTTTATAAATAAGAATATTGTTACAGTGAACCATGAAAAATAATATTGGGACAGGAATAGTAAACCACAGAAGCATCTGAATTATAGGATTAATTTAGATAAAAGTTTAAACATATACCAATTTTATACTGGTAACCTTTATTATTCATCAGTGCATGCATTTTGCTAATGGTATATATTATATGAATATATATATATAAAAATAGCATATGTTGTTAAAACCAGGGATGAATGGTCATTACCCACAAAGGATAGGCTGTAGTTAGAGGGAAGAGGAGTAATTATAGAGGTTTGATATGTGAAGGTTTCAAATATTATAAAAAGTTAGTATTAAATCTAGGAAATTGATATACACACACCAAATTCAGATGCTGTTCTATATATTTTTATAAACATTTAAAAAATGAAAAATAATTTGCTTCCTTTTGTTTAAAAAATAAAATATTTTATTACCTTGAGAATTTCATACATGCATACAATGTTTTTTATTATATTCACACTCATTCATTCCTTCTAACTCCTCCTAGAACCCCACTCTTTCCCAACTTCATATATTCTTCCTTTCTTTCCTTCTTAAAATAACCTACTACGTCCCATTTATACTTCCTATAGAGTCATAGGTGTAGGGCCACCCCTGGAGGATGGTTGACCTACCAGTGGCCATAGGCTTAAGGAAAACTGTCTGTCCCTGTTACAGAAGTGTATCTCCTGACTCTGTAACACTCAGTTCGACGCCATGCCATATTTTCTTTGGCTGTGTAGAGCAAGGAGGCCGTCTATGGGTGTGTACTCCTTTCACTTTAGGAAAGTGCTGACTGAGGGGCTGAAGATACGAAATGCAATCGATCCTCTGCTCTCTAAACTGTCCCCATGGGTACCGGCCTGCATCTTGCATCATCCTGCACTCCTGTATCTTGTATGCCTGCATCAAGTAGAGTTGGCATCTTTTGCTAGCTTGGGCACCTAGGAAGAACCTGTTCCAAGCTAGCATGCTTTTTGTTTGTTTGTTTGTTTGTACAGAGGCATAGGTTAGACTGAAAGCAGGAGCAGGAATTGGCCAAGTAGTTATTAATAATATGGAATACACACCCCAGTGAGGACACAGTGGGAGGATAGAAAAAGATCCAACTGGCCAAGTCTTCTCTACTTCAGCATTCTCTTTCAACATCCACCCTCCCACGCCCCCCGCAGGTCTGCATTGCATGAGAGTAAACCGAATTCCACATGCCTGGCTCCTCCTAGCCAAGAGGCACACATAAGAAGACTAAAGATGAACTCTCCCCCTCCACCTTGCAAGACTGTGGACATTTTCTGATGGTCTTGAATGGAAATGCGTGAAAGGTTGAGGAATGCTGCATTAGTGCTTAGCTAGCAAAGCAAAGTAAGGCAGTTTGAGCATTTGCCTCGTGTCTACATGTCTATTTATTGATATAGTAGGGCTCTCTATCTATTCTAGGTTTCGTAGAATGACAGTGGTACCCTGCACTCTCCTTTCTGGGTGAGCATGAGACAGCAATGAGCAATGAGACGCTTAGTGACAAGCAAATAGTTACTTGCATGGATGCCTAAAAACCATAACCAATATTTGGAGAGATTTGTGTTGATGGTAATTGGATTGGCACATTATAATGGACTCTTTCCCTTATAAAATGATGCTGTTACAAGTTAAAAAACCAATGTAGTTTATATCATGTGAAACACCATGCTAATCCGCCCATCCATTTTTCCTTAACCAGTAATCTAAGAAACACCTGGTGAGTGCCTACTCTACACTGAGAGCCAGGGATTGACAAAGAGGCCAGAAATCTTTAAGAATTATTCCCAAGCCCTTTTAAAAGTTCTACTACAAAAGACAGAAAAAGGAAAGAAGTGAGGGAAAGAGAAACAGAGGTAGGGGTGAAGAAATGAAGGCCTGGAGGAAGGAGGGGGAGAGAGGAAGGATGGGAAACCCCTCCCTGTGTTCTGGAAGAGAGATAGGTGCCAATGGCACCATTTAAGCCTCTGCCCTTGCCTGGTTTTTGTCTTTCCCTCTGCGGAATAGTTGTCAAAGTGTGAAGTACAGAATGAAAGAGTTTGCAGCTGCTTCACACAGAACCCAGGGGACTCTGCCAGAGACTACCCCTCATCCAGACACAGTTTACCTTAGGGAACATGGGGAACATGCTGGTAATGCTGGCTCAGCCTCTAAGCTGTAGCCCACAAGCCTGAGGTCTCTGAGTGAAGTGGAGACAATTAAAAGCTCCAGCCTTTTCATTGTTGTAATTACAGCAACAGCTCTGGTACAAATTATGATTCATTTCTCTTCAAGCAATTGACATCTGGGCCGCCACCGAGGAAACCCCCCCCCTTTTTGGAAGATGGCATCACATGGTACTCACAGAACTGTGGAGATTCAGCTCCAAATGAGGAGGCTTTGCTCTATGCTACTGGGAGTAAGAGCTTCCCTCTTCGTAGAAGTGGGGCTCTCACACCCCTGGGATGAGCATGACTCACAAGATCAATGTGGCTGTTGTGACTGTACATAGTGCTAAATAACAGTATGTACTATTATTCAAGCAGAATACACCTGTGAAATGACCATGGAGCTAGCAAGGACCTTAAATGAAATTATCCGTAAGGCATATTGTCTTATGCACTTAAAGGAAAGCATTTTGATTCATTTCTAATTTGTCTCTTGGAGGTTGCCAATAGAATTTCTCCAAAATGGAAGCTATGCTTCAAATATTTAAGGCACTTGAAATCTGCGTGTTGAAATTCTTCTCCCAGGGTGATGGCTTTAGGAGTAGCGGGGAGGTGATTAGACCCTGAGGGAGAGCCTAACACTGGGATCGGTGCCATTATTTAAGAGATTCCAGAGGACTAGCTCTCTCATTCATCACATGAAGAAACAGGGAAAGGTGTCACCTATGACACAGGAAGCAGGCCCTCAAAGGACACCAAATCTGAGTTCACATACTATAGATCTAACACAAAAAGAAGCAAATACACCCAAGAAGAGTAGATGGCAGGAAATAATCAAACTCAGGACTGAAATCAATATATTAGAAACAAAGAGAATAATACAAAGGATCAATGAAACCAAGAGCTGGTTCTCTGAGAAAATCAACAAAACAGACCAAACTAACCAAAAGGCAGGGGTAAAATATCCAAATCAACAAAATTAGAAATGAAAAGGGAGACAACAGACACTGAGGAAACCCAAAGAATCATTAGGTCTTACTTCAAAAACCTGTATTCCCCATCCTAAGTGAAATTTCTTGATAGATTCCAAATATCAAGGCTGAACTAAGATTAGGTAAACAAATTGAACACTCCAATAACCCCTAAGGAAATAGAAGCAGTCATTAAAAGTCTCCTAACAAAAAAAAAAAAAGCCCAGGGCCAGATGGTTTCAGCACAGAATTCTACCAGACCTTCAAAGAAGAGCTAATACCAACACTCTTCAAACTCTTCCACAAAATAGAAACAGAAGGAACACTGCCAAACTCATTCTATGAGACCACAGTCACCCTGATACCTAAACCACACAGAGATCCAACAAAGAAAGAATTTCAGACCAATTTTCCTTATGAACATGGATGCAAAAATATTTAATACTTAATAAAATACTTGCAGACCAAATCCAAGAACACATCAAAAGTTTCATACACCATGATCAAGTAGGCTTCATCTCAGGGATGGATGCAGGGGTGGTTCAACATACAAAAATCTATCACTATAATCTACCACATAAACAAACTGAAAGAAAAAAAAACATATGATCATTTCATTAGATGCAGGAAAAGCATTTGACAAGATCCAACAGCCCTTCATGTTAATAGTCTGGGAGAGATCAAGCATATAAGAACCATACCTAAATATATTAAAAGCAATATACAGCAAGCCAGTAGTCAACATCAAATTAAATGGAGAAAAACTTAAAGCTTTTCCACCAGGGACAAGGCAAGGCTCCCCAGTCTCTCCATATCTCCTCATCATAGTACTTGAAATTTTAGCTAGAGCAGTAAGACAACTAAAGGAGATCAAGCGGATACAAATCAGAAAGGAAGAAGTCAAAATATCCCTATTTGCAGATGATATGATAATATACATAAGTGACTCCAAAAATTCTACAAGAGAACTCCTACAGCTGATAAACTCTTTCAGCAAGGTGACTGGATACAAAATTAATTCTAAAAAATCAGTGGTCCTTCTTTACACAAAAGATAAATGGGTTGAAGAAATTAGGGAAACACCCTTCACAATAATCACAAATAATATAGAATATCTGGGGGTATCTCTAACCAAGCAACTGAAAGACCTGTATGACAAGAACTTCAAGTCTCTGAAGAAAGAAATTGAAGAATATATCAGAAGATAGATCTCCCATGCTCACAGATATGTAGGACCAACATAATAAAAATGTTCATCCTTCCAAAATCAATATACAGATTCAATGCAATTCCTATCAAACTACCAGCACAACTCTTTACAAACCTTGAAAGAACAATTCTCAATTTCATATGGAAAAACAAAAAAACCCAGAAGAGCCAAATCAATCTTGCACAATAAAAGAACATCATGAGGTATCACCATCCCTGATTTCATGCTGTACTACAGAGCAATAGTAATAAAAACAGCATGGTACTGGTATAGAAACAGACTGGTTGACCAATGGAATCGAATTGAAGACCCAGAAACAAACCCACACACCTCCAGTCACTTAATTTTTGACAAAGAAACCAAAACTGTACAATGGAAAAAGAAAAGCATCTTCAACAAATGGTGCTGGTCTAACTGGATGTCAACATGCAGAAGAGTGCAAATAGACCCATATCTATTACCCTGCACAAACCTTAAGTCCAAGTGTATCAAAGACCTCAACATAAAACCAGACACACTAAATCTAATAGAAGAGTAAGTGGGGAAAAGCCTTGAACTCATTGGCACAGGTGACAACTTCCAGATCAGAACACCAATAGCTCAGGCTCTAAGACCAACAATCAATAAATGGGACCTTATTAAACTGGAAAGCTTCTGTAAGGCAAAGGACACTGTCCTTAGAATAAAACAGCAGCCCACAGATTGGGAAAAGATCTTCACCAACCCCACATCTGACAGAGGGCTAATATCCAAAATATAAAAAGAACTCAAGAAATTAAACATCAACAAACTAAATAATCCAATAAAAATGGGGTACAGATCTAAACTGAGAATTCACTAAAGAGAAATTCCTAAAGGGTGAGAAGCACTTGAAATGTTCAACATCAGTGGTCATAAGGGAAATGCAGCTCAAAATGACTCTGAGATACCATCTAACACCGGTCAGAATGGCTAAATCAAAAACCCAAGAAATAGCACATGCTGGCGAAGATGTGGAGAAAGAGTAACACTCCTCTATTGCTGGTGGGCATGAAAACTTCTACAACTGCTTTGGAAATCAATCTGGCACTATCTTAGAAAATTGGGAATAGTTCAACCTCAAGACCCAGTCATACCACTCCTTGGCATATATCCAAAAGATACTCCACCAAACTATAAGGATATCACCTCAACAATGTTCATAGCTGCTTTATTCGTAACAGCCAGAAATTAGAAACAACTCAGATGTCCTTTAACTGAAGAATGGATTAAAAAAAAACTGTGGTACATTTACACAATGGAACACTACTCAGCTTTCAGAAACAAGGAAATCATGCAATTTGTAACTAAATGGATGGATCTAGAAAAGCTCATTCTAAGTAAGCTAACTCAGACCCAGAAAGATACACATGCTATGTACTCACTTATAAGTGATTTTTAATCATATAGTACATGACAATCATCCTACAACCAGCAGACCCAAACAGTTCTAAAGCAATGGTTCTCAACCTTCCTAATGCTGCAACCCTTTAGTACAGTTCCTCATATTGTGGTGATCTCCAACCATGAAATTATTTTTGTTGCTACTTCATAACTGCAATCTTGCTACTGTTGTGAATCATAATGTAATTATCTGTGTTTTCTGATCGTATTAGATGACCCCTGCAAAAGGGTCATTTGGCCCCCAAAGGGTTCGTGACCTACATGTTGAGAACTGCTGCTCTAAGGCAACTCTGTCCCTTTCCAATCATAGATAGGAACCTAGCATAGCTATCCTATGAAAAACTCCACCCAGCAGCGAGTCATGGACCCTGTTGCTTGTTAGTGCAACACCTTACCCTAGCTGGTATGCCATATCAAGCCCCAGTACAAAAGGAAGCTCTTAGCTCTCATGTGCCTGATGAACTGAGGGGGTTTGATATGTGGGGGGCTCCCCTCATTGCAAGAGAAGAAGAGGATGGAGATGGGGAGGAAGGAGGAGGGAAGAGGGAAGGAGGGAGGGTGGGACATAGAAAGGAGGAAGGAGAGGACTTTGAAAAAATAAATTAATTAATTAAAAAAAATCCAAGCTTGAGCACAGTTGGGAATCTGTCTCCAGAGGTTCCTTGAAACTGACAAGGAATCACACTTTCTCTCCTCTAGATTTTGCTGACTCTTGTGTTGGATTCATTTCTAGGCTCTGGGTAATACCCTCAGAAGTCCAAGTTATCCCTTTATAGGGCAGATCCACCCAAGTTGAGCAAACATTTGTCCTTGAACTTAATTCCAAATCGCCCAAATTCATCATGATTGGGCCAGTGTAGGTCTGAATGACCCACCATAGCTAAGAAATACTGATGACCACCTTTGACTGTTGCACAGGACTGGGAGTAGATTCTTTTTTTTTTAACATTTATTTATTCATTTATTATGTATACAGTATTTGCTCTACATATATGCCCGGGCAACAGATCTCAATGTAGATGGTTGTGAGCCACCATGTGGTTGCTGGGAATTGAACTCAGGACCTTTGGAAGAGCAGCCAGTGCTCTTAACCTCCGAGCCATCTCTCCAGCCCGGGAGTAGATTCTTACACTTGGTGGGACTGAGAGCCAATGGAGCACCGCCAAGAAATCAGCAAGCACATAGACCTGAGAATCAACACTGCTATGATTGGAAAGGGACAGAGTTGCCTCAGAGCAGCAGTTCTCAACATGTAGGTCACGACCCCTTTGGGGGCCGAGTGACCCTTTTGCAGGGGTCATCTAAGACGATCAGAAAACACAGATAATTACATTACGATTCACAACAGTAGCAAGACTACAGTTATGAAGTAGCAACAAAAATAATTTCATGGTTGGTGGTCACCACAACATGAGGAACTGTATTAAAGGGTATAAAGCCTTAGGAAGGTTGAGAAGTGCTGTTTTAGAAGAAATCTCAATTGCCCTTCACAGCTCTTTGAAGAATACAGCTCCTCAAAGTGTGTCCTGGAGCTGATAGAATAAACACCCAACCTGAGATGTTCCTTTCATTTCCTCCCATCAGCCTCAAAGGGTTTGACTTTGAGTCAAATTTGACTTCCAAACCCTAACATCCTTGGAAAGCAGCTCCAGCCATAAACCTGTGGTGAGAACACAAAGGAGTGAACTAACATGTGATCGGCAGGGTTGTCTGAGAGAGGTGATCTGACAACGACCCAGAACTCCTCAGAGCGCACGAAGTGGAGTTTAAGCAGTTATTTTCTCCACAGGAATTTTGTCAGACAGCTAAATGTGGACTTTGTAAAATAGGTCTCTGAAAACAACTAGCAAGTGCTCTCACCGCCTGGTGGACCTGCTCTATGCGTGAGGCTGGGCACTGAGTGCTTTCTTGATGCATTTATTCCTCACTAAGGTCAACTGGAGAAGATACAGTCATCTACAGCACCCAGGTAAAGAGACTGCAGGGTGGTACAGGCAGAGAAATTTCTGGACCCATAGTAAGCAAGTGTGCAAGGAGGAAACGAGTCGTACACCATCATCTCCAGAGCTGGGGTTAACCAGCTTGCTTTAGCCTCCCTCCCTTCTTCTGAGATCACACACAACCATCCACATGCTATCGTACATATAGCATCCATCTCTCTTGCTCACACAATTCGAGAGTCTTTTCTCTCTGATGACGGTGCCTCCTGCAGTAGGAAAGCACTTCTTAGCATTTCTGAGTTAGAGAACCAAGAGTTCAGGGTAGGACCCTGCGGTTGTGTATATTTGAAGATGAGACTTTAGTGGTGGAGCAGAATGTAATCCTTGGACTTCCTTAATCCAGTCTTTGCAACAATCATATGTCTGCTGCCTGAAGAGCAAGACACCACTCAGCTCTCCACCTGCCTGGCAGCAGCTTCCTAAACTAGTGAAACAATGTGTTCAAAAGCTGCCCTGACTCATTCCTGGAATCTGGCCATGCCAGCTCTGCCAACCACTCTCCAAGGAGACCACGTTTATTAAGCTCCCTGAAGGCCTCGATCCTAAGCCCATGTGGAAATTCTTCTTCATGCCTCTTACTGGTCTCCATGGTGCCTGGTGCACTCTGTGATGACTAATATTATCTCCAGTAATTACTAGCTGGGCTGTCTCCACTTCTAAGACACCTCTACCATATTCCCTATCATTGTTTGATGGTCCCGTGTGTCCCATCTAGGACTGATAATTGCATTAATGGCAGATCAGCACAATGTGCATTCAATGTACAAGAGTCTCAAAGGGTTGGACATATGGTTCAGATGTAGCTTGTGTCCAAAGATATCATGTGCAGGATGCTTGATCCATGGCAGGATAGAGGTGGTAGAAACTTTAGGGGTGGGGCTTAGTAGAAGGTATCTGCTGCTTCTTGAGTGTGTCCAGTCTCTTAGGAATGGCTCAGTATCCTCAAGTAAGAGGACTGATCCTGGCTTCTCCTTGGCCTTTTCCTTGCTTGCACATGTTCTACATGAGAACAGTTTATTTTCTCTTTCTCCTTGTGTGGGAACCCAGCCAGGATGCTGATACTGTGCTGCTTGGACACTCTAGTCAGGACAACGGTGAACTGAATAAATCTCTTTCTATTACCCAGACTCAGATATTTTATGGGAGCAACACAAAAGGCACTTAGGAGGCTGAAGTAGTAAATCTCAGAATTTTTATAAATGATCTGACTTCTTGAAAGTTATCAGATGAGAACCCGTGATACACAGATAATGCTCACGTTCTATCCCCTATAAACAATACCTTTTGAGCTTGGGTGTCCAGAGGCTTTGCCATCACTTTGAGGTGTCTCTTCACCTTCACTCCAAGAAGTCATAGCTTTTGGGCTGTGGTGGAGGCAACACGTCATGGCTTGGTTGTTACCTTAGTTACTATCTCCCTTCTCTCATCTTCATTCAAGTCCTAGTTATATCTTCATTTATTCTTCACAACTAGCCCTTGCTTCCTTTTTAAAAAATTTTCTTTCCTTTTCTCCTCATTAGCTTTCTTCTTTTCCTTCTTGCTTCCACTTCCTCCCTGCCCAGCTCCTCTTTCTTTTGCTAGGGTCTCATGTATCCCTGGCTGGCCTTGACCTGGCCATGTAGCTGAAGATGACTTTGAATTTCAAATCTACCTGTATTTACCTCTCCTGTGCCAAGACTACACACATGGGCCACCACACCTTGCTTGTATGGTGCTGGGATCAAATCCAAGTTTTCGTGCATGCTAGCAAGTACTCCATCAACTAAGCTGCATCTTTTGCCCAGTGCTAACAGTTGTTGCTCAAACAGGAAGACAGAAGTCACACCTGTTATTCCAACACACAGGGAGTTTAATAAGTAATTAGTTACATAGCACTGGAGGGATGAAAATGGATGAACGGAAATGCAAGGTAAGCATAGAAGTCTTGTGTTTAGCAAGCAGCAAGGGGGAGAAAGGTAAGCTCATGGAAGGAGCTATACAGAGGAGAGACAGAGGCAGCTGGCTCAGGGACCTCCAGAGAGTCTAGGGTATACAGAAAAACTCTAGAAATAGAAACTGTTATCATGAAGGCCATGGGGCAGAAATGACAGAAACAAGTGCCAAAAGAGGAACAAGTAAATCCTTTCTCCTCCACGTGTAGCATCCCCCATCTCCACCATGAGCACTTCTGTAAAAGACCCAGCCAGCAAAGGTGAAGCAGGTTTACTCCCTGGTACCAACATTCCCAAAGCAGGACATAGAAGATGGGTGAATTAGCTATTTGTCTTAGTGATCTGGCAAAACACCTGATAAAAGTGGCTTAACAAAGGAAGGATTCATTCCTGGCTCACAGTTGGGGGGTAGAGCTCACCATGATGGAGGAAGCATACTGGCAGGAGTATGAGGCGGGTGATCACATTGCATCTGCAGTCAGGAAGTGGAAAGAAATGAGTGCTGGTGCTCAACCCACTTTCTCTTTTCATTCAGTCCAGGGTGCTAGCTGCTGTAATGCCCCCAGTCCCATTTAAGGTAGATCTTCCCATTCCAATGAACTTAACCTAAAAAATCCCCCACAGACATTCCTAGACATCGTTTCCATGCTGGGTAAGTCTAAATCTCATCAAGTTGACAGTCAAGATTAAATATTCTGATACGTCCTATAATTTCAATCAAAGGTATCGCACAGAGGTCCATTTGGTAAAGGACTAGTCCCCTACATGATGCCATGAGAGAGAAATGTAGCCTTAAGGGAATAGGGTTGTTAAGCTCTTCAGGTCATTTGGGACACACCATTGAAGAAATTAGTGGTACCCAGCACCATTTTTCCTTTCTTCTGTTCTCCAGCCATAAGATAAATGGCCTTGTACTTCCTCATGCGTCCTCCATGATGTGGCATCATGGAGCTAACACAACAGAGCCAATAATAGAGCTGAAGCCCCCTCTAACTATGGTCCAAAGTTCTAGCTATCTATTGTCTATCTATCTATCCATCCATCCACCCATCCATCTATCTACCAGTCTATTTATATCTTTTTATCTTTCTTTTATCAGACAGAAACATATCCAGAATTTCCATTCCCCAGGTTTGCTAGGTTTCATTTCTCCTCATCAAGAACTTATAAAGAGAGCCAGTAAGATAGCTCAGTGGGGTAAGGCACTTACTTCTTAGCCTGATGCTTCATTCCCAGGACTCACATGGTAGAAGGAGAGATCTGGTTCCAGCAAGTTGCCCTCTGACTCCCACACTCACACTGTGGCACACCCAAACCCCACACACTTGCACACAAAACAGTGAATGCACACCTGCTTGTAAGCTCTGCACAAATGATGCCCAATTTTTGTTAGGAGAGCATGTACAGTTCTCTGACAGGTTTTCATTTCCTGCTTAGATGAGGGGTGGGAATACTAAATTTAGACCCAACTGTTAAGTTAGGTCCAATCGTGAAATTCTCAAGTCATTTATGGTTTAACACACTTACATTTCAAATACATATCCCGCCCAACTCAGATGTCCATATAATTAGTCACTGCCCAGTTTCACACACCAATTTCATGCCCTTTTCTCAGAGGAGTTTTCTTTTCCATTTCTTAAGATACTGGGAATGTCTGTGACCCTCTACTTTTGTAAGGCAAGGGAGGTGTGTGTGTCCCCAGCAGTGAGGGCTTGGTGAATGGAGACAAAATTGAGCCCGTGAGGTGGAGGTGAGAGGGCTTTTCTTTTGGGTCAGAACCCTGGGATTTGGCTAGCTTGCTCTCATGAGCTAGTGATGACAACTGTCCCAGCATATGGTTCTCACAGCCTGGAGGATGCATGCTGCCACCCTCTCAAGGGATTGGATGGCCATTGTTTCTCCTATTTTATGCACATGTGATGTGTACCCAGGCACACATGGAAACCAGAGGCAGCTATTCAGCACCTTCCTCAAGGCCTCTCCACTTTATCTACAGAGAAAGGATTTCTTTCTTGAAGCCCGAACCCACTGGGTGACTAGTCTAGCTAGTCACCTTGCTCTTGGGACCTCCATTTCCTGTATTCCAGATGGATCCGGATTGCAGATCAGCCACCACACCTTTGTGGCATTTATGTGGGCACTGGGGATCAGAGCACGAGACCCTGGGTTTGTGTGGCAAACACTTTACCACTAACCATCTCACCCCAGCAGCCCTTCTTGGTGAGGGTTCTCTAGTCTGAGAGTGTTGTGTTGTCCAGACTGTTGCTTAGCCCTGCAAAGCTGTCTCTAAGGGTTCCTATATACCCCTGGAGTGCTACAGTGGACTGGCCTCTGCTGCCCTGTTATCCTCTTCTAGCCTTTGGCATCTCAGTCTGGAGCTCTTCCTGTCCCTTTTCCCAGATTGCTTCTGTTATCACAAGAGACTGACTCCTCCATGCTGCCTTGTCCAGGCTCCAGAACCTACTGTTTTTCTGTTAGATAGCAAATCTGGGGATGATCCAACAACTGGAGAGGTTGAAGAAGATTTTAGGGTACAGATGACATCACTGGCAGAAGTGGCGGTGTCTTTCGTGGTACCAGTTCCTATTGGACAAGCCCTTGCACCCCATCTCTATTTCTATCTTCCAACCTAGCAGAGTCTACTTGGCTAATCTTGGAGTTTTCTTACTCCCTGCCTCTTGACCCTCAGCTCCATCATCACCCGGATAATCACTTTCCAAGCTATAATTCCTTCTTTTATAAATCTCACATGGCTTCTGTCTTCCTGGTCCCATGGGCTCCACCTGGCCTATATCAATTAGGACTTTCAGAATCCCCTCCATGCCCTTCTGGGCCTCATAAAAAATGCAAAGTGGTCTTTCCTAGCTTCTCAGTTGCCTACATTGCTGGGTCAGGCCAGCAAATCCTACCACCCAGCAAATGTCAGCTGAATTACTGGCTTTGGATCCTCTAGTTAGAAAACTACCTGGATCTAGGGGAGACATGTCCAAATGACTCCCCCTCCCGTCATAAGCTGCACTGGGGGGTGGAGGAGAAGAAGTACAATAAGGATCATAGAAAGATGAGTACCAGCACAGGTACTCATCCATATAGGGTGACAAGAATTTGCTATCTAACAGAAAAGCAATAGGTGCTGGAGGCTGGGTGAGGCTGGGACTGGGAGTAGAGAGAGAAAGGATCACACCAGGCACAGGGGTACAGTTGAGCTGGAGGACTAATTTCTAATGGCCCGTGGAAGCAGGCTCACAGTGGCTGACAACAGTGTGCTTCAAAATTACTAGGAGAGAGGATTTTGAATGCTGCTGACATAAAGAAATGATGTGTGCCCAAAAATGGCATGTCGGTTGTCCTGGTCTCATCATTACACCAGCTGGTAGAACTTTCTTCCCTCTTCCAGTGACCAGCACCCATCTCAGGCCCTTCTAATATCAGTCAATACTCTATGGAGACTCATTTGGTGACACTTCCTCACATGATTAATCATCAACCAACCACATGCACAAACAAACCAAAAGATACATTGAAAAAGGCTGGCGCCGTCAAGCAGAAGTGACTCAAAATAAAACAAGATCAAGCCCCCCATCAAGCAAACAACATTAGAGACTATGCAAAATCATTAGCTATGATTTTCTGTCACACCCAACACAATGAATTAATGTTGAGACTGACTCCATGCTTTCAGACTTTGCAACCCCCCTTTAGCTTTTATTTTTATTTTTTGAAATATTGCCCTGATTCGTTGTCATTTTTTTCCTTTCAGGATCATTCACCTTCAGAGTTACATAGAGATCAATAGTCATAGTTTGAAATTGGCATCTTTGAAGAAGAAATATGTCTGTCTGCAGATTAGACAGCACCCTAATTAGGAAAACAGTGCATTCTTTCCTGAGTGTGCCAGGCTGCAGTGTCCTCAACATTATTTGATTCTGTTGCTAAGATTCTGAAAGTCTCTTGTATAATCTTATCTATCACTGTAAGTGTGTGTGTGTGTGTGTGTGTGTGTGCATGTGCGTGTTTGTAAAAAAAATTAGTCAAGACATTCTCTTTTGTGTATACATGTTTATGTAGTTGCTAAAATGAGAAATGTCTCCCATAGAAGGCATTTGAACACTCAGTCCTTGGCAGGTTTAGGAGGTAAAGTCCTGCTGGAGGAAGTATGTCACTGGAGGTAGACTTTGGGAGTACGCAGCCTCATCTCCCTTCCAGTTTGTGCTCTCTCTGTCTTGTGTATGAGGTAATATACTTGATCTCACAGCTCCTTCCCCTGCTGCCATGATGATGTGTTCTTAGCCCCCTGCCTCCTGAAATCTAAATAAACTCTCCTACAAGTTGCTTTGGTCATGGTTACAAAAAAGACTAACATGTTATATGTGTGTGTATGTATTATCTATTATATATGTATAAATGTATGTGTCCTGTTCAGTTTTTATTGTTAAAAACTTGAGTCACTAATAAAGATGGAGTCTCAGCTGACAAATTGCATCTATCAGGTTGGCCAGTGGCTGTGTCTATGAGAGGTTATCTAGAGTAATGATTGATGTGAGAGAAAGAGAAGGCCCATCCCATTGTAGGTGGCATGAACTCCAGGCAGGTGGGCCTTCTCTGTATAAGAAAGCTAGCTCCACTGTTGAAGGCTAGGCTCACCGAAAATTGCAGGCAAACTATCCCAGTTAGCATGTACCAGAGAGCAACCAAGCCAAGTTCCTGCATGGTTTCTGCTTGAGTTCCTGTCCTAACTTCCCTCTGTGAAGGGGTATGATCTGGGTGTGTAAGTTGAAATTTTTCTTCCCCAAGTTACTTTTGGTCAGAGAATTTTTATTTTCTTGTTGGGCTGGAGAGATGGCTCAGCTGTTAAGGCCTAGGCTCACAACCAAAAATATTTTTTTGTTGTTTTTAATTTATCACAGAAACAGAATGAAACCAGAACAGTCCATGTGCATCCGCCTGTCTGTCTCTTTACTAATCTCTCTCTTTCTGTCTCTCAGAAGGTCACAAAGCTTATGAAAGAAACCAAGTAGCAAGGAAGGCATTGCTGGTGGGGCATATTTGCCATTTGTTCAGAGAACTAAAGGGAGAGAGTTCAGGGATAATCTCTCAAAGAGATCTGGGAGAAGAGCAACTGTCAAGCTGTTGAAGTATGAGGGGTATAGACTATCAATATCGATAGGCTGGGTGAAGATACAACCCGGTGGTAGAGAGTATTCCACTGAGTTCTGTCCTCAGTATTCCAAAGAAAAAGATGAGCTCCCCAGAGCTCAGTGCCTGGAGGAGACTGTAGCCGGAACTGAGGTTAGAGATGTAGCAGTAGGAACCAGGTTGTCTACAACAAAGACTCTCAGTTTGCTGTCTGTCAGGGACTGTGATGTACTGAGGACCCTGATATACTCCTATGTCATATTTGCTTTTCTTTTTTCTTCCTTTATTGCATTTTAATATAATTTATTTTCAATTACATCTAGATTATTTTATGCATCCAAAAATGCTATTTTTGCCTGGGGTTGGAGCTCAGTTGGTAGAGTGTTTGCCAAGATGCATGAGGCCCTCGATTCAGCCCCAGCTCTGTAGAATCTCGCTGTGATGATGCCAGCAAGTTATCTCAGCCCTTAGACCAAAGAGGCCGGAGGACCAGAAATTCAAGGTCGTCCTCAACTACACAAAGAGCAAGACCAGCCTAGGCTACATGATAACCTGTCTCAAAAAGAATATTATTCTGATAAAGAATCTACAGAGTCAGAAAGATTTCCAAGACATCTGTGTCATGAAGCAGGTGAGGAATTACAGGGCCACTGTGCCAGGATTGAAGATTTTATTCTGAGTGAAATAATAGGGTAATGCAGAGGCTCATGATGCTGTCCTGTCTCCTGTACTGAGTATATGAAAGAGAAAAATATGGGCCAAAAAAAAAAAAAAGGAGACCCTACCATCAGTTTTGATGAGAAACGAAAGAGGCTAGAGTCTGAGGAGCAGCCATGGAAGAAACATAAAGACCAGGAGGTTTTCATTGCCTGAGTGGTTGATTTCCTCTGAGCTAGAGTACAGACAGGGGGACCAGGCAAGAATCATGGCAAAGACAAGATTTAGTTTGGACATGTTTTGTGTGTGAAATGACTTAAATATCCATCTGGAAATGTCATAGCCACAGCTGGAGACTTAAGCCTGAAAATACGGGGAGCAGTTGAGGCTAGCACTATCATGTTTGGAAAAGTTTGTTTGCTCTTGGCATTGCTATTTTCATCCTAGAGAGTGGTTTGTGTGTGGAGAGTTGAGTTTTGGTAGTGTTGTAACAGAACACTATCAAAGTAAAGTTCTGGGTTCATGAAGAAGAGAACATTCTGTGAGTCACAAGGAAATCCAGAATGTGTTGAAGTCCCTAAGATTGAGGGGTGAATTTCCTTTTACCAGGAGTGACTGCTGCTTATACAGTGACAGGTAAAATAGGCCTGAGGCTTGGTCATGGAATTAGCAACTTGGAAATCAGTGGTGACCTAGACAGGTGGTTTGGTCAAATGTTTGGGACAAAAATCTTACTGAAATTGGCTCAAGAAAGAGAAAGGAGGATTGATTGGAGACAAGCCTTTGGTGATCGATTTTTAAGACTAAAATATATTTAAGATGGGAGGGATGGTTGCACACTGACAACAGTGATTCCTTTTTTTGTAAAAAGAGGAATAAGATGACTCAGGTGGGTCAAAGGCTTTGGGAGTTGAGAGGTGGGCAGCATCTGGTGGAAGAGCAAAGGTATTGACCTCAAACAGGGCCCAAAGAGTTCACACACAGGGTGATACACAGGAAGGTGGAGAGTATGGGAAAAGGGCTGGGAGAAGGGGGTGGTAATAAAACTGTAAATTTTGTCCTACTTCTGCTGCCTTGTTGAGAGCAAGCAGAAGCATAGTCGTCAACTATCCATGAGAATAGGGACATGAAAGAGGGTGGAAGGATGAGAGGATCATCACTGGACATGCAAGAGTCTGAAAGAATGAATGAAACAACAAAACGCTGGAAGATTCCAGGAGCATCTAGCACCTAGGTTACTTTTAAAAAGAATCTCTTGCCTGGAAAGATGGCTCAGTTGGTGAAGAATGTGCTGTGTGAGCGGGCTTGAATTCAGATGCCTCAGGACCCTTGTTAAAAAAAAATCTGAGAGTGGCAGCACGTGTCTGTAATCCCAGTGCCAAGGAGGAGACAGAAACAGGAGGACCCGTGGGGCTTACTGGCCAGGGACTCTAGCTGAATTTGTGAATTCCAGGTTCAACGGGAGACCCAGTGCCATTCTTGGACCTCTACATGGTCTATACACACGCACGCAAGGAAGCCCTAATAGTAATAACAACAATAGTGGGTCTATCAAGGAAGTTGTATTGTTTTTTTTTAAATTTATTTATTTTATGTACATTGGTGTTTTGACTATATGCGTTTCATTAGATTGTTTGGAACAGGAGTTACAGACAGTTGTGAGCTGCCATGTGGTTGCTGGGATTTGAACCTGGGTCCTCTGCAAGAGCAGTCAGTGCTCTTAACCGCTGAGCCATCTCTCCAGCCCCCTATTGTTTTTTTTTTTTCTAGCTATGTTCAACCCTTTGGATAAAGGGATGAGGCAGATGGAGAATTAGATTCCATCAGGATCGAGTTTTGTCATGTGAGCATGGCAAAGGAAGGGAGGAGCAAGGAATTAGGGTAAAATGGGGGAAAGAAAGAAGCCACAAAGGCGGTGCAGGCAGCAAAAGGACGTAGAGTGAGTGGAGACATTTTCAGATGAAGGAACTGGAAAAGAGGAAGAAAGATGGGAAACAGTGGCTAAGAAAAAGTGGAATGGCTACTGGACGGACCTTGGAAGGGATGGGGCTATTTGTCAAGACTAGATATAAAGAATGCACTCAGGAAGGAGATGCTGAAGGAGGCTAGACAGCTAGGCTGAGTCTACTTCCCAAGTGCTGAGGTCACAGGCGTTTGTCACCTTGCCTGGGTGAGTGACAGATACTCTTGAGAATGTTGGCAAAGGTTGGCTCTACTCTCATCCACATATCCCTTTTACCCAGACACTGCTGGCTGGTGGTGGTAACTACCCGGCACATTCTGTCCAATAGAGTACAAGCAGAAGTAATCTCACTGAGGGTTCTGAGAAAGTTTTTCCTTTCCTAAGAAAACAAAAGAGGCAGACTGGTTAGTCATTTCCCTTTAGCCCTTTGCCCTTTTCCTTCTCCTTTTTGTTTTCTTTCTTTTCTGTAGAGAAGATGGGCAACCCCAAATGCAGTGGTCACCTTAGGACCAGGAGGGAAATCATGGAGCTGTACCCACACCCGACCTTGAGTTCCTGCTTTGGCTTCTGTCACTGATGGACTATGATTGGGATATATAAGCCAAGTAAATTCTTTCCTCCCCAAGCTGTTTTTGGTTGTAGTGTTTCATCACAGTAATAGAAAACAAACTAGGGCTTGTGTTATCCAACTAACATAATGAAATTTGAAGTACATAGCACAGCAGTGTTAACTGTAATACTGAAGCTTTCTAGAATGTACTTGGTATGGATGAAACTTGAGACTTCCTGAGTGGCAGTTAACTCCACCTACCAAAGCCCCTAGCAGAGAATATTCTATATTCTCCTATAGCCTTAGATATGATGGAAAGTCTATGCAAGTGGGACTGCTCAGCATTGTTCCTCCTGTGACTGGCTCATCTCACTTAGCTCAGTATTCCTTAAGTTTCCCCATGCTGCCAAAAATAAGAAGAGGTCCTTATTTTTCAAGGATTGTATGTACAAAGTTTTATTAAACCATTCATCTGATAGAGGATATTAGGATTATTTCCTTATGTTAACTAGCTAATTAGTTGAGACTTTTTCTAGCAGTGAATCGTACAACAAAAATAAAATTATTTATTTATTATTATTATTATTATTATTATTATTATTATGTCTCTCTCTCTCTGTGTGTGTGGGTGGGGGGGGGTCAGAGAACACTTTTGTGAAGTCTCTTCTTATAGCTTTATATAGGTTCTGAGTGTTGAACTCTGATTGTGAGGCTTACCTGGTAAGCAACTTTGCCAACTGAGCCATTTCTCCAGCCCTGAACCATCCAATTGCTATCAAGAATAGCTCAGAAAAGCACTTTTCAGGGTCAATGGCTTGAAGGCCTCTTCTGTATTAGAGCTGACTCCATATCAAGACAGATCTGCAGAGCGCTTGCTGGAAGATGTTTCAGAGTGTTGTTCAAGACTTCACAAAGCTCCCCCTTTCCTCACGAGGAGTCCCTGTTTTGACTCAATGCCACGAGGAATGACATGCAAAACATTTACTCTTGACTCTACCACTATTGTGACTCCATCTCAAATCAAGTCTTTACTTCTTTCTTTTCTGGGTGGGAGGAGAAAAGAATTGATACAGGATCTGGTTATGTGGCCCAGGCTAGCCTTGAATTTGTGATCTTCCTGCATCAGTCTCTCAAGTGCTGGGGTAATGGTCCTGTGCCAACATGTCCAACTTCACATGAAATCACATGACACATTTCAACCTTTGTTTTTACTTATCTTTATTCTCCTTACTCCATGCATTTAATATTTTATATCTACTTCAATATTACCTTTTTATTTTCTGTGGAACAAAATGGAAAGCAAATCAGCATGTGAGTGATTTGTGTCTTTGCTCTCTAGTTTCCAGGCTATTACAATACTGGCTTTCTTCTCTCACTTCATGTGTCTCCTTCTGGGTATCCATCATTAGATTATCATGTCATTCTTCTGAATTACGTGGTCCCATGATCCTTAGCAGGGCATGTCTGTCAAAGCCTCAGTCCCTGTAGTCCCCATGTCCCCGGGAGCAAAGCCTCTCATTGCTTCTCCTCTTAGTTACTTTTGTATTACCTTGAGAAAATACTATGACCAAGGCCATTCTCAAAAGAAAGCATTTAATGTGGGTTCTCAAAGTTCCAATGAGTTAGACTCCATGACCGTCATGGTAGGGAACATGGAATTAGGTAGGGAGTCTTGGCAATGGAGTTGTAGCTGAGAACTTACATCTGATCCACAAACAAGAGGTAGAGAGCTCACTTGGAATGATGTGAGACTTTGAAGCCCAAAGCCCACCTCCAGTGACATACCTTCTCCAACAAGGCTGCACACTCGAATCCTTTCCAATTGTTCTACCTACTATAGACCAAGCACTTAAATATATGAGTCTATGGGAGCCATTCTTGTTTAAACCACTGCTTTCCACTCCCAGATCCCCATAAGATTGTACTCATATCAATGTATTTAATTCAACTTCAAAAGTCCACATAACCTTTCACAGTCTCAACACAGTATAAAAGTCCAAAGTCCTATCTGGTGCAATATCTTAATTCTAACCTCCAGTGAACTTAAAAAATAAAGTATAGACTTCCAACATGCAGTGGCACAGAATACACATTACCATTCAAAGGGGAGGATTGGGGGCATAATGAGGAAATACTAGACCAAAGCAAGTTCAAAGCCCAGCAGGTCCTGTAACTCCATGCCTCAAGTCAAAGGGCTTAGGCAGCTCCACCATTTCAGCTTTGCTAAGTGCATTGTATGTTTTTCTTTTGGTTTTACTCTCTGTCTGGAGTTCTCTTTGGCAGACATCCCATAGCTCTGACGTCTCTACCATCTTGGGGTCCCCAACACAATCCAAGCTTCACAGGTGGCATCTCTGAGCCTTCACTCAGGGACTCCCTTGCCACACTCCTGGCCTCAACACCTTTCTTTAACCTTGGATGAAGAGTCTACCATCCCTTTACTCCTGTATCCTTCCTGACTCTAAAGCCAGAATCATTGTGGCTGAAACTTCGAGGTTTGGCTGTCTGCTTGGGATGGGACATGGGGTACTCCTTAAATAATATTTCCATAAACTTTGATTTGTTGGTTCTTTTTAAGACCAGGAAATTTCTTAGACTTTTCCTTTCACAGGTTACAGGGTTAGCTAGATGTGTGTGTGTGTGTGGGGGGGTGTCTTTCCCTGAGTGCACCATGTCCTTCATTCCATTTTTCATCAGGTGTTTCTCTACCTCTTTCATTATAAGCCTTGGCTCCAACATTAAATTTCCTGGTGCTCTTTTTCCCTTCAAACTGTACATTTTGTATTTCTTTTCTCTCTGCTTTCTCATTTTTATTGTAGATCTGTGTAAGAGTGATTACTAATAACCAATTGACAGGCAATAGTAAGTTGTCTTGAAATCTCTTCTGCCAATGAAATTAGTCCAAAATTCTTCAACTTACCCTCAGACATATTCTTAGAAAAAGGGCCCAGAGCAGCCACATCCATAGCCAAAATAACACAAGTATGGTCTCTAGTCCAGTTGCTAATATTATCCCCATTTAAACCCTCTTGGGCTCGGCCCCCATGGTCTACACTGCTCTCAGTAACATTATCTTCCAAACTCCTACCAAAATGCCTTGTAAGCCCTGGTTACAGGTGTCTACCACTTTCCTAGTTCAAAGTTGTCCACATCTCTCCACAAAATAGCATGGTCAAGCCTCTCTCAGCACTAGTCCAATGTGGTATCATCTTTCATCTTAGTTATCTTTCTATTCCTATGAAAAAATACCATGCTCAAGACAACTTACAAAAGGAACCATTTAATTTGGGTTAGAGCTCATGACCCTAGGGGACATGGCAGCCAGCAGGCAAGTATGACTCTGGAGTTGAGAGCTTACATTTGATCCACAAATACAAGATAGAGAGAGCTAACTGAGAATGATGTGTGGTTTTGAAGCCTCAGAGTTGACCCCCAGTGGCACACCTCTTCCAACAAGGCCACACCTCCTAGTACTTCTAAAAAAGTTCCACCAACTGGGGACCAAATGTTCAAACATATGAGCCCATGGGGACCATTCTCATTCAAGCCACCACACTCTCTTTGGAAGTGTTTTGTGTTTGTTACTTTATATGGTTCAAAATGTACATATAGGTGTGTGTGTCCATGTGTGTGTGTGTGTGTGTGTGTGTGTGTGTGTGTATGCACATAAGTAAGTGTTGCTTCTTCCTGTGAACTCTTACTCATATCTGAATGCCTGTATCAGTGTAGTCTCCTTCCTCCTTAGAAAACTGTCACATTTTCCTCTACTTTCAAGATCCTTTTGCTAATGGCAATTACCACATTTCAGAGATATAGATATTTCTTTTTTTGCATAGGTATGCATATGTCTGGTGTGGATACTTAGTAAAGACAGTGTATAGCTTGTAGTATCTTATTAGTTTATCACACACTGTATTTGTAACAAATGAATTGATGGGGAAGTTAGTGAGGTTTGTCATCATTACTCTTGCTCACTCGAAACTGGAAGAAGGAGCTATTATTAGAGATGCTGTGTTTATGGCCGCTAGATCTGTAATAAGCTATTAGGAAGAGAGGGAAAGCATGCACACACACCCCCACACACTCCTATATGTACATTTTTAACAATATAAAATTAACATATATAAAACATAAACTTCCAAAGGATAAGTGGTGTTGCATTTTACTATTTTCAAAAATACATCTTTGTGCCCACTGGCTAACAATTTAGTAGTCACACATGTTTGTGGCTGTTCCTTACTCTCTCAACTAAATCAAAGTCTATATGAGATAAGGAATCACACCATCATTCAATACTGGCTCAAGCACACCCCTCTCAATATATCTGTAAAGTAGGAGGGAGAAGTATTACATCATGGGAACATGACCCATTCTTTGTGATACCCTGAAAGAGCAGCATCCCTCCTGCTTCCTCTTGCTGTCTGGCTGGTGAAGTTTTATTTTATTTTATCCATATATGGCTAGGTGAGAAGTCATGTGACCACGGGCCCTAGGCAGGACTTGGGCACTTGAGAGACCATGATAGGGAAAAACTGAAGCAAGTGACCAAGTTTTGTCAAGGTGGAACAATGAACCAGTTCTGAAAAAGCATGCCAAAGTCTTTTAGCAAGCTTTCCCTGCCCCTGGCTTTGAGTGGTTCACTGCACAACCAGGCTCTAAGATAGGGAGATGATTTAACAATTAAGTGTGTGTGATTCTTGAAAAGAACCTGACTTCAGCTTGTAGTACTCACATCAAGCAGCTCACAAGTTTCTGTAACTTCTGCTCCAGTGGATCAGAAGTCTTATCTTGGCCTCCACATATGTGGGACACACACACACAGACACACACACATACACACATGCATGCATGCATACTGACTGAACATGCATACATACACATACATAAAAGCCAAAATAAATCTTAAAAGAAAAGAAAGCAAAAGATCCTAATGGAGACATGGACCAGGGACTATTAATCACACATTTTTGTTAGCAGTTGCTACAGAGTTGCGGGGACAGAGGACCTATGCCTGCCCTCGTAAGAGAGTCGCCTTCACAGCATCCTAATGCACCATGATTATGGCATTGCCATGCATATCAGTGCTGGAACACACTCCATTGTGCATCTGTGATATCACTAGAAGTGGAACAGAAATACACATATATGTAAAGTCCATCTGCAAGTGGTGCAAGGAAACGCAGGTGAATTAAGGCAGCCCAGCCGGCTTCTTTGTACTTAAGAAATCTGACTTCCTTGTGATTATGCCAGCTCGGATCCCAAAAGGATTAAATGGCATCTGAGTGACTCTAGCTATGAAAAGGCAAGGGCTTAGCAAACAGATTTTCTTCACTGACACCAGTGTGCAGGCATCTACGTCTTTGGGCTTTTTTGTTGTTGTTTTCACCACTAGAGTAAGAGTGGGCAACATAGAGTGGAAATCGTTTCATGCTAACTTTAGATCATTTGCATAGCATTCTTAGAACAGGGCCTTTCTGTAACCTCACTGAGATGAGCAACTGGACCAACAAGAGCAGAACAGAAAGAAGACATTTTTGGGAGGCTCTTTCAGAGTTTGCCAATACTGCACACTGATCTGTAAGGTATACCTGAAAGAGAATATTTGGGGATATAAATAAATAAACATATATGTATATATATAATATAGCTATATCTCAAATATATATACATATATGTATATTGTATATACATATACACAGATATATGTATATATGTATGTATATATGTGTATGCATGTGTGTATATATGTATACTTGTATATACATACACATATATGTATAAATGTATGTATATATACATATGTATGTGTACATAGATATATCTCAAATGGTTGTTCTCCATTTAATAACCTTTTGGATAAAACTACATTGTTATAGAAGATGCTTTTCATGACCAGGTGTGGTGGTGCACGCCTTTAATCCCAGCACTCGGAGGCAGAGGCAGATGGACCTCTGTGAGTTCAAGGCCAGCCTGGTCTACAAAGTGAGTCCAGGACATTAAAGGATACACAGAGAAACCCTGTCTTGAAAAACCTAAAAAAAAAAAAAAGAAAAGAAAAAAAGAAAGAAGATGCTTTTCTGACAGTTAATCTTGATTGTCCATTTAGTGAGATTTTCAATCACCAAGGAGGGAAACCTCTGGAGAAGTCTGTGAGAGAGTTTCCACATTAGATTAACTGATGAAGGAAGACTCATCCTGAACGGGCTTGGCATCCCAGAATAATCAAAAGGAGAAAGCTAGCTGAGCAGAAGTGCTCATGTCTCTCTCTGCTTCTTGACTGTGGATGCTTCACGTCCTGCCTCCTTACCTTCTGCATCATGATAGACGGTACTCTCAAACCATGAGCTAAAATAAACCCTTTCTCCCTTCAGTTACATTTGTCCGATATTTCACTGTAGCAATGAACTACAAAGAAAAATAACTAATACAGCTTCCAGTGCTTTAGGGTCATGGCAACAGCTTGTGTGTTGGATAGAACAGTTTTACTGCTGCGTGTGACTACAGATTCTAGGAAGTAGGACAAGTAAGATGGCTGCTTGTTGATTCCTCTGTGTGGTGCAGATACTTAGAGTGGAGGAGGTGCTGGACAGGCTAGTTAAATGCTTTGAAGCACTCTTCCCTGTGTGTGCGTGTGTGTGTGTGTGTGTGTGTGTGTGTGTGCGCGTGTGTGTGTGTGCGTGTGTGTGTGTGTGTGTGTGCGCGCGCGCGTGTGTGTGCGTGTGTGTGTGTGCGTGTGTGCGTGTGTGTGTGTGTGTGTGTGCGTGCGTGCGTGCGTGTGTGTGTGTGTGTGTGTTCGAATGAAGTGTAATCTCAATGATATATCCCCTAAGAGACCCTAAAGTCTATGTACCACCTCTTCACAGAAGAAAGCCAACCATCTCCGTTAAAGGAGCAATCTAACAGGGAGATTCAATGTTGCAAACTCAATTTTAAAAGAAGCCCCTTCCATTGCATTGTTCAACAATGCAAACCAGTCCATCAGATTAAAACTAAACTTAACTAAATTCCTGGATTAAAAATATTTGAAATACTTTACTTTTTAAAATAGTGTTAACCCTCTTCAGCCACCTGTCACACAATTTGAAAGTTTATAAAATTCTCCCAAGTGTAGAATCCTTTACGTGAGCCCCATGCAGATTCTTCCATCAAAGACTTAGGTAGTTGTGAACAAATGCTAACAGTCAGCTCCATTGCAGAGCACCCCCGGAGAGGGGGTCGGTTGCCCTAAACTGCCTATCTGAATATGCAGATAAACTTTTGTCTAACTCGGAATTCTTGGTGCCAATCAGACTAGGGTTTTTTTTATTATTAAATTTTATTAAAGTCTTGTCAAAGCTGTTCTTGGACTGGAAATTTGCCTGCTGAATTTTTGCCCAAGGCAGATTTTAATGGCCAAGCTCTGCAGGCATCAAAGGAAAGAGGAGTTAGCAAGGAGGTTCTTCCCAAAGGGCGACAGCAGGCTCTCCTCCAGAAAAACTCCACCGAGCTATCACAAGTGAGCAGAGACTGGAGCTCCCCTGACAGGCACCTGGAGCTAATCACTTCAGTCTCTTAATCCTTGCCATCTTGGCACCAACATTTCACGTTCTCCGAAGTTTCTTATTCATCAAGACTACTCAAAACATCGGGAGGCTGGAGTTAATTTCCTCTATCTCCACGTTGTGCTTCCATGTATTAATTTGTTTCTTTTAAACTTGAACTTGCCTTTGATTGTTCACTCATCATTTATTTCTCCCAGTCCTCTCCTTGAGTGACATATCTGAAGACAGAAGAAAAGGGGATTAAGATGTCTGAGTTGTCTCAATGAATTCCAAATGATTGGAATCCTGACAAAACAATGCCCAGACAAGCCACTGCTGTCACTATCTTGCCATAGGTATGATTTTAATTAGAAGGGAGGCAAGCATGACCTTGTTCAGTATTCCAGCTGGTGGATGCTACAGAATACAACTGGACAAGTTATGTTCAAGGGTGCGTCTTTAAGGAAAGGGTGGTCCAGATGTAGCTAATACCAAGCTGGAAGAGAATTGACCAAAATCTACACATTGTCTTCATTTGCAGGAAGTCTTTAAGGCTTGTGCCCCTCCAGACCACAGCTTTTGACCCCAAAGGAACACTTCTCAGGAGATTTCAACCCAATGATCTGGTTAATCACGGGCCATGTTGAGCAACCCCTAATCAGAAAACACAGATTTTTTTTTTTTTTTGAGACAGGGTATTGAGACAGGCTGGTTGTTCTGGAACTCGCTGTGTAGACCAGATGGGTCTCAAACTCATAGAGATCTGCTTGCCTCTGCCTCCCAAGTACTGGGATTAACAGTATGTGCCAAAGAAAACAGAGATACTTAATGGCACCAAGAGCACTGCTAGAGTCTTTTGACACTTCGTAAGCCAGGATTCCACGTTTGTATTCCTTTTACAGTCATATATTTCAAGTTCCCATGAAAAAAGCTCACCAAGCTTTGGGCACTCAATGTCAAGTTCCAAAGTCCTCCCACAGTCTTTCCCAAAATGACTCACGCAAGTCTGTCAACAATTCACTCCCTGATACCAATTAATAACATTGGTGGATATTATAAAAATATTAAGAGCATAGTAAAACCACTTCTGCCTTGAGTCCTCTCATCATAACAGGAAATATGTTCAGGGTGCTTTTTGCAATTGCTTTTTACTATAGAGACTTGAATATACACACCATGAGCCCATCAACCAGCCCCAGAGGGTATCAGCCCTAAATCCCACACATCCTGTCTACTGTAAAGTGCGGAGTTTGTATGAGGGACTTGTCACAGAACTTTCATATATTAGCCTACTTGATCCTCACCACATCCCTACCAGGAAAATGCCATTAAGATAAGGGAACCTGGACGCAGAAAAATGACGTGACCTGCCCAAACCAGCTGCCTAGGAAGTAATGGAGTTGGCACTGGAATTTGGGAAGTCTCTGCTTAGAATAAATTCTCTGAACCCCTGGGTACACCTGCCTGCCACTCTGACTTAAGAACTTAAACCTTCCATGTGCTGTACCTTACATCAGAGGAGCCCCCCACCCCAAAAGGGCCAGAATCGGTGATGTGCACGGTGTCCACAGCTCACATGCTAGGCCATTTCTTAGGGCAATTAATTGAAGGAGCTCTCTAGAGCTTCTGTGTTTCCAGAACCATTCAGTTTGTTGAGGGTGCAGTGTAATGGGGCTTGCCAGCCTCCGGCCACATAGGGGTCTCTGGAAGGTTTTATTCTCATTGTTTTGTTGTCTCCCTGTACCAAATATATCCTCCCCACCAGCTGGCACCTGTCTGCCTCTGAAGCACCAATGCTCCCCTCGGCTTTAGTTATGTTTCCCTGTTTGATTATTTAACAGGCTGTCTACCACAAGCCCATGTGTGAGTTTCTTCTTGACTTTTACATCAGCTTTTTCCTCAACCTCCCTAATGCTGTGACCCTTTAATATAGTTCCTTATGCTGTGTTGGCTCTCCCCACCACCATAAAATTATTCCATTGCTAATTCATAACTGTAACTTTGCTACTGTTATAAATAGTTAAGATCTGAGAAGGGGTCGCGACCCCCACAGGTTGAAAACCACTGGTTTAGATGCTTTGGCGGTTTCTGATCTTGTATCTGTGGGCTGATGTCTCTCAATGACTTTTCAGAAATCTTAGCTACTGTCACTTCAGGTGTTTCTTCTGCTTCGTTCTTTTTTCCCCCCTCTGAGGATTCAGTTTTCTGTGTGTTGCCTATTTTGTGTATAGGGGTGGTTTTCCTCCAGAATAAGGGTCTTGTCATTTGTGTTTCTTTGTTTTATGTGCATATTTTAAGTGTGTCATTCCCATGACAGTGACTAAGAGGACTGCAACTGAACACCAGTCTTGTTTGCAGTTCAGACTTGTTTATGTCGTTTATGTCTACCTTGCAAAAACTGTTAGTGGCATATACATGCTACTGCCAATTTAAAAATAAATAATGTATAAGCTGAGCTATGCATACTTAACCTACTATTCTGTGAATGTAGTTTTAGATCTGGGTTTTGTTTTTTCTTTATCTTTTTTTTTCATTTTAGGTAACACTATTGTAAATAATCATTCATTTATACATCAAGACTTAGCGTAAGATTTTGTTTAAAAATATCTTATCTTGAAAATGTTGAAAAAAGCCATAGGATTTAGAAGGTACATAAGTAGTTGGAATTTTTAAATCTAAAATTATATCTATTTGTGTGTGTATGTGTTTGTGCACATGCAAGCAGTTGTACACATACTATGGTGTGTGGGCAGAGGTCAGAGGGTAACTTCCTTCTTCTTTCCTTCTACCATGTGAGTCCTGGGGATTGCATTCATCAAGCTTGGTGTAAATCTCCTTTACCCATGGAGCCTCTTGCTGGCCCAGAATTTGGATTTTAACTTGTGGTTCTTCTAAGAAGCTCTATCTTGACTACATTGTTTGTATTTTAACTGGGGGACACACTCCTACTGCCACTATGTGGCAAACCCCTTGTTCAGTACCCTAGTGGCTCTGTGGGACAGACCTGTTCTAACTCCCAGGGTGCTTCCCTGGCATAGGAACCCACTGTGGACTCCCTAGGAAGAGTTTCTTTGTCAGCCTCACTGTCTTCAGTGGAGAAATCTAAGTAAGGCAGAGAACACCTGAGACTGACTACATTTTGAAATGACAGAATTTTAAACTGTCAAAGTTATATCAGAAATGAGCTGTACCCTGGGCAATGTAAGGAACAGTGCACGTTCTATTAACATACGCATGAACCTTTTACTAAACTTACTTTTCAGATCAATAGAAAATGGTCCTTTAGGTGGGTTAGCTGAGTATTATCTCTATGTCAGATATTTGGTTTAGAATCACATTGTTTGCATTCATATGTCTTTGGAATAGCACTAGACTCTGAATTTACAAATGTATTCCCCTCAAGTCAGAGCCAGATTTTCTGTGGCACCATTGAAGCTCAAGGTTTCTCTTGCACTGTCCTCTCCCTTGCACCCCCACCCCCTGCAAAGTTGAACATGGCTGGGAGTTCTAGAGTCTTGGGGTGGGAGGGGGCAGGGCTGTGCTCAGGAAACACCTTTGTATTCGCGTTTATAGAAGATAGAGAGAAAGCTTCATGACGGGTGCACCAGCCATGCCTGGTTTTACATGAGTGGTGGGATTTGAACTTGGGTCCACATGCTTGCTCAGCATGAGCCATCTTCTTAACTCCCATGGCATGATTTCCATGAAGGCAGGGGGGACACTTATACGCAACTACACCTTTAGCTTTCAGTAATCCTCTATCTTGATGGTCTGGTTGTATGGTTCTAGACCACAATAACAGCTCATCCAAGGCAATGTAATGGTCTGATCTCAATTTTGCAAAAACCGTCTCACTTCTGCACCCCAGAATGAAGCGGAGATGCATGTCTGACAGCATTACAAGTATCTCAGATAAAAGTATTGATCAAGAGTGGATATGTTGTCTTCCAGTGGGAGGATAAGTTTGAGGAAGGCAATCTATACTATTGCCTTCATCAGTATTCTCACTGACAAGCAATTGGGATAAGGATACCAATGGACAATTGCCGATTTATTTTAACTAGATAGTAAACAAAAGCTCACTGTACTTTCGTGGCATCTGTTGAGAAGATTCTGTTGAGGATGGTGGCTTCCAAGTGTTCTTCTCTACTCCTCTCATGTCCTTTCTTTTCAAATAGAAACAAGAGAGATACCATTTTTTTCTCATGCTTTTTAAAAAAGTTATCCTATCACACTTTCATACAGATAATATACTTTGATCATATTCTTCTCTCTGTTACTCTCTTTTATCCTCCTCTTCCTCTCAAACGAATCCCTTCCTCCTCTCAGGTCCCTCTTCTTTCATGCTGACTTTTGCTGTTTGTACTTCATTGCATTTAATCAGTGTTGCCTGAATCAGCATGGAGGTTATTTATTTGAGCAAGGACCACTTGCCAGTGGTTACAATACTTGGGAAAATGACCTCCTCTCTCTAAGCAACCATTAACTTTCTCTTTCCTCTTCAGGGAGGGATGGACACTTATAACCCCCTCCCCTATGAATGATTGAATGTTGATAGGCACAGTCTTGTGCAGGGAACCCCTGCCACTATGATGAGTTCATAGATGCAACAGTCACATCATTTCCAGAAAATAGCTTGTCTTTCCCAGCACTCCCTCCCAACTTTGGGCTCTTTCTGTTCCCTTCTTCACTGATGTTGAGTCTTGGAGAGGGTCATATAGATGTTCTATTTAAGAAGAATCCTTATGAGTCTCCCTTACTTGTTGCTTACAATAAACATGAGCATCTATGTGAAACTGTACTTTTTAATTATCACTTATTTATTAATAACTATATTCACTTATAACAAATACACTTACTTAACTACTATTCCTATAAATTCCTACAACCCCTATGACCTACCCACTAAACCTATTGATAACTATTACAACTATTTTCATAACCTTTCAGAAGGATACAGTCTCGGGGGCAGGTCCTCAGTCGCCAGGAACACAGTCTCTGTGGTAGACCCTTTAATGCACTTAACAGTCTTTCTGGGATATCTCAGATGTAGATTTGTCAGGGTAAATTGGCTATGGTGACTTCACCTTAAGTAAGGCTTGAGGCTTTCTTCTCTCTGGGAGACCTCAGCCGTCTGTAGGACAACTTATTTCCTTCGTATCAGCAACTCTGCCGCTCTGTCTCAGTCTTTAAAGCTGGCCACAGTTCTGTTCAGGCCGCTGTTCGGAAGGTCAAACCCCTCTAGGCAAAAGCTGAGCCACAGGGTTTAGTTCTTGGCCTTTTGCTGTCTTGCTGAGGCTTTCTTTGCTCACCAGCTTCTTTCTGCCTCAGGGAGATCTGGCCATCAGTTCACCAGCACTTTATCCATCAGAGGATACAAACTACTCGTTGTCCTTTCTAGCGTGCGGACTCACTGCTAGCATCAGAGCTCTCTAGCATGCAGCTAGCGTGGAGCCCCTAGGAAGCAGCTCTCCCGGGCTCATCTATTTGTCCTTAAATAGGATCACTCCTTGTTCCACCTGCTTCAGCTTAATTTGGGCTCTGCCCACTTAGCACTTGAAAACAATGCCAGGTCATAAAGTCTTTCCTTGTTTCACCTGGCTTCAACCTTGTTTTCCAGTCCATAGAGACTCCCCTCGTTTCACGTGACTTCATCCATAAGCTGATAAGCTAATTGCTCACAGCGAAATTGATCTTCATGCCCCAGATTAAGAGACTGTATCAGAAACCTAGATATTTACTAAATCTAATTTATATTAATCTAACTCCCTACATCTATGACCATGGCTGAGAGTGGTATAAACTAGCTTGTTTTATTTTGATTTTTTCCCAAGATAGAGTCTTACTATGTAGCTCTGACTGTTCTGGAACTCACTATGTAGACCAGGCTTGGTCTTGAACTCACCAAGATCTGCCTGCCTCTACCTCTGGAGTGGTGGGATCAAAAGCATGTGCCACTACACCCAGGTGGCCTTTTCTTAAATGAAGGGTAGAGTTGGTGTGCCTTCTTCTCTTCATGACTCCCAAGAACAGACAGTTGGTCATTGACAGCTAAGTCTAGGCTGACTTCCTGCTCTTATCTAGTGTTGGGGTTCTATCTCAACTAGTTTATATCAATTAGTCAGAGGTGTCCTGGTCTCATAAAATAAAATCAGGAAACCTTAGGAAACTTGAGTAGAACCTTGAAATCCCATGGTCTAGAGTTGTGCATCTCTATCTCATGGGCTCAGTCTGGTCTATAGATTAGTGTTTAGTCTGATTTGCAGTGTTTTTATAGTTTAAGGATAAAACATGTAGTATTTTTTGAGTACCTACTGTGTGCACTTTCCTGGGTTTCTTATGGGTGCTGTGTTGTGCAAATCTGGCATAATCTTACAAAGCATGCATCACCGTTATATTGTAGATAGGAAAAATGAGACATCTCAATGAGATACCCCAGTACTGAAGCTGGTAAGAGGCGGACCTGAAATTTGAACCTGGACTACATAGGTTCAGAGCTCACCTCCCTGTCTGTAGCAAAAAAATGATTTGCCAACATTTTTTAAGGGCCAAGAGATTTTACATAACCTTGGAATCTCTGCTCTCTCTTGAACAAATGTTAGTCATGAAGAAGGACTGGAGAGATGGTTCACTTAGTTCCATACTTGGCACACAAACATAAGGAGGTGAGTTGAATTTCCAGGATCCACATTTTAAAAAGTTACTTGTATACACCTGTAATCCCAGCACTGAGGAGGCAGTGTCAGGCAGATCTCTGGGGTTCACTGAGTACCCAGACTATCTAACTTGGCAAGTTCTAGGCCAGTGTAAGACCCTGTCTTCCAGTATCTGAGGTTTCTCTGTGGTAGTGCCTGCATGCATATGAACACATATATAGTTACATATGGGATGGCAAGAGTTCACTGGAGATGAGGAAACTTACTTTTAAATTTGTTTATTTCCTTTAAAAAATGGTTTACAACCCTTATATACATAACTGCTGGATGCCTATTGGCATTTATGAGTCCTGACCTAATTCAATGGTTCTCAGATGGGGTAATTTTTTTCCCCCTGGGGAGGATTTTTGGCAATGTGTAGAAACATATTTGGCCACAACACAAAGAAGGAAAGCTACTGGCTAGAGGCCAGGGATGCTACAAATATCTAAAGAGATTTCTGGTCTAAAATATTGGCAGTGCTGAGATTGAGAAATGATGGTTTAACTCAACTTCATTTCCCCTCTAGGAGGAGAGGCTGGAGAGAGGGCTAGGCAGTTAAGAACTCTTCCCGCTCTTGCAGAGGACCAAAATTCCGTGCCCAGCACCTATGCTGAGAGGCTCAATCACCTACAACTCTTGACTCAAGGCATCTGGCATCTGGGTTCTAAAGGGACCTGCATATCCCCACCCCACATATATGTAATTAAAAAAATAGATCATATAGAAGGAAACAGATTTCAAAGGTCATGGCTTCCTCTAATCCTAAAAGAATCCACACAGCTTCACCTTTCCTGGTCTCCTCACCTTGAGGTTTGAAGGAAGTGAGGAAATGTTCATTGATAATGTTTTTCTGCTTTGTTTTCTTAAGGTGAGATAAAGAGAAAGTTGTGGCAGTAGGCATGGGAACCCTCATTGTCTAATGCACTGGATGGAAAATTTGCTAATTAAGAATCGTCTAGTTAGCCGTAAGTGAAAAACCATAAGACTTCAAAAACAGCGGCTGGAATCTCATTACAAATCATGCCCCTTTCCCAACATCTAGGGGCAGGAGTACTGAGTAAAACATACATGCTGGATGGGGGTTATCTCTGTTTCTCTCCTTAAAGCTTTTGATGTACCAGAAAGAGGTGACAGGGCATTTGATTGTTATTTTGATCAATAAACAAGGCTAGGAAATTTACAGAACATCTCTACACTGTATCCTTTATTGTGGGTTGTATGAACTGCAGATGAGGCAGCAGTTTTAGCTCAAATCTCTGAACTTTGTTTGTACCATTGCTGTGGTTCAACTGTCTCATTTTCAGGGGTGGGGGGTGGCACTTCTGCAACTTCTAGAAGACCTGAACTGGGTCACCAGGAACTGCTGCCTTCATTGCAAGGCTCCTTACCCAGGGGAAGGGAGAAGACACAGCTAAGGTCCCTCCACACACTCGGTGGATGGAATACTGATGCAACCTCCTCCATGGTACACGCCACTTGTATTTCTCTACCAAACTCTTGTTGACAAACAAGAAAGAAATACATTATAACACACAGTCAACTAAATACCTTAACTAGGATAGCTCCAGGTTGCTGATATAACAATGGCTTCAGAGACTCTGTTCTTTCCATCATTGTGGCTGGTCTCCTTGTCTAGGGGAAAAGTCTGTCAGGCACAGGGCTATGACAGTTCAGGGTGTCACTTCCTTCCTTGATAGTTTTCAGTAGAAAAAAAATGATACTTGCTTTCTTTGGGTAGGAGTTACTTGTTTATTTAGACTGGAACATTTCCAGAGCTTTCCCTCCCCATCCCCACAGACTGCAGCCAACCTATTACAGATAAGTGACAACCATGATTCTCTTCATCAGCCTCTCAGAGGCTAAGTAAAAGGAATTGTCATTCTGGGTGTCATAAAACACTTGGCTATGAACAGGAGAGTTAGCCACAAACAACCAGGGCTCTGTTAACAGAAAGAAAAGAGATAGTTGGAGTCAGGATACCAACAGGGTGCCCCGGAACAGCAGAGGCACCCAATTGAATGGCTAGAATCTTGGGACAATGCAAGTGGCCCTGCTGAAGTGAGAAAGGGTTAAAAAGTAGGTTATCCTTGCCCCCTGGCATGCTCAATGCCAGGGCACCACGTGCTGGAGAAGCAATGCTCCTGCTCCCACAAGAGGTGGTGGCTCCAAGGCTGATTCAAGAGTGGAATTTGTGCCCCTGTTGGCTGCCCAAGGAAAAGCCTGTTTTTTTCTCAATTTTCCCTCACAGTTTTCCTCACTGTGCTTTGTGACAAATCTGTCCCTTTGAGATGTCTCACGAAACTCATTTTCAACTGATTCACCCAGACCAACACTGGTGAGGAGCCCACACCCAGACCAACATTGATGAGGGACCCACAGGGAAGGGCGCTCAGTGCATAGCTTTTCTACTGGGACCACCCAGCCCGCTGTATAAAATGTCTGGATTTGGAGTTGCTGTGCGTATGGGCACCTAAATGAAGTCACTGTGTATGAATTCCCGAGTTCTGGAATCTGCATTCTAACTACCATTTACCCCCTGGGGACTTAGTGAATTACATAGTTTCTCCAAATTCTAATAAGCATGCCTAGCTAGGAAGTGTAGATAGTACTAAAACTGTCTCTCAGAGATGTGTTGCCTATGGTAATTACCTGAGAATACGTATGCAGAGGAAACACATGTGGCATGGTAAGGCACACAGTCAGTCTCAATGAGTGATAACTCTGGACATTGTCATCTAGGAGATATGCCAGTAGTCTGGGGTGTTCCATATCTGATCAGCAAACATACCACAGTCACCGAAGTCTAGGCCTGTGATTGAAAGAAATAGATCTCTTTCTATCATAACTGCTCCTCTGAGCCCCACATTTGTCTCCTGGAAAAAAATGTCTTTTAAGTATGAAGTGAGGCTGGTGGAAAAATTAAATAAAATATTATATCTGAGGCTTAATTAGATATAAGTCCTATAAATAGTGTGCCACTTTCCAGGGACAAGACTGTGTACGTGCCAAGCTTAAGGGTAGCTGGGATCCCAGGAACTGGATCTGGGGTTTTTCTTCTCCCTCCCCTCTTGGCCCCACAGGGGTGCTCTCCCAGCCTGCAGAGGCGGTGGAAGTTTGTTTAAACTTCTGATTTGCAAACTGGAGGTCAGGTCCCTCCTTGCCACTCTTCAAAGCCTTGGATTTAATTAGGATGCAGATGTCCCTGTTGGTAGTCTAGCATCCTTTCTGTCAAGGGGAAGGCCCTTGGCTATCCAGGGAGAGACTTGGGGAATAAAGGACCCCTCCGCGGGGTTCTCCATCTTTGTGAGGAAAATGTGGTGATGATGATGTATGAGACAGCCATGCCTTTTGGAGCCTGAAGGGGACATGACAGGAAGATAATATGAGAGGACAACCCTGTCTGCCTAATGGAGACCGATGGCCTTCGCCTGTCTTCATGGCATTGTTGGGGCTTGAGCTGAGCTGTCTTTTCCAGAGAAGTGTCATGGGATGGCAGGTTCCATATGCCAGCCACATTGCCCTCCGTGGTAGCCTGGCACCATGGTGGGGTGATGGGAGAAACACATGGAGGACTCAAGTGAGCGCTCCTGGTGGAGCCCTAGCAGCCCCTGCTTGACAGTGACATCATGTGTCAGCATGTCAGCCATGAGAGTCGTCACTTGATTGGCTTTTGTTTTCCTCTCTCTTCCCCACCTTCCACCTTTCACCCCTCCCCCCCCCGCTCTCCATCTCCCAAATAAATAATAAATAAGTTAAACCAAAAGTCTGAAACTTAATGATAAAAAAAAAATCTCAATCCTCAGGAGCCCCCCTCCCTCAGGTCCCTTCTGGGCCCCAGGAAAAAAAGCCGAAGACTAGAGTAGGACTGTCATCTTTGAGAGCAGTTTTATTCATTTCGCTTCGCTGTGGTTACCACATGTTTGGGGAAGACAATTGATTTCACAGATCTGTGTAGGAGGCTGAAGATTTGGCTCTGATGGAGCAGAAGAAAAGCTACCCTGAGAACAGGCTCTCTAATTGACACACAGTGAAGTCAGTCTTCAAGGAAAAAAAAAAAAAAACCTCTCCGTGCTAATTTTTTTCCCAAAACTTAATTTTAATTTTTAATTCAATTGTATTTTTTAAAGGAGAGACACAGTTTTCTTCTCCTTGTTACCTGTTAGGACCCCTTCCAAAACCCCACCCCAAGATTTACATATAGGCGAGACAGTCCAAATGTTAAGTCTTAATTTCAGCTTCAAAGCAGTATCAGTGGTTACCAGAGAGTCCAAGGCTCAGGGTCTAGTGGCAAGGAGCCCTCTACCTGGAAGGAATGTGAGTTTGTTTTTGTTTCTGTTTTGGTTTCCCATACTTCTAAATGAGATGTTTCTGGTCTGGGCCAGGCCTAAGCAACGTAGGGAGGAACAGGGGATACTGGGCAGTTAACAAGTGCTGATGACTTTGAGAGTTTGCCTACCTCTATGTTGGTACTGTTACACTTCCTTGTAGATGCTTCCAGATGTCAGCTCGGGTGGCTGCATTCTCCTGAAAGAAATTAGTTCTGATTCTAAATAAACAGGTCACGCTGGAGAGAGAGAGAGAGAGAGAGAGAGAGAGAGAGAGAGAGAGAGAGAGCGCTCAATTGCTAGATTTGTGGGTGGTGGTGGGTGCATGCTTCTGTTTTAGACGTTTAAATGCAGATTCCGCCGCATTTGCTCTATTTAAAATGGCGAGGTAGCTTTTCACGCCCTCTGAAAAGTTAATAGCCCACCTTAAATGAGATGGTAGCCCCGAAGTGGAGCAGTGTTTTTGTTGCTAATTATATGCCCTGTGGGAGGAGTACTTGTGCTTTAGAGAACTCCAGGAAGGTATGTTACACCCTACCCTCCAAATAGCTCCCGGGATGACAGACGGAGGATCGACATTTGATTGGCATGAGAGTCCTCCGGTATGAAATACATGGGAGAGGGAGGGGCTTATGTACTCGCCCAGCCCCAACATTCAAGGCCAAAGGAGTCTTGCTTCGGCCCTTTGTCCTTTCATTTGTTGGGTCCTCTAGGGCAGTTAAGTCCCAGTTCAGCTTCTCTACTCCCAAGCTTTCCAGGGTAGCATGCAAGCAGAATTGGTCAAGCCACAAGACCGACCCTGTAGTAAATGTGGACCCTGGGTCACTGAGAGGAGATAGGGAAAGGGAAGGAAGTGCCGGAGAAGGCTTGTGTGGGTGGGAGGTTCCAAATTCAGAAGATGACAAGAAAACTGCTGTGGGTCTCACGCTGAGGCTCCTGGGGCGAGGCATTTAATCTCAGCTTTGCTGTCTCTGACCTTGCGTGGGACCTTGGCTGGGATCACAACTCTCACCAACCCCACCCCCCAACAATGCAAACTCTATTGTATTGGTTGCCAAGGAGGAGTATTCTTTCAAATGCTGAAGCATCACAGTCAAGAAAAAAAAATCAATGAGACTCAGGGGAAGGAAGGAAAATGGGGTCTTGGAGTGGAAAGGAAATGACACGTTTCATGAAATTAGTTTCTTTCTTTTTTTTTTAAGGGCTGCTTTGGGCATAGTTTCAAGGGGAAGTGCTGGTTATTAAGAGAAACAATTGTTAATCTAATCTCTATCAGGGATGTATCTAAATTCTGGCACACATTAAAAAATTCTTCTGGATTTTGGATTTTCTTTTTCTTTTGTTTGTTAGACCTTTCTTTGGCACTAATTTACCTTGAACTAAGACCTCCTTTAAAGGTTCCCCTGTGCTCCCTTCCATTCTGGGCATACTCCAATGGTCTGTAGGCTCACTACCATCTGAACACCTCACACTAGGTGGCAATACCTGGTTATTTGTGTGTTCTCTACTAGACTGCCATTCTTGGAGACTGAGAATACCTGGAACACGTTAGATGCGATTAAGAGGCTCATGTTGGTTGTAGATGGGAAATGGAAAATAAAGAATCTCCTTGTCACAATTTACTACAATGTCCTTGTACCAAATGAACACAAAGAGGTTGTCTTTAAATCAATACACACATAATAGAAGAGATGGACCAATGAGTAAAGCATTTACTACCCAAGTGTGAAGACGTAAAGCCAGTATAGTAGCATGTGTCTATAATCCTAGCATTCCTATGATGAGATAGGACAATCCCAGAAGTTCCATGGTCAGGTAGCCTGGTACACACCGTCATCAACAATAAAGAGACTCCCTTTCAAACAAGGTGGGAAGCAAGGACCCACACACCAGGTCCTGTATGTCACCAGCAATTCACAACATAAGGTCTGCATCTTCCAGGGTGGCCATAGGATCTCACTGTAGCCTGAGTTTGGACCACTAACTAATCAAGGGAGAGGCATTGATTGTATTTCCTTTGCTATGCTCTATTTGCCTATGACTCAGGCACACTGAAGGAGAGGGAGTTATGGGTGGTCATATCAGGGTGGGTCGGCTTCAGTTTGTGAAACTACCATTCACACTTTCACCCCACGGAGTCCATTTGTTTCTTTTCTTTGCAGGAGATGGGAGAGTGGTTTCACATCTTTAGTTGGGTTCTACTACTCCAAGCACTTTCTGTAATTTTGTGGTTGCTCGCTGAGAAAATAGAGTAATATGCTATTCCTCCATTCATGTGCTATGTATGTAAAGGTCATTCTGTCAGTCAGCTAGTGATTTTGATCCCCAGATCTCTCTGTCTCTACTCTCTTTGTGATGTGGGACTCTGAAACCTGCAGCACCTTCCAGTAGGGGAGAAAACAAGGAATGTGCTTTCTTCTCTTCTGCTGTTTGTCAGCGTTGCCTCAGCCATAGCCCCTTTGCCTCAGTATTGGTGGCTGGTTCCAGTTTGGCTTCTCCTGGCATTTCCTCACTCAGCCTCTCTCAGCCCATCTGAGTGTAGCACTAGCTGAGCCTGTCTCCTGAGCTCCTGAGTCCCTGGCTCCATGAGACCCACCACTGAGTCAGAAGTTCTGATGACTCCTCTATGACTTCCTCCCTCCCTCCCTCCCTCCCTCCCTCCCTTCCTTCCTTCTTTCCTTTCTTCCTTCTTCTCTTCCTCCCTCCCTTTTCTCTCTTCCTTCCTTTCTTCATTTCTTCCTTTCTTTGTTGTCATTCACGATGATGGATATTTCTTCAAGTTATTATTTGGTGTTAACTCTATGTAGGGTTTTTTGCATATGTGTGTGGTATGCACTCACGTGTGCATGTTTGCATATGTGTAGCTCCATATGTACATGTTTGCCTTTGGAGGTCTGAGGTTGACATCAAGTGTCCTCCTCAATTGCTTTCCACCTTATATATTGAGACATGTTCTCTCCTGGAGTTTGACGTTTTTCTCCTGGTCTGACCAGTCAGTTTCTTCTGGGGATTCCCTGTGTCTGGTTTTCCTCACACTAGAATTACAGGGAAGGCAGTACACATACCCAGCTTTTATATGGGTTTGAGGGATCTGAACTCTAGTCCTCAACTTGTCTGGTAAGAACTTATCCACTGAGGGGTATTCCCAGACTTAGATCTGAGTTCTTATTTTGCTTTTCGTTCCCTAGCACATACGCAAAGAACCCTCCTTTTTAGATTTTCCCTGCTGAAACGCCTAGCAGGTTTTATGTTTCTTACTAGAAATTGTTTATATATTTTAGGTGCATCATAGGCTATTGGTACTAAGATCCCCTAAATATCAAAATTTGTTGTTGTCAACTTACATAAAATGGCACAGTATTTACATATAACCAACTCATTTCCTTCCATATGCTTTAAAAATATTTTTATTGTTTTTAAATTGTGTGTCTATACCTGGGTATGTCTATGATGTCTATGTGGGTGTAATAAGAGTGGAAGTTTCTGTAAAGCCCAGAAAAAGGTGCTGGATCTCCTGGAATTGGAGTAACAGGAGATTGTGAGTCAACAGTGTGAGTTCTAGGATCTGAACTTTGATCTTCTGCCAGAGGAGAAAATGCTTTTAACTGCTGAGCCATCTCTCCAGCCCTTCAAATATTTTTGATTGTGGTTTGTTGAACCACAGATGGAAAGCCCATAGATACACGGAAGGAAACTGAATTATAATTTTCATCCAAAGTGTCAAGAAACTGAAAGGTCTCAGTAACTATGGGTGGAACGTTGCACACTGAGGGCTGAAGGCTTAGCAAACAGATAAGATCTTGGCCTCTTGTTTCCAAGCATAGGAACACTGGGCCCATAGTTAGACTTCCCCAGTCTGCTCAAGTCTGCCTAGCTAAATTGTAGTAAATATAAATAGAAATACAGGGGTGATTCATACGTTTACTCCCCAAATTACAGTGAATCATGAAGAAAGAAACTCCAGACCCCAAGAAACCCAAACTTGGAAACAATGCAGTTCTTTGTGGAAGCTCTATACCCCCATTTCACAGATAAAGATGTGGAACACGACTTGGCATCCTCATTTCACAGATGAAGAGTCAGGGACCCATCATCATCCAAGGCCCTTTCACTTATAGACTTCTTAGAGTTACAGATCCCTTCATGCCTTTACCCTCAACTGATTTTACCTCCTACATGTTCTAGCTTTTAAAAATGGCATCCATATCTGAGTTCAAAATATTTGAGTCACTGAAAGATAACTCCACACTTTGTTCTCCCATAAATCAGTCCCCCTCCAAAGTGTTTCTCCCATCTGTCTCCATTTGCTTGTTGGCTCTAGATTCTGAGTGTGGTTAGGCCCTATGATTTATCCAGATCATTAAAATAGCTTTCTGATTGGTCTCTCTGAAAGAACCAGAGTTGGCATAGGACAAACCAAGACCAAGTTCTCAGCACAAAGGAGATTTACTTGCCCCACAGGGATAAAGACAGGGAATAGGACACAAGCGAGAGGGGAGTCTTAACGACTTAAGATTACATAGCTTGTTTTTGTTCTATGTGAATTTTTCCTATACATTTTCTTGAAAATTACTTCAGTTATTATTTTTGCTTTATGTATATGAGTGTTTTCCTACACGTGTATCCGTGTGCCATGTACATGCAGGTGCCCTTGGAGACCCCAAGAAGGCATTGGATCCCCTGGAACAGTAGTTTACACAGTTGCAATCTGCCAGGTGTTCGATGGGAATCAAACCCAGGTCCTCTGAAAGCAGGGACTTATAACTGCTGAATCACCTCTCCAGCCCCACTTATACGCCGCCGTCATCTCTCAGTGGAATGGATGGCTTGTTACCAAAAGCGATCATTTTGGTAACAAGCCAGCTAAGACCTCCCAGTTCTAAGTTTATGGAATACCTTTTGTAATAAGTGATAGGTTGGCAGAATCACAGTCCTTGTCACCACAGTGCTTCACCATGTTCTTTAGTGTTGATGCAATTTACTTTGTCTTTGATTCTCTGTGGATGTTACGGCTTGTTCCACATGATGTATGTCAAAGAGCACCATGCTTCTCAAATACTTTATAATAAAATCTCTCCCCTTCTGTTCTGAGTGGGGTGGTCTTTCCTTGGCAGTGACTCCCGAAGCCATAAATCCAGCACCCTTCAATTTGGAAAGAAACTGGAGGATTCTCATCACATAATGGACCTTTTAATATGCCTTTGAGGAATTCCTTGTCGAAGCCTGATGTTTTGTTTATGGATATACTAAAAGTAATTTTTAAAACACTTATTCATTCTCTCTGTGTTTGTAGGGTGGGTAGGTGTTATATACATGTACCATGGCATATGTGGATGTCTGAAGGCAACTTATGGGAGTTCTCTCCTTCCACCATGTGGGTTCTGGGGACCAAACTCAGGCCATCAGTCTTGGGGACAAGCACCTTTACACACTGAGCCAACTCACTGGGTCTATCAACATATTTTTTAAAATCATGATTTGGCTGACACACAGTGAAGGATTCATGTCCACTCAGGTGAACTGGGCTGGGAGTGGGAGTTCTCCAACAGCTGCTGAAAAGACATTGAACAAAACCCTAGCAGCATGGACTCAGGGTTGTGTCCAAGTTAGAACATTGGAAGACACAATTCTCTCAGAAATAGTAATAGGAGGGTACTTCCACGGCAATGCCTTGAGGATGACAATTGAAGATGACACTCAGGATTCCCTGCAGAGGGAAGCACTATTGTCAGATACATTCAGCTGCATTTTGCTCAGTCCAGAGCTTCAAGAGTTTTAGGAACCACTCCCAGATACAGGGATGCTTTTCAAGAGCCAGAGGCCCCTATGCAGCCTACCATCAAGAAGCTGCTTTGTATTCCAAGGGACCCAGAAAGCAGAGATGGAAGTGTACACATGGGGCAGGGAATGAGGGAAGAAGTTCAAGAAAGAGGCCAGGGCAACTGGGAAGCTCTTCAAACAAGTAGGGGAGGCATGGAGAAAGGGCTGTTGTGTGTCCCTCTTTCTCTTTGTGGGCATCTTGTCCATAAGATACTCCTGTGGTCATTTTGATGGGATATCTCCCCAAAATAGCTTGCCCTTGATGAGGACTGGGCTTGGGAAATTCCTTTCACTGATTCTGAAGGGCCCTGTTGTTTCCTCTCTATGCTATGTCATCAGAGTAGTCCTGGGTTTATGGAATAAGGCAAGGTTAAGTGTCCCAGTAGAACTGTAACCTTTTTTGAAAGTGTGCTGCATTTAGCATCCTGACTGGCTCTTTACCACTGGGCTAAGTGAACAGAGAAAAATGGCTCTGTCCTGATAGCTTCTTAGCCTTAGTCTGGTGGACATCAGGGTCAATACTGGGAACAGGGTAAGCACTGTAACCCTTTCTGTGTGGATCTCCTGTTTAGCTGAACAGATAGTCAAGTGCACAAAATGTGTAAAAAGATAGGGCAGAGGCTGGAGAGATGGTTCATCAGTTGAGTTACTGCTCTTACAGAGGACCTAAGCCCTTTTCCCAGCATTCAGGGCAAGGTGGCTCACCACCACCTCTAAGTCCAGCTCCAGAGTCTCATGCCTCCTTTTGGCTTCCATGGGAACTGCACTCATGCACACAAAGACATATGCAGATGCACGCATTCAGACACAATTATAATTAGAATCTACAAACAAAACGGAGAGCAAGTGTATACTTTACCACCCACTCAGAGTCACTTCTGAGTGAAAAGGGCACTAATTAATTATGTTTGGGCAACAGACAAAATTGGGACTGCTCCAAGTGAACTTGGAATCCCCCTAATAAAAGCACCTTGGTTTCAATTGAATAGGCTACAGTTTCCTAAGCACTTTATAATAGGCACTGTTGCCTTCCATAACATAACAGATGAGCCAACCATAATGATAAAAACAAGGCTCAGAAAATATAAGGGCAGAAACACATACAGAGGCCACAGCAGGTCAAGGTGACTTTGCAGGGGAGGGTGGGGAAGGTGGAAGAAACTTTAATGCCGGGAGTTTGGAGAGACAAGTGTTTCTGAGGCATGCAAACAGCAGAGGGGACACTCTAAAGAGCCAGCAGCGAGTGACACATCACAGGTACTTGAGCACACACAGCACAGGTGAGGGACTGCAAAGTGACCTCAGGGCACAGCAGCATGTGAGAAGGAGTGTCTAGAGAAAAGGGACTGTTTGAATATAGTTTAGAAACAGCTGTTGTACTTGCTTGCTAAGGGCAGGGTTTGCAAACAGGCCTTTGGATCAAATCTGGGCTGCTGTTTTTGTAAGTAAAATTCTCCTGGAACACAAACAGGCTAAATTTATTACTTATTGTCTGTAGCTGTTCTACACCTTGGAAGCAGAGTGGCTGCATCAGAGGTTACAAGGCCAGCAAAGCTTGAACTGTCTGCTCTCTGTTTCTTCACAGAGACAGTTTGGACCTCCTTGGCTAAGAGTCATGGTGGAACCACCAGAGGAAAACACCAGATGAGAAGGAACCTAAGAAAGGAGGGGTTTATTTTGTCTCACACTTTGAAGGGATACAGTCCCTCAGTGGTAGGGAAGGTGTGGTGGAGAGAGTGGTTCCAGCTGTTCATATGTCACTTAGGGTTGAGGACCAGAAAGATTTGAATGCTGATCCTTATCTTGCTTTCTCATTTGTCCTTTGGTCCAACTCAGAACCCTGTCCCCTGGCACAGTGCCGCCCACATTCAGAGTGGGCCTCCTCAGTTAAACCTCTCTGGAAACGGCCTCAGAGACATCCATTGCGGTGTGTCTCCTGGGTGAGTCCAAATCCAGTCAGGTTGACAATGAAGAGTAACCATTAGAGCAATATTATGACCACGACTCTGCTTTAGCAGGGTTTTACTGGGTAGGAGGAAAAGAGACCTATGTGGGAAGAAGGGGTTGGGACTGATGATGTGACTAACAGTTATATACACAACCTACCTTTATTGAGGGACCCATTTATACCAAATTCTGCACAGATGAAGATATGAGCCACTCCTCATGACATTCCAAACTAGACAGGAGAAGGTCAGGACCAGAATCCAGGCAGGAGAAATGAGGGTACACAGGAGGAGACTAGCCTAGAAATGATGGTTAGAGAGGTGGAACTGGAAATGTAAGACTCCAAGTTGGAGACCAGGTGGTAGACGATAGATATCCTTTCCTGAGATGTGAGGCTGAAGGAGAAGCAGTTTCATTTGACTTAGCTCCTCTGCATTTGCCCCATTAGATAAAATTCTTAGGAACTTTCTAGGGAAATAACTATTTTAATTCAATCTGCATTTTGTCCCATAGACTTAGTTTTAAGAGTTTAGTTAAAATGTGCTCCATCTTAATTCACTGTCACTTAAAAAAAATGAACTAAGCCCTTACCAATGGCATTACTGTCCTCCTGAGGTGGTGGGTAGAAGATCTGGTTGGCCTCCCTGTGAGGTGCTCAGCACACATGTGTATGGAGTGAAATCTAAGGCTGAATCACTTAGGAGCTTGGAGATAAGATATGGGACATTCAAGGGCTTCACTGGAAGGTTGTTCTGTGAAGGGGGCATGAAATGGGAGCAGTGAGGGTAGCATGGTATCTAGAAACTAGCAACAGTGACCCCATCTCCTCTTCTACATGTGAGGAGGAATGTATTATAAAACCCTGGCTGAACCATGGCCCTGAAAAGAGCTGGTCTAGGGAAAGTTGGGCTCCGTCTGTGAAATCCCAACCACTAGTGAAATCACAGTCAGGCATAATTACAAGGATGTAAAAGGAGGCAGAGGGAACACATTCTCCATTCCCACTCCCATTTCTAACCTGATCATGTCTCCCGTTCACTGACCCCAATCAAAAGACCCTGAGCAGGAAAGCTGGGTCATGTGGTGTGTGGCAGCCATTTATTTCTCCAGCACCCGGGGGGGGGGGGGGCAGGAACATCAGAGCCTCCTTCCGATTTTCCTTTACTTCTGCAAAATGTGTGTCAACTTGCACTGGCACTACTGAACTCTTAGTAGCAAACTGAAGGGATTGGGCAAACATGTCCTTCTTCAGCTAAGTGTTTGCTGGTACATCCCTATAAGTACTTGGGGAACTTCCAGCTAATTCTCCACAACAGCTGACTCATCCAGGGCACGAGGCTCCCGTGCAGCCCATGACTTGGGATAGCATCCTTGTCCATGAGGCTTTTTGAGCATTCCAGCCATGGAAATAACTGGGAGTGGAAACTTGGGTCAAGGGAAGTCCACAATATACATTAAACAAACTCAAGATGACTCTGCGATCCATCTTGCACCTGTCAGAATGGCTGAGATCAAAAACTCAAATGACAGCATATGCTGGTGAGGTTGTGAAGAATTGGAACACTTCCCCATTGCTGGTGGGAGTGTAAACTTGTACAACCACTATGGAAATCAGTCTGGCGATATCTTAGAAAACTTGGAATAATGCAATCTCAAGACCCAGCCATACCACTTCTGCATATCCACCCAAACAATTCCTCATCAAACCCCAAGGGCATATCCTCATCTATATTCATAGCAGCCTTATTTGTAATAGCTAAAATTTGTAAACAACCCAGATGTCCCTCAACTGAAGAATGTATAAAAAAAAGTGATACATTTACACAATGGAATACTACTCAGTTATCAGAAACAAGGAAATCATGCAATTCACAGCCAAATGGATGGAACTAGAAAAGCTCATCCTGAGTGAGTTAACCCAAACTCAGAAAGATGCACATGGCATCTACTGACTTATAATTGGATTTTAGCCATATAGTACAAGATAACTATCCTACCACCAATGCACCAAAAAGATCAGGAACATAGGCTTTGTTACCTATTAAGGGGACAATTTGCCTTAGGAGTGCCACCATGTTGGCCCTCAGTGCAAGAGGAAGCTCTTAGCTCTCATATGACTGTTGAACTAAGAGGGGCTGATATGTAGGGACACTCCATACCAGAGGAGTGGGATAGGTGGGAGAGGGAGGAGAAATTGGGAGGGTGGAACTGGGAGGGGTGGAAAGAGGGCACTGTGATGGAGATGTAACTTGAAGTAATAAATAAACATTAAAAAATTTTAAAAGGACCCACAGTCAAGAGGACGATGAGATGAGGATCCTGAGGGTGCCAGGTGTATGTGGGGGGAGACAGATACGATCAAGATACATTGTTCACACGTACGAAAATTTCTAAAATAAATAAAAATAAAGACAAAAAAAGAAAAGAAAAATGTCTATCTGTTTATTCATTTATTTTGTGCTTGAGAATGGCCATGAGTATGCCACAGCACACTTGGAGGTCAGAGGACAACTTTTAGGAGTTGGTTCTTTCCCTCCACCATGTGGGTCCCAGGCATTGAGCTCAGGTCATCAGGTTTGGTGGAAAACATCTTTTTACTCAGAGCCATCTTGCCAGTTCCACAATATACATTTTTAAGAGACAGTAAAAAGTCCCTTCTACAATGGCAAGTGTACACTCTGTCAGTATTCAATCATGCCTGTTGACCCCCAGCGCCTGGTCCCAGATGACATGAAGCATCTTTTTAGACAGGTGTCTGTCCCTCGCAATTTCTCTTCTGCGAAACACGGCCTCCAGTGGCATTTGCCACTGGCAAATTATTAGGCAGGCCCAAACTCCGCCATTGCCCTTGTGTGCCTTTGAGAAGTTAGTCAACTCCTCAGGCTCATATTCCTAATCTCCAAAGCAAAGGTGAGTATTCCAATGGTTAAATGTGATTGTCTGCTGGAAAGGATTTAGGATCAACAAGTAGTTGCACTTCTGGGTGTATCTATGAGGCTGTTTCTAGAAAGGTCTAAGAGAGGAGGGAAGAGCCTTCCTATATATCTATGGTTCCATTTCATGGAGAGGAGTCCTAGACTGAGTGAAAAGGAGAAAGTGGGGTGAACACCAGCACTTAGCTCTCTGCTTCCTGACTACAGGCATAATAAAACAATCAATTCATAGTCTGCCACCATGCCTTCTCCCTGGGCCCTGGTCCCCTGAAGGTAAACCCAAATAAGCCGTTCCTGTCTTAATTCGATTAATTAGGGTATAGCAACAAGGAAAGTAACAGTTACAACAGAGTTACTTCCTGTCTGGGGCTGTGCAGATTGTCCGCTGCCTAGCACCCACTGACCTTGATATGGGGACGAGATAATGTAGTATTCTTCTACATCTGTCGCCTACTATGCTTGTGATATTGAAGAACAGCCAGAGTTTAAGGACTACCAGGAAGGAAAGAATCATTTTCCGAGGCTCTCCTCTTGCTTCTGAAATGGTTAGTGAGGTCTTTCTGGTAGCTACTGTGAGATTGTCACATGTATTGAACCTTACACAAGGGTACCATTGATGGGTGGAACACTGTTGTGGGGTGGGTCTTTGTTCTCCTGCTGATGTTGGTGTCCTGAGCTGTTTCAATGTAACCAAACGTTCTTCCAGAACCAGTTTGCCCCAGGGAAGAGAAGCTCTTTGTACAGTCCGCGCTTCTGGGCAATCTCCAGGTTCTAAAGCTCAACCAGTCATTTCTTAGGAGGCCCCCAGGCAGAGCTGGGAACCTGGCCTGTAAGAAGTCGTATAATCTGCATCACTGTTGCATTCATTTGCAGCAGGCTGAGAGCTGTGGTTATGGCCACCTGAGCTCTTGCTGCCACTGGAAGATCAGACACCCACAAGGGGAATACCTCAAAGTTGATTTTTTAAAAAATGGAGAAAAAAAATCAGCTTCCTTTATAGGCCAGTCACACAACACTGACTGTACATTTTCAGAATTTCCATACAATGAAGGTCACCTTAAGATAGCTTGCAAAGCCCCACAGTCACTGGAAAGTTCAAGGGCACTAGCATGTATGGGGCATTGCTTGCCATTGAACGTGTGTGTAGTCTCTATGTACAGCAAGACAGGGTCTTGTGCAGGTAGCAGAAGGAACCACAGCACCCCGACACAGCCAGGCTTAGCCCCGGCAAATTTTCTTGATGAGAAAAATCAGTTTGGAATGCTTAAATGCCACGACTAAAACCCATCAGTCACAAAGTGCCACTCACACTTTGGGATCAGAACATTCTTATGTTAAAGTCTGCAGCCTTTCCCTTGCTCCACGGTGCAGAGGAGCAGAATTAAAATTGAAAGTGACTATAGACTTCATTACTTCTCTTAAGCATAAAATCCCAAGATCAGTGTCAACATTAGAAAAAAAAAATATCTTCCAGCCGTCTAGTGTTTTTTTCTGGCAGACATCTCTCTTTCATTTTTATTTTGGTTAACAGGTTCGTAAGTGGATGAGCAATATGTTGGAGGTGTAGGTTCAGATTTTTTGGTTCTGCTATTTCTCAGCTGTGTGTGGATAAGCTGCATGACTTTTGTGGGTCTCACTTTATCATCTCTAAAATGACAGAGGAGTAATGAAACGAAGACACGGAAGGTGAGGTGACGTGAGACAGGAGGCACAAGGCAGATCCTTACATAAGCCAGCTCTAAAACTAGTTTGAAAAGGAGCTGGGTATGAGATTTTTGGTTTTAATTCAAGGAAGCTTGAACATGGGGTTTAACCAGGGGTGGGGAGATATCCCTGTTGATACTGGAAGTCGGATAATGCTTCTAATGGAAAGTAGGCTTGAGAATGAAGACTGCACGTGTTCTGATACCGCTTCCAATCATGGTTAGTGATGTAAGCTCAATCAAGCTACTAACTCCCCAGTAGCTCAGTTAGTTACTCATTTGGCTATTGCCTTAGTTAGGGTTACTATCACTATGGTGAAACCCCATGACCGAAGCAACTTGGGGAGGAAAGGGTTTATTTGGCATGCGCTTCCACCTTGTGGTCCATCATTCAAAGAAACCAGGGCAGGAATCGAAGAACTCAGTCAGGGCAGGAGCCTGGAGATAGAAGCTGATGCAGAGGCCATGGAAGGATGCTGCTTCCTGGCTTGCTCCTCATGGCTTGCTCAGCCTGCTTTCTTAGAGATTCCAGGACCACCAGCCCAGAGATGGCACCACCCACAATGGGCTGAGCCTTCCTCCATCAATCTCTAATTAAGAAAATGCTCTACAGGCTTGTCTACAGCTCAATTTTATAATGACGTTTTCTCTGTCAAGGTTTCCTCCTCTCAGATGACTACAGTTTGTGTCGAGTTGACATAAATCTAGCCAGCACAGCTATTGTGAGTGACTGCGGTATCCCTCTCATGGGAATGGATTGGTTGTGTTAAAACAGGAAAAACACTGATGTACTGTATTAATGGATTAACACAGTATTGGGGATAGGAAGAATAGAGAGAGACACTTGATGTTTCCTATTTCAAAAACACATTTGTACTCCATATTGTAGAAAGGAATATATATATACACATGGTATTTTAAATAGTTTAGCGGTGCATACTTTCCATGGTTTTTGTTGTTGTTTTGTTTTGAGTTACTTTTCTGTCCCAACCCCAATGCCTAGGGAGGAATGGAAAATTTAAACTAGTAGCTACTAACTGGATTTTGTTTGGAGATATGTCTGAGGGACTGGAGAGATGGCTCAGTGGTTAAGAGCTCTTACTGCCCTTATAGGAGTCCCAAGTTCAATTTCCAGCACCAACACAGTGGCTCATAAAGGTTTGTAACTCTAGTTCCAGGGCATCCACTGCCTTATTCTGTCCTCCAAGGGCACCAGACATACAAGTGGTGCCTAGACATACATGCAGGGGAAACACTCATACATATGAAGCAAAAATAATTAAATAAATAAAGATGTGACTGAGCCCAAACATCCACTGGATAAGGGAAGATGATAATGAGAGACACAGTCATCAGAAGTCTCAGAAACATAGTTGACTACCTGAGCAGAGTGGCCAGACTAAATCCTGGAAAGGCTGACTGCCCCTGTCCTCCCTCCCAATATAACCTGCTGCCTGGAGATGAGGCAAAGGTCAGTTTTTAGGGTGTTAACCTCCTGCCTTCTCAGACTTCCAGCTCTCTGAATAGAGCACAACTTAAAGATTCAGTTCTTGGCTGTTCTCATTGGCCTCTGGAGTGACAACAGAACCCAGCATTCCAATTACAGTGGGAGATCTTGGACAAACAGGAGGTAAACAAACAATAGTGGTCGCCGTAGTAATGCTTAGGAACTCCAGCATCCAAGAATAACAATGCATGGTATGGTTTGAGTGAGAATGACTTCCATAGGCTCATTCATTTGATTGTTTCCCAGTTGGTGGAACTCTTTGGGAAGGATTTGGGGGGTGTGGTCTTGGGAGTTGTATCACTGGGGGCAGGCTTTGAGGCTTCAGAATCCCATGTCATTCCTAGTTAGCTCTCTCACGCGGCCTCCTACTTACAATGTAAACTCTCAGCTACTGCTTCAGTGCTATGCCTGCCTGCCTGTTGCCACATTCCCCATCATGATGGTCATGGATTCTAACCCTCTGGGACAGTAAACCTCAGATTAAATGTTTTATCTTATAAGTTGTATTGGTGATGGTGTTTTTTGCCACAGCAACAGAAAGGTAACTAAGATTCTCCACAAGGAGAAAGAACTGCTCTGTGACTTCAGATGTCATTTTGCAAAACAATGACTTCATGAATCTCCCCTGGATGCCCAGCTTGATTATGGACACAAATTCCATCATCTTTCATCCTTCAAAATATAAGCAAAAGTTAGACTGAAAGCACAGGACAGGGCAGCTTACCCTCTATATACCTCAGATGGAATGAGGTCATTTCTAGAAGCCTGTTGACACGCTATGAGAAGTCTTAGAAACTTTAACTCAGCTGTTACACTTCAAAAGCTTAACTGAAGAGGAGTCAGATATGTCCGCACCCTTGGATTTGTCCAGCTACTGATGAAGTTATTTGTTTAAGTATTTAAATGGCTGTTATCATTATCATTAATGTTATTATTATTATTATTTTATTGTGTGTAGGTATATGTCTCTGTGTTGGTATGTGTGCATGTGTATAGTTGCCTTCAGAAGCCAGAAGCAATTGGATCCTTGGGATCTGGCACTATAGGGAGTTGTGAGTTACCTGACAGGGGTGCTAGGAAATAAACTCTGGTCCTTTGAAAGAACAGCAAGTGTTCATGGCCATTAAACCACCCATCTCTTCAACTCCTATTTAGTTATTTTACAGCTGTAAGCTCCTGCCACATGCTAGGAGCTAAGGCTAACAGTGAACTATGGTGGAGTTGTGGACTGCCCCATGAATCTCATTACTAGACAATGATTCCATGTCCAGTGAATTCATTGTGATTATGTTAAATGAAATGAAGAAGGTGTGTGGGGTCATGAGGACAACAGACTTCAGTGCCTGATCTAGTTTGAGAACTCTCAGAAGGCTTTCTAGAGGGAACTGCATGTTAGCTGAGACCCAAGAGACAGGCTGTCTAGGTTCATTTTCTGGTAGCTGTAATAAAATACGCTGACTAGAGCAGCTTCTTGGTGACAGGGCTAATGTCTGCTCACAGTTTGGGGGTGTATGGCAGGCAGTGAAGATGGCAGGGACCTGAAATGACTGATCTCTTTGCATCCACAATAAAGAGGCACATAGACATGAAAGCTGGTACTTGTCTTATGTTGTCCCAGCCCCACTGGCATTCAGTGCAGGGCCCAAGCCCAGAGAATGTTGCTGCACACCCATTGGATGGGTTCTCCCATCTCAATCAACCCAACTAACACACCTCCTCATATGAATGCACAGAGGTGAAGTATTCCCCAACAGGTGTTCCTAGAGGCCCATCTCCTAGGTCACTGAGATCTTGTCAAGCTGACAACCATAACCATGGCACAGCCCAAGCCATCTGGTGACTGGATGGAGGAGAGATTCAGAGAGATGAAGCATTGCCATTCATGGCTGTGGTCTTTCCAGCTGCAGTATGGCGGAAGACTCGGGGGTGGGGTGTTGAGAGGGTGTGTGGAACTCAGAAACCTTCAACCACATAGTTTTCTATGACAAGGTAAAAAACCAACACACAAAACCCAAACCAAACTAAACCCACCAGTGTCTAAGAAAGGACTATTGAAATGAATTTTGCCACATCTGTTCAAAGGAATGAGGAGTCTTAAGTGGCCTTCCACATCATAGATTGCATTATGACATAAAAATAAATGAATGAAATGTACTTCATGAGAAAAGTCACACAGTTGTATATACCTCATCTTCTATTCCTATTGAAGAAGAATAGAATGCAGACAGAAATATCTGGGAAATTGAGTGTCAGCATATCAGCATGGTAACAGTGGTAAGGTTTTTTCAGGTTGGATGATAATATGAGATTTTTGATTTACACACACATTATAATGACCCTCCCCCACCTCAACACATTTGTTTTTTCCTTCGGGATGTACTGGGATAACTTTTTGAGGTAGTATAAATTGCAAAGACCCTGGAGCCGGGAGGTGTGGGTTTTGTCTCTACCCATCTCAACCCTGGCACTTTAGGCATGGCTCTGTAAGTTCAACCTCGCCTATCTGTAAATTGCTCTGTTGCTGCTCTGAGGATTAAGAGAGAACACCATAGAAGGCTTAGCACAGACTCCAGACCACAAGTTGGAGTGCAAAAGCCTTGGTGAAGACTGATGCAGGAATGTATGGAGAGAAAATGGGAACTGTCCAGGGAGTCACTGGTAAGTCATTTCTTAGTTTTGGAAGCTGCAGGCCCTGCACTTCCTATATAAGCAGATATATTTATCCCTCTCAGGTCTCTGAAGTGGTTGAAGAATAGACAGCTAGAGTCTCATAGTTAAATTTTGAGTTGTTTAGGAATCAAGAGGGTGTTATAGATCTAAGAAGATACTCTTAAAAGTGTGTTGCAAGTTAGTATGAATGTTGAGTCAGATATAGACCTTTAAGCTCATGGAGATGGTTAGATAGTAGAATGTTAAAGTCAGGGGCCAAATATGTATAAACTGGACATTGGGAAGGTATACTGGGCCATTTAACTCTCATAAATGTGGCATATTTATATCTGTTGTTTTGTATAGTATTTACTGTTATAAGAGAAGGAACCATCTGTTGGACTGAAAGGGGAAACCTCTGGGGGGAAGAGAGTGGAAGGGCGGGATAGGAAGGGGGAATAGGGAAGGGTTTGTGACTGAGATGTAACTTGAAGAAAAAAAATAAAGTATTTAAAAAAAAAACAGAAGCAAGGTTTACAACCATCCATCAAGGCAATTCTTCATGCTGTTAGCTGTGTGTTTAAGAGGATGTCAGGGTAAGAGAGAGTTACAGTGTGTCACTGTGGTTACTCACACTGGACCGCAGAGAGTGCTCAGAATCTGACTTGGACTGGACAGTCGATGGGCTCCATGGAAACCCTGAGACAGCAGGTTCCATCCATAGCCCACACCTTATCCCTCCCTTCCTGCCCCTTCTCTGCCTCCCACCCCTTTTTCTCACCTCCCTCCCACCATCTCCTTAGTGACATTTTCTCCACTGACATTCACACAAAACCAAATCAAACCCCTTAGCATCTAAGGAAGGACTATTAAAATAACCCCCCCCCCCACATCCACTCAAAGGAATAAGGAATCATTTCTTCAAATTCATCTGAAGCAATAGTCTATACGGTGGACCAGGACACACAAGTTTTCCATGTGGCACACCTGCTACCTTGCCTTGGGCACAGCTGGTCCTCTTAGCATAACACATCTATCAGATGCTCTCCCACTGGGTGTGATGTAGGGGAGAAGAGGAATGGAAGGAATGAGAGGGAAAGAGATAGTTAAAGGGGACAACACAAGATCTCGTGAAGGACACCACAAAATTTGAAGACAAAGACTCCATCTTTTTGAAGGTACTTCAGTTGTACTTCCAGGAAAATTCCTTACACTCTCTGAACATCTCTTCCCTTCCTCATGCACAGTCCATGCCATCCGGAGCAGCGGTTCTCAACCTTTCTAAGGCTGAGACCTTTTAATACAGTTCTTCATGCTGTGGTGAGCTCCAACCATAAAATTATTTTCATTGCTCCTTCATAGATGTTAATTTTGCTACTGTTATGGATTGTAGTGCAAATATTTTTTGGAGGTAGAGTTTTGCCAAAGGGGGCATGACCCAAAGATTGAAAAACGCTGCGCTAGATCCTTGCTAGTCATGAGGGTTAAATTAGGTAGCATAAAAATACCCAGCTGATGCCTGACTGTCATTCATAAGCTTTCTTTCTTCCGGTTTTCTTTACTTCTTCCAAGCAAAATGGAAGAATTATACTCAGAGAGGTAGGGATACAGAAAGCTCAAGGAACAGTCCGAGATGGGGCATCGTACCAATTTGGTGGTACTATTGGTACGGCAGGTAGGACACATTTACAGGGGAACCGCAGTGAGGGATGGGAACCAGCTCGTATCCTTGCTTATACAGAGAGTGTTAGGAAGAGTGAAAGGTTAGAGGGTGGAGTTAGAGGCCACAGAGTGGGCAGATTCAGAATCTGAAACACAGTGATGGATGATGAAGGACAACATCAGAGCCAAGGGAACAAAGAAATTAAAAGTTACACTTGCTATTGTCACAAGGGAAACACTCTCCGTACCCTTCAGTTCCATCCATCTTCCAGAGCCAGTGACCATCAGTGTTGTTGTGCAGTGCCCATGTGTCTCTGAACACCCCGAACACATCCCCTTCTTCTGGTCAGGAGCACGCTCCCGCAAACTGTCAGGAGTGAATCATCCTTCAGAATCCAGCATAGGCTACCACCACGCATTCCTCTTCCCCTCTCCAGCCCATAAAGCAGGCTACTATTGTTTATTTTATCATTAGGATAGGGGGAGCTTGAAAACAAATTGTTTTTTTACCTCAAAGAGAGAGGCTAATTACATTTATTCAATTTGTTAATGATATTTATTTCCATGCTACAAATTTAGAGAATATGTGAGCAGAATACTAGGCCTGTGAGTTCTTGACAACATCTGTACTGTGTACATGGGATTACTTACTGCATTGGAGACAGGGCAACTTGGTGTCTGATTACTCCAGGAAAGTAGAACTCTTGGGTTATGGATACCAATGTCCCTGCGTCCACGTTTGTACATTCAGGCAGTCATGTAGGGTGTGGAACAATCCATTCTTAAGTGGCTCTTTGGTCTCTGGTCAGTCTCAGTTAATAACAGGAGCACACCATTGACTGGAAAGAAGAACAGAACAGGTATGTCTGTCTCCCTCCATCCCTGCCTCAGCCAGGGGCAGCCATTCCTACCACTAACTTCTATCCAGTTACTGTTCTCCACTGAGCCACAAGAGGACACGTGATGCATCATAAGCTCAGTAACTGTTTGTTGGATCAATTTTAGAAGATCCCTCCTTAATTGGGACCTCTTTGGGACATTGCTGTCACCCCATTTCCCTCCACTGGGTTAGCACTCTGAGAAAACTGCTTATGGCTGCTGGAGCTCCCTCACATGTAGCAATGCCAGTCAACTCTCACAAATTGTGAGTCTCTAGACTCCACATGGACAAGCTATTACCAGCCCGGGTATGCCTGTACCAACACTGGCAGAGCAGAGTGGCTAATAGATGGGGCACTTGCTGATGGCAGTAACTGACAAAGGCTTGAGTGCCAGTTTTTGGGAAGGGATCCCAGAACACTAGAGTGGGGAATGGAGAAACAGGGCAGTGCATGGTGAAATGTTGGTTATCTCTGGTAGGAGACGGTCAGTTCTGGTGTACAGCCTACTTAAAAGTTACTGTCTGACTCATGGCAGACTCCTCCACCCACCATTACTCTCCATTGGCTGTGGTGGCTATTGATGGTCCCAGAGCCACCCTCTAGCAAAGGACAAGAGTGGGACAGACACCTCAAGCAGAAGCTGCTAGTGTTCAATACAGGGGTTCTCCAAGGTGAGTTCAGGTGAATGAGATCCATAATTCTGTGACAGTGGGCTTATTTACTAAGCAGAATGTTCACCTCCTTATTTCTGTTGGCTTCTAGAGAGCACAGCTGCACGAGCGGCATGTGGCATCACGCCTCAGGCCCAGCAGGAATTCAGTTAGTGTGAAATTAGTGATTGTATACCTGCCGAGGCTGTTTCCACCTGCAGCCATGAAAACAGCTACAATTTGCCCTCAACAGCAGGCTTTTCCCTTACATCCTTCTTCACAGTTATCAGCTAGAGGGTCAGTGAACAAGAGAGAGAGCATGTTCCTGAGAAACCAGCTATGGGTTTGGAGAGGGGATGGGAGCTGGTCCCCAGTCAGTCTGTGGTATTGAAAGACCTGAGTAAATGCACACCTAGCTACCAACGACTTACCTTAGAACAGCCTTTTCTCATTGAGACATACTGCTGTGATTTCCATCAGAGCCACGAGAGAATTGGGACAGAGGTCTTATCCGAGTTCAGAGCCAACTGAGATCTCCAGCGAGGGCCAGGCTCCTAGTAGTTCAGCAAAAGTCTAGCACATGTAACCTCGCAGTATCCCAGGCCCCCAGTAGATCACAAGGCTCTCCATCTGGGGCCTCTGGCATCATATTTTCTCTAACTTCACTGCAGTTGGACATCTTAAAGCTTCCTGTGGTTATAATGTAAGTTCAGACTGCTAATGGAGTGACCTTGAGTCAGGCAAGCCCAATTTGGGTTGTTTCAGAAAGACTCAAATCCATTTAAGTTCATTCAGGATGCCAGAAAAACACCTGTCTGGGGACTGGAAAGAAAAATGACAAAGTTGTGTTGTCAGTTCACAGCTGTGGCCACTGACGCTTACTCTCCCAAGATTCTGGGGGCCAGGGGGAAGCGCAAAATGCCTTACCACTTGCTTTGGAATGGACTCCCACTCTCCCAATCCTGTCAAGGTAGTTTTGTTGTTGTTGTTGCTTTGTTTTTTAGACCAGATCTTATTTGTTGATGTCTGGTCTTAGAGATCATTTGTTCTCCGACATATGCAATCTGTATATGAGAACACACTAGTCTTCAGAGCCCAATGAGAGCTCTCAGGCAAGGTTCTGGCATTTGGAAGTTTAAGTGGTAGGTACTGAAAAGGTGAGGGTCAAGGAGGTGCAGGTGGAGTACAGACAGCATCTACCATCTATAAAATGAAGATGAGAAACCAGTTCATCCAGCCAGTTAGCATGTGACACACTTGGAATGTACTGTAGTATATTAATGCTGTAAGTACCTCGGAACCTGAATAGGTGAGGAGTGCAACGGTTTTCTAATCCTACATATCTATTAGGTACATGGCACTCTTTAGTTGTGGGTGGAGTCTAGTTCTCCCTGGATCCCAGTAGAACTTTGTGACCACCTGGATCCAGAAATGTTGCAGAAGTCATGTGAAAGGTTTCTAAAAGCAGGTCACAGGAAATGGTAAAGGTTCACAAACTTCTCCCCTTTCTCTCTATCCAGATGTAAAACTAAACATATACATGTGTGCTCATGTAAACACACACACACACACACACACACACACACACACACACACACACACACTCATGCACAAGCATGCATGCAAGAATCCCTTGGGGGTTGATCTCAAATCCTAAATCCTTCAGTGGTCATATGAGGAGATAGAAAGGGGATGGAGAGAACAGCCAAGGAGCCTCAGGGGACAGATGGGTGAGCAAAGACACCTTTAAGGTAGGCTCAGGTACAGCTACCTTGTCACAGTGACCACAGCAAAAATCCCTGGGATAGATCTGCCCAACTGTAGTTGCCCCCAACTCCTGATCCACACAAACCAACAGAGACAGCAAGTGATGGCTGTTATTTTAAGACTCTTAGCTTTGAGATGACTTCTAATGTAGCCATGGTAACTGGTGCAATGCTTAATGAATAAACACCCTCTCATTAGTTTACAGATAACCTCTTCTAAGATGGGAAATAAGCCTCTCAGTTCTTTATTCTACTTGGAGAGAGCCTACCACCAGCCACTCTCTTTAGATGTTTATTCAATGAAATCTTGAGTTTTGGAAAATAGCAAACAAAACAAGTCTCTCCCCAACACACACACACACACAAATAAAAAAAGAGTCATAAAACCCTGACATTTTTCTGGCTATGTCTTGGGTTTAGTGGGCATGTTAATTTTGCTGTTAACATGAACCACAATTAGCTGATTTAAGATTACAAAAACCTTATGAACATTTCAGGGAAGGATGATTCCAGGCCTCTCTCTAAGCTTCTAGTAGCCTTGGGCATTCCTTAACAATTTATGTGTTCTTGTGTTTCTAGGCACGGATCCTCTCTGTCTGTCTCTGAGTCCCAATTCCACCCCTACCCTTTTCCACAGGACATCAGTTGGATTGAAGTAAGACACACCTCACAACCTCATTTCATCTTTATCACCTTTGTAAGGTCTTTATTTCTCAATGAATCTGTATCCACAATGGCTGGGCTTGATTCTGGTGACTTTTTGGTGATATGTAGTTAACTCTTAACAATGAGATTGTGGAAATGGACAGGGGATACATAAGGTGACACAAGACGGCACTATAGGAAAGTTTAAACTATATAATTACATAATCAGTTTTGGAGTCTTCCAAATTTGAGAATGCCTGCTGGGATTCACAGGAGAACGGGAGATGCCCTTGTTGCTGGGCTACAGTGATAGACGTGAAAGAGTCAGGCAGGTTTGCAAAACACTGCGCCATGGTGCCTTTTTTTTTTTCTTCAAGCCTGGATATTTCCATTACAACAATATCTGTTTTGTTGGGTGAATTTTTTTTCAAGGGAATGCACACAATGCTTTCACTTACATTATTCTCATTGCATCCAACTGAATGAAATGCATGAAGTCTCCTGTACAAAGTGCTCATTGTGTGGCTCAGAATAACTGAAGTGTCAGGAATATTTGGCTACTGAAAACAACCCAGAAAGGCCTTGTCCACCCAAACAGGCCAGGACAACAAGACAACTGTGTCCGGGGACTTCTGTACCAAGGGCACCCCCCTCCAGGTAAATGGACTTCACCCCTTCAAAGGAACTATGGATCGCAAACCGGAAAATCTCACTTGTCACATTGACTTCACAGTTCACCTACCGTGTGTTTTGTTTCTGTTTTGATAGATCAATAACTTCCATGAGTTTCAGAAATCAATGAACACCGGGTCATAGCAAGCTCTTAGGAATAGTGTGCAGTCCAGAAAGAAGACTGTAGAAACTGAATGTGGTGGTGAATGACTGCATTTCTACACTGAGGAGCCAGAGGTAGGAGGGTCAGAAGTTCAACGTTATTTATCTTCAGAGACATGGCAAGTCTGAGGTTAGCGGAATTTACTTAAAACCCCATCCTAAAGACAAGAACAAACAAACAAAACAAAGTCTGCGTCAAAATGCACGCCAAGAAACAACAAGAATGAACCGTCGCTATTTCTCCTCACAGGATGCCAGCTGACACGGGGACGTGGTGGTCTCTCTCACAGCCATTACTCACTCACTGACCATTTTAGCAGCTGCCCCATCCAGGTCCGAATGGCAAGCATTTCTATGTAAGGGCCTGGCCGGAGTTGCACTATGGATTTAGGTAGGCAGTCTCTCTTACTTCGTTTGCTCGCCCTTATCACAGAGCCTCTGGTTTCTGTATGCTAGTCTCTGTGGCTCTGCCCTTGAGTTGTTTTGCATTGTGCTTAGCCCAGCTAGAAATCATTTCCAGAATTCTCAGATGGAGTGTCAGATGAAGACCGGCTGACGGAGAGATTTGCAAGACACTGGGGCGTCATAAGGGACAGCAGCAAGTGCAAGGATTGGTGGCAGGTACTTACCAGTCCCCAGATCCTCCAATTGATCACCTATAGACATGGCACACCCCTGGCCTCCCACTTTCTTTCTTCAGTCTCTGAGTTGCAAACTGGAAACATCCATCTCTCACAGAGAAGGGAGGCGAGGCAAGGAAGGAGAGAGAGAAGCTAGCTTTGGAAGAGTGGGGAGAGAGTTTGGGAGCAGGCTGTTTCCACCCCTGGAGCCATTTCCATCCGTCAATACCAGCATCCTAACTCAAGGTACCCCTTCCAGTTTGGATTACTACAGTGGTCTCTGCTGGCCTATAACCGTTGAATATTATTTGTGCCATCCAGTGTGATATTTTAATACATATATTCAACGATGCAATGATCAGAGGAGGGCAGTTCATACATCCCTCACTTCAGGCATTCATAGATGCTGAGGGCTGTCCATATATCCATCATTTCAGACATTCATAGTTGCTCAGTTCCTCTGGGTTCCTTGGACTCTGCTCTTACCTCTTTCTAGTTGATCTTCTTTGTAGAAGTCAATGATCCTGGTGACATGGAAATAATATCATTCCTAACCCTTTGACCTTTTTCATTATTCTGTTTCATTGGTGTCTGATCCGAACCCTAGACAAGGCCTGGAAAGTGCTTCACATTCCTCCTTCAGCTGCAGGAGGGTCATTTGTCCCCACGTTCTAATATTGAATCTCAGGAGAATTTATCTAGCTTCTTATCTGTGTGCAAGGCTACATAGCCTCCCTCCACCCTCACTTTCAATGTGTTTCCAATCACAGTTCCTTCTCACAGCCGACCCAACCTTCGAATCTGTGTTCCCTTGTGACTTCCTTGGAGACTTTCCTGTCTCGACCAACACAATCAGACCCTCTGCTTATGTCCTCTCAGACGATCTCCACGATGCTTACATGGTTAGTAACATTTTTTCTTTTCTGCAGAAACAAATAGGGTATTGTAGCAGGTTATGGCCCTTAAGGAAAACCCAAAGTCTAAGTAGCCCAGCTCTTAAGGGGAAACTACAGTAAAAGGATAAACTACAGAGGAAGAATATCCCTGAAGATGTTCTTACTAAAAGTCTCTTTATTTGCAAGAGAGCCTGATGCCCCTGGAGGGTTTGCAAACCTTTCCTCCAGTGCAATGTGAGGTCAGGAAAGCTGTTTCTGCTCTCAGGGGAAGGCAATGCATGTGGTAAGAGAATCCCATGGATTCTAGAAGCTGGTCATCCTAAGAGGCTGGGACCGCCCAGGCAGAGATAGTGGAATTCAGTCCAGAGATGGAAGACCAAAATACCTGATTGGGCTTGAATAGAAATGGAGAGATAGTCACATCCTTTGGATGCCTCTCTTAGTGTCCTAGTGTCTAGATCATCTTTCTCATTAGTAGAGGTTAAACAAAAAAAAAAAAAAAAAAAAAAATTACCCAGAGAGGGAAGGAGCTAATTCATGTTTTTAAATCCTGAAACACATTTATTTCTTATGATCTGTCCACAAGGCAGATCTTATCATCATTATCATTGGGGAGAAAAATCTAGAAAGGGAGGTTCAGAGAGTTGGAACGTTTTTGACTCAGGTGACAGGGATTCTAATCCCTGTGGTGGTGGTGGGCATTTGAAGCCAGTTAGTCCAACTATCATGGCTTCAGAACAGCCTGGTTGGAAGATTTCAACTCAGGGCAACATCCTTGCATACTCATGTCCCCTTCCTGATAGTGTCATCTGAAAATGACACACAAGCTCATTGAGTAGATGAGGAGAGAAACATGAGAGTAGAGGAAATGAAAAATGAAGCTCCCATGGGGTCTGGCAGTTCTTACCCCTGAACAGGTCTTGTTCTGAGTCTGCTAGAGAGGAACCAAAAGTGCCCTTGATTGAAACTCCTATATAGGAAGGTGCCGTGATGAGCTTAGGAGGACCACAGAAGGGCTCAGGGAGGGCTGCCTCACACGTCATGGCTGCTGTGTTACTTAAGTGGCTTATCCTGACAAAACACCTCTGCCAAGGTCAAGGCCAGGCTTTCTTCCCTGGAAGAGAGAAAGGTTGGGAAGTGGGGTGTTTTTCCTATCAGCAGCTTCCTCAGGTGTGCTCCTGTGTTGTGGCATTAGGAACATGGGGTGAGGGGGAATCTCAGAAATGCCATCCAACCAGGACCTGGTCCCTTTGATCCCGTTCCTTATTGTTTCCCCTGGCTAGTGCTGGGACAAACTAGTCATGTTCTGGCCTTGGGGCCTTTCACATGCTCTCTTTCGAATCTTCCCATGGCGTCCTTTTTCTCATACCTCTCCTCAAATGTCCCTTCTGGGACCAATAATCCAACTCCATGTTCCCTCTACATATCCCCCCCCTTCCCCTCCCTGTCTAGTCTTCTCTTTAGCATACCCACTTTAAAATGTCTATATTTTACTGATTCATCTTGGTTTTGTTTGTTTGTTGTTTTTGTCTGTCCCCTGGCCTAGGATATCCTTTGTGATGGTAAGGAGTTGATGCCCTTCAGTAGTCTAACTCCTAACATCCAGCATCAGTACTCAGTAAAAGCACACAAAATGAATCAATGAGTCCCAGCTCTGCTCTTTATTTTTTTTTCTTTTTTTAAATTTTTTATTTCTTCAAGTTACATCTCAATCACATTCCCCTCCCTACTCCCCCCTCCAGTCCCACCCTCCCACCTTCAACCCCCCATTCTCTTCCCTGCTCTGCTCTTTATTAAACAGGCAACAAATTAATTTACTTTTGTTAGGTCTCATTTCTGCCACTGTAAAATCAAGACAAGTCCTCCTTTCCTCGGTTTGGATCTCCAACAAGATTACAGAAGGACACGCCTGGCAGAATACCCAGACCCAAGGAGGTCTATCATCACACTTTGCTCTGCAAATCCAATGAAAGAAATTAAATATTAACAGGAAACTTTTGCATACTATATTGCATAGCCCTGGCATTACTTTGTTAGCAGCTGAACAGGCCGACAGCTTTAGGGGGGAGATACTCCTGCATTAACATGACTTCAAAGTGCCCTTACCTTTTTTTTTTTTTTTTGGCAAGACTGAGCATGCCCAGAGATGCTCTTATCCAGTAATCTTTATAATGAATACTGAACATGCTCACAGGTGTTCCTCTCAGCTTCTGTGCCCTTTTGACTATAGGCCCTGTGTCCTTGAGCTAAGCAAGCAGAAGAATCTGTCCTGTCTGACACCTTTTCTTCTTTAACTCTGGACTTAAACTGAGCACACCCAGAAATGTACTCCCCAACTGAGCATGCTCAGGAATGAGCCCAACCTTGCTTTCTTACATGATTATTTATACATAGGCCCCCTTTATCAAATCTTCATGCTTACTCTGTTGCAGGAGCATGTTGCTTTGGGAATAACTCTCATGCATTCCTTTCCTGCTGCAGGTAATCTTTCCCTACTCTTATTTTTTGTGGTCTGCTTGGTTTTTGCTTCATGCTCCCCATAATGTGACTGCATTGTGTTCTGTTACGCAGTCATTGATACATTAATCTATTTAATCTTTAGAATGCCCTGTCAGCCATGTGCTATTATCAGAGTTTTGCTTTAAGAATAAAGAAGCTAAATATCCCAGATGTTGCTTGTGTGTATGTTTCTAAGGTAGACCATTTGGGACTGGAACCAATTGATATGGTCTTCCCTGGGGAGGGATCTCCTGATCTCTCTCTCTCAGCTTTATTCAGTCACCTATAGTTCTTTTCTAGGGTTGAGGCCTTGTAAGCTTTCCTTCATCCCCTTTGGTATGTCCATTGGTATTGTCCTTGTTGAACTCATCTTTGCAGTCATGGTGGTGAAACTTTATGGGTGTAGCTTCTGATATAGCTAGGAAACACCGCCCCACTGCAAATACCCCAATGCTCTGCTTCTGGCAGTCTTTCTGCCCTCTCTTCCACTATGTTCCTCTGAGACTTTAGGTGTGGGAATGTTTTGCACATGTGCATGAAACAGCAATGAAGGAGGAGGACATGCATTTGAAGGAGAGTGGGAGGGGTGTGTAGGAGACTTTGGATGAAGGAAAGGGAAGGGAGACATGTTTTAATTGTATTATAATGTCAAAATTAAGAACTATGAAATATAATGATGATGATAATGATAATAATAATAGTAATAAAAGAAGCCATGGGAAGGTCTTTCCTGAGGTTCCATGACAACAGAACAATTGGGGGTTAGATTTTAATTTAGACCCACTTGTTTCCAAAATCAGTATCTTCATCATTCTATCACTAGCTTCACCAAAGCCAGAGGTATAACTCTTACAATACAGTCATGGGAAATTTCATGTGAGCAGTAAAACCTCCTATTTACCAATTTTAGTTCTCAAACTAGTAAGATTTTTTTTTTTTTTTTTGTGCACTGAACACAAGGGTAATTCCACTTCTAAACTGAGATATTTATATAGAGGCCAACTTGTGTTGAGCTGCAAACCGTGAAATGTTTTTGGCCAAGAACCGGCACCACTGAGAAGCTTTAGCAACGATGTTTTGTTTAGTCACACTCAATATGCACATGTATAGGGACATACATTTTAAAATAGAGAGAAACGTTGGTTTTTTTCCAAAGCTGAATAGAAACAAAAACTAGCCCCCACAGGTGTACCCTGAGTATAGCACCTGTTTTTTGAGAATGAGTCAAGTATCATTGTCCCATTTTTCTTTTGAACTGGCTTCATTCCCTTGTGATTATGGTATGTCCAGCATATCTTATAATCAGGAGTCAGTCCTTTGGGGCCTGTTTTAAAGGTGGTTGTTAGTGCATAGGGAATCATTCATCTGCAATGCCTCAGTGAGGCCATCCGTCTCCAGTCATGGCTCAATGGTGGCTGCACCCTTGACAGGGGGGTGCACACATTAACTTTTCAAATCATCTTGAAAGGCTTTCAGTTCCCCTTTTTCTTTTTTGGGTGCCCATTGCCTTCCTAGTAATGGCCAAGACTTCACCAGTTTGTTATTGTGTTTCTTTTGATTTCCCCAGAAGGCCTTATGGCCCAGCAGTTCAATTGGGAATGGACTTTAATTTCCCATGAGTTTCACTGAACTTGTTTTCTTGCCAAGTACAAAGTCTACTCAGGTCAATCCAAAACCATGGATCTTATGTCTGGATCTATCTATCTATCTATCTATCTATCTATCTATCTATCTATCTATCTAATCTATCTATCTACATATATACATATATATGCATGTATATAAAATATATATTATATAAAGATATATATCTTTATCATATATATATATATATGATAAAGAATTATTCCTCTTGGGCTGGAGAGATGGCTCAGCCGTTAAAGGCTAGGCTCACAACCAAATATATAAGAATTATTCCTCCCCATGAACAAGGTGCATACTAAATCTTGTCCTCAAGGTGCTAGAACCTAGAGATGATTCCATATTCCAAGGGGCTTCTGTGCTTCCCTCAAGAGAAACCTGTGGGTTTTTTTTTTCTCCTAGGAGTAAGTAACATAGCAGCATCTTCTGGAACAAATTGATAATGTTTTCCTTGTTTCAAGTTCAGAGCCGGTAGGCAGAATGTGGTCCAGCCCATTTTTGGTCATAGGTTGTAACACTCTGAGCACCCCGTAGGTTGCTTGCCACCTGCTTTGGTTCCTGAGCCAGGGTCAATCATCTGTCAACAGACAGAGTGGGGCACTAGGTACCACATGTTGATTCCTAGACCTGCCCCTTCAGCCAAAAGTGTGGGCAGGGTGAAGCACCTCAGATGAGACTGTGGGTGGGTCGCGACCACATTGACCTTTGTAGAAAATTGCCTTGTGAGATGCTGAGGAGTTATTCAAATCCTCTAGTGGTCCATCATTGTAAGACGTTCTATTGACAAAAACACAGCTGCAACTCAGAAATACATCCATAAGACCATCTACCCTTTCTTCTTTCAACTGGCATCCCTCAGACATGAAACAAATTTCATTATTTCTTTATGATATACTTTACCTAAAACAGATAGTTGTTTTTCCTTGGTAGGTGTAGCTGCCGAAGCCCCGTTGCTCACTTAGTCTACAACTCTTCATTGCCACGAGGGGCTCACACTTAGCACACTCCTAGACAGATGGCAACTAAACTGAAGCTTCAGTCACCTTGAGCTTTTGCTGTGACTCAACTGGCTAAAATCTCCGCATTTGCCATCGCCATTGTCTAAACATTTTCAATGCTGTGTTCTACAGCTTTAAGCACAGTAGCAAAGGTAATATCAAAGGTCTCCAGCATCAAATACATGAGGTCCATTGTGCTGGTAGTTTGTCTTTGTATGAATGGCCTACTTCAACCCGGGGTTATTAGAGAGTAAGTGACATATGATGGGGACAGTTTGATCTGGGTGAGAATGTTAAGGAGCAGGTAGGTGTTGAGGGTCTCCATCACGGTCACTATGCATGTTTGCAATGAGAAAGGAGGCTGTGGTGGTGTGCGCTGGGAGTTATCAGTTTAAAGAAAGAAAGTGTGACAAATTAGGCTTGAATTACAATTCTTGTGAACAAAACCCCCTGGACAACCCCACCCCCACACCCCAGTTCTTGAGTTCAAGGTAATTGTCTTACAGCAATTTGTTCCATATGGCGGACTCAATGATGAACCACACTCTTTGCTTGAGCACTCATCAAAAAAAAAAAAAAAAAAAAAAAAAGTCTCGCCTGTCATTGTAGGTTCACAGAGCTTCCCTTATGGCCTATATCATATTCTGTGTTTTAAAAATCCCCACTCAGCCCTGTAGTTAATAACACTTGCTTGTTCTTCCAGATTACTGGGGTTTAGTTCCCAGAACACACTTCAGTTGATTCACAATGACCTATAATTCTAGTTCCAAAGGACCTGACACTTTCTTCCAGCCTCTGTTTGTCTACACACACACACACACACACACACACACACACACACACACACACACAAAGAACAAATCTCTTAAAAATTCCCACATATGCAGAAGAGATGTTTCAACATTTAGGAACAAGTACTGCTCTTCTAGAGAAGCAAAGTTTGGTACCCATAGTGGCTAACTCACAACCCCTGTAACACCCACTCTGGTGGATTCTACACCTTTTTCATCTTCAAAGGCACCACGCTTACCTGTGTGCACACACACACACACACACCTCACCACTACAGAAACATACACAGACATATCACTTTAAACTGATAAGAATAGATACTACACTTGATCTTAGCCAAAAGGCCAAGAAGCGATCACTTTAAGACATTTCCATTGGTGGTGGTAGATAAGTGTGTAAAAATGTTCCTGATAGTAAAAGTATAAAATCCAACGTGAAGCCCCATCTCTTCAGAATGGCTGCTCTTTCTTATACAAGTTATTTGAGATGTATAGACTTTTGGTGTGGTTCATTTCTAAGTGGGATGTTTTTTATTGCACTTTTGTTTTTTTACAATCAGGTTTATAATTATTTTTAGTTTAAAACTTAAAAAGTTCCTTACCATAAAATAAAACAGAAAACAAACAAAAAATTATTGCAACTAGAGGGAGGATTTCCAACTGATTCTCTTCTACCTTTGCTTGAAAATTTCTTTTAAGATGAGGTCAATATCAAATATGTATGTATCTATCTATGTATCTATAGATAATGTGTGTGGTATAATCATAGAGTAAACATTTACAGTGGTGTGGTCTACAGGTTTAAACAAAGTAAAATCGATAAATTCACAGTCTTAGAGGCTCCCAGTGTCAAGTATATGAGGTTGACAATGTTGGTAGTCTCTCTGTGTACTTTGTGTGTGTGTGTGTGTGTGTGTGTGTGTGTGTTTTCTGTTGTTGTGATAAAACACAATGACCAAGACAACTTAAGGAAGAGTTTGTTTTGCTTTACAGTTGCAGAGCTGTAATAGTCCATCAGCATAATGGCAGGGAGGTGTGGCAGGAAGCTGCAGGTATAGTAGCTAGAGTACAGAGCTGAGACCTTACATCCTGAACCACAAGCACAGAATGGAGAACATAGAAATGATGTAAGTCCATAGACTCTCAAAGGCCACCTCCAGTGACATATTTCTTCCTAAACATCCTTAAACAGCACCACCAACTGGAGACACCACATGTGTATATGTGTATTTGTGTGTGTGTATTTGTATATTATATATATGTATGCAATATATACACATAATATATATACATATTATATACATATAAAATATATAATGTATAATATATATATATTTGTGTGTGTGTTTGTAAAACCATCCAACTTCATATTTGAGACAGGGTCTCTCCCTAAGACCTGAGGTTCACAGCTTAGGCTAGGCAGGCTGGCCAGAGAGCCCCAGGGATCCACTGTCTCTGCCTACCCCTGGCCTGGATTGTAGGTTCACATACATCTACTTTACAAACTCTGATGCTAATTGGCCAAACACTTCCAGTTTCCCAGGAAGTTACTTTGTCTTCCAGCAGACTTCACTGTTGTTATTCACACAGTTCCCTCACTAGCAAGCCGGAGGTCATACCTAGAGATAGAAAAACTAACTCAGTGTGTCAGGGTCTGTTTGTCTTACCAGGCTGGAAGAAATTCAGTCCTCCCGGATCTAAGGAATCATGTTTCTGAATTGCCCACAGAAGAGCAGAAAATATCTAGTTCTCCAGAGAAATTTTAATACACTTGGCCAAAGAGAACAACTAAGGTGGTATCCAGAGTTGAGTTAAACATCTCACAACACTGGGAATTGATTCCTGTGTTCACATCCCTGGAAAAGCCTGGTATACATTGGAACTCAATAAGTATGTAAGGGATGGATGGATCAGCAAATTAGTGAAAAGTCTAGAAGTATCAGTTGTGAACTCTAGAAATTTTGTATAGTTGTGTGTTCTCATTTTTCTATTGTGAAATGTATCAGTAGTTTTTAAATGTAACCTTGAGTTTCTAAGAAGTTGCTGATTAGAAACTCATGCTAGGGCAGAAATAGAACTGGATTTTGTCTGATAATCACTGCCAACCTCAGCAGCATTAGTGTGAGTCCTGCAAGCAGTGCCTTGGAGACAGGGTGAGTTCCCGGAAGAGAAGGATTTTTGAGAATCTGGATCAAGTTTGGTACTTTCTAGCCAATGAGGGAAGTAGGCAAAAGGCTTACTTCTTCTCTAAACAAAAAGCCTTTTAAGATCACATGATGACAGAGGTCACCTTGCTCAATTTTCTTAGATTTCTGATGAAGACAAGGAGCCTAGTGGGTGCTTGGCTTTGCCTAAGTCATAAATGAGACCGGCTTTAGAGGCCATTTTCTGGTTTTCAGGATATTTCTCCATTGTATTAGAGACCTGGAAATAGCCCAAGGCATGCTCAATTGAGTAACGGAAGAATGTTTATAAAATGTGTGGGCAGGAAAAGGAAGGCCAGTGAAGGAAGTGACGTACTCTAGGTCTGCTCTGGCAAAGTAACTGGAGAGCTGTTAGCCCTCTACTCCAGGGGGACAGGTGTAGAAGCAGTTTTAAAAGAACAAAAATGAACAACCCCCCCCCCCCAGCAAGACCAGGGGTCCCAAGAAATAGGCAGAGTGGCGTTTTTCAACAGAAGGACACAGTCAACTGCAATGACCTAGATCCAAGAGCCCAGAGTGGGAGAGAAACAACCCCCCTTTTCGCTTGACCTGACTCAGAAATCAAGGGAGTGTCACATGTCAAGATGTATTTCAAGAAGTTCAGGTCCCAGGGCACCAAGCAAGTGAGGAAGAGAGTACAGCACATTCAAGGGGCCAGCAGAAGAAATCAGATACACTTGCCTTCGAGAAGAGAATTCTATCTTATCTTGGTCTTCACTCCAGCCAGATTAGTAATACCTGAGCAACTGAGGCTACACCTTAAATTCTATTATACAAGTCATGCGCTTACTTGGAAAACGAGGGACTGGAGAGAAGGTTAGGGTCTTTGCTGCTCTCGCAGAGGACCCAAGTTTGCTTCTCAGCATCTGTGTTGGGCAACTAACAACATCTTGTAACTCAAGCTCCAGAGGTCTTGATACCCTCTTCTGGCTTCCACAGGTATCCTCACATACCAGGCAGAAAACACAAACAGATATACACATAAACATCAATAGAAATTGAAAATATATATTTACTACATAAATAATAGTCACTTTGAACATTTATGACAGACACTTGTCTAGATGTTAAGAGAAATTATTCCTTTACTCCTTTGTCCTTGACAGCGGGTGCCAGGCTGATTAGACAGATGGGTATAAAAAGAAACAGAGTTAAGTATCACTTCCCCGGAGGAGGTTACCCTGTAGGGAGGAAGGAAGAGTCACAATGATCTTAATCAGTAACCACAATGATAGAAGGTGAAGAGGTTATAAAGGTATAAGATGATGAAAGGAGGAAAGGAATAATCATGTCACTGAAGCTTTAAGTAAGGTGGCCAGGGGAATGTGTGCACACCCAAGAGGAGGAGGCTGATAAGCAATGGAAGTGTTTGTAGGGCTTTTCCTTTGGCTAATGGCCCAATGCTCCAGTGATGGAGAGTATGGTTGGTGTTATTTCCCTCTCCCTCGCAGTTTCAAAATGTCAGTCTTTAGGGGTTTTTTGTTTGTTTGTTTGTTTGTTTTTCTAAAGGGCAAACCTTTCTTCAATCCTTACAGTAACCATTTAAAAAGCGCCTGGGGAATCCTCAGTGCAAGGGTAGTTGCCACCACCCTGTTTGCATGTGTCTCTTTTCAGCTAGGTGACTGGGAGAGGTGTTTAAACCTCTTGAGCCCCGGAAGCCTCCTGTGCAAACAAAGGTTTGGGCAGTGAGGGGAAGAACACATTACAGAAGGGAGGGACCGAGAGACTGTTTGGCTTCATGTATGTGAATGCCTGCTCTTCTCCAGCTGATGACACTGTTTTGGAAGCCGTGGATATATGGGAGGTGGGGTCTAAAGGGTCAGTGTAGGTGGCTAGGGGGTGGACATTTGTAGGCTATACCCACTCCTGACTCTCACTTGTATTTTCTGTTTCCTTATGAGCCATCCTATGAGGAATGATCTTTTCTCGCCTCTGTGGCTGTCTGACTATGACGGGCTGACCTCCACCTGTGAGCCAAAAAGCCTTAAGTTGTTCTCAGGTATTTTTGTCACAACATCACAAGAGTCCCAGATTCAATGTGCAGTTGATGGAAGCTGTTTTATTTTCCTGAGCAGGTGGGTTCTGGTCAAGCTGTAGGCCTGAAATCATAATGCAGGTGAGTTGGCTGAACAAGTTCTTACATTTACATCTGGCATCAGCATCACACCTGTGGCCAGGCAAACTCTTTACGTATGCCATCTGGATTGATTCTCATATCTTAAGATGTGAAGATTGAGGTAGCGAGTCCCCTTGTGTACAAACTCCCTTGAATAGGTGCCAGGTCACCAAAATCTGTCTGGTTGACAACAGAGCCCTGTTCCCTTTATCGAGGGCCTGGAATCTTCTTGTCCTCCATTCTGCTCCTATAAAGAAGTCAAAGCCAGGTCTAGACAGAGAATAGACTTGTAAGGATTTTCCCTTAACCTGAATACCAGACTACCAGACAAGGAACATTGGTACCCTGGGAGAGCTGCTGAGAAATCCCACCAGGGCAGCAGCAGTGCAGGGCAGGTCACGCTGGAATGGTTGTCCTTAGATCACACGGACACTTTTATTTACTACAAATACCAGGGTCTCAGGTGAGTAGGTTGTGTCTGTGGACCAGTGTCTGCATTTTCTAGCATGGTTCTAGGTGCTTCTTTTGTGTAGCCAGGTTTGAAAAACAGCTAAACCACTAATGTCCTCAAGAGATAATCTTTTCTCATCTTTTGATGATTACTAAAGTTGCAGCTCTTCCCAATGGTAATGAATGGGCTGGGTTATCTTAATCATGCTTTATCCTAAAGCACAGAAGCCAGACAAGGTCGTGTTGCTTGAGACATTAATACACAGAAGTTCCCTTCTGGTCAGCCTATTTATTGCTCATGTCCAGTATCTTTAACATTCTATAGGTCCAATTTCTTTGGAAGTGCACTCTGTACACTCTTGGGAGTTGGCTTAATCAATGCAGTGCAGCATACCTGAGCTCTTTGTCACCTTGTTGTATCATGTTCATGTTCACATTGTCAGGCTCCGTGCAAGCTCCTTAGTTTAGCTTACTGATCTAATCTACACTAAAAGTCAAAAATGCTATACCGATATCACCTGGAGAAACTTTCCTCTGCTTTAGTGCGGCTTCAGAATAGGTCCTTAGGAGGAACTACGTTTGAACATATGATCTCTTCTCATTGACTGTGCGCTGCTCTTTGCTCGGAATCAGTTCATCTATCATTCTCTTTTGTCATGAGTCATCAAGTACAAATATCCCTTTATTGTGTAAAAAATTATGATTTTTAATAAGTGTGTTGGTAGGGCATACCATTTGGTTCTTAAATTTTATTTGGGGCCCGGCGTGGTGGCGGACTCCTTTAGTCCCAGCACTCGGGAGACAGAGGCAAGTGAATCTCTGTGAGTTCGAGACCAGACTGGTCTACGGAGCGAGTCCAGGAGGCTAGAACTATTACACACAGAGAAACCCTGTCTGGAAAACCAAAAATAAATTTTATTCGTATTATTTTTAATTATATGTCTGTGTGTACAGACCTACACATGATTGCAGGTGTCCACAGAAGCCAGAGGTGTCAGATTCCCCTGGAGCTGGAGTTGCGTACGTGGTTGTGAGCCACCTAAAGTGAATTGAACTTGGGTTCTCAGGAAAGGCGGGACACGTTCTTCACTGCTGAGCCATCTCCCCAGTCCTTCTAAGCACTGCAGTTTAATACTGAAGAACATATAACCATGCCGACATGCCGAGCAGCGGTAATGACAGGCACTGTCTCTTGAGTGTGTTTACACTAAGGTACTCTCTCAATGGCGTGTGTACGTTGCCATTGAGGCCATGAATTAACTTACGGCACCATGACATAACTTTTAAGCTATTTTACCTTTTATCACTTGGCTTTTCTTTCTCAAATGTCACCTCAAATCTTATAACTCAGAGAGGACACTGCTTTCTCTTTCTTAGAAATAAAAAGAATTCTAGTATATTAGTAAAATACTTCCTGGGTGGATCACTGGCCAGCACAACTAGCCAATAGATGAGAGCCAGGTTTAAAGCCAGGTAATGTGTCAAAAAAAAAAGAAGGTGGAAAGTGATGTAGAAAGATGCCTGATGTTCGTCTCTGGCCTCCACACACATGTACACACATGCGCGTGCATGTTGTGCATGCACACACACCGCACACACATATCTTCAGTGTCCGGACTTGGGTTTGATCCCCAACAAAAAATTTTAAAAGGTGAAAAAGTGCTTTCTGGCAAGTGGTAGGAGGTGCTGGAGAAATGGCTCAGCAATTAAGAGCACTGGCTGCTCTTGCAGAGGTCCTGCATTTGATTACCAGAGCCGATATGGCTGCTCACAACTCTCTGAAACTCCAATCCCAGTGGATCCAATGGCCTCTTTCTGGACTCTATGGGCTCCAGGCATATATGTGGTGCACAGACATATATGAAGGCAAAACATCCACACACATTAAAAAAAACTTGAAAAAATAAAATAATCTTCTCAGTTAAAGTAGAGAGTCTTCAGAATATTGCATTGATGTTCCTAGGTACATAGTGGACCTTAGCAATAACGACAGATCACTAAGGGCACTGCTATCCATTCTCAGAGCAAGGGTTTGCTGGCCACCTCCTGTATAGTCCAGGAAGTGTGACAGGCATTGAGGACACTGAGAAACCTAATATTCTCTTTAGAGTCCCCTCCAAGAGCTGCCATGACATGCAGAAAGCATGTCCCTCTCAAGCCACTAGACAAAGGCCTAGGTGCACTTTTGAGGCAGGCACCCTCTGCCCGGAGCTGGCAACCTTCTTCCTGAGCCTTACAGCGTCTTACATGAACAACTTACTTGAACAGAGTTCTTGATGACTAAACCAGTTTTTACTGGTTTGGGGCAGCACAGAATCTTACCAGTAATTTGCTTGCCAACCCAACACTCAGAAACTCCAACGGAGAAGTCTTTACAGTTCATCCTCTTGAACCACCCAGTGTTTTAGAGACAGGGGTTGGGGGTATCTAAGAGCCAGTGATGTTTATCTGAACGTGAAAACAGCAGTTAATTAGTCTCACCCAACCCAGGGGTCATGACCCTTTTTTAGATCTCCTTTCTTTTTTTTTTTGCAAACTGGGGAGAAGGTCCAGCCTTGTGATTTCTTTGAAAAAAATAAAAAGGTTAAGTAGATGCCTCCCAAGCTTCCTTCTACTTCACCCTTTGCCGAGTCCTTGCTGCTTGATTTGCTGGGGGAGATTCCTGTAAATTTGCGTCCTACCTAGGCTTTCTGTATAGATTACATTTCCAGAAACTAGGGAAATAAGTGAGTGTTGGATGAAACAAAGCCTCAGCGCAGCAATCAAGACGTCTAGAACAAGGGTCGCTGATCAGCTTGCTGGGGCCTTGAATCATGGGCAATATGGGCACACAAGCAGAAGCTCTTCCAGGGCTGGGGACCCTGAGAGAGCTCGCACAGCATAGGGGCTGCCACGGCAGACTCGGGTGCTTTAGCTCCAAATCCTTTAGCAGGCAGGGACCTACGAGTTACATGCTCAGATTGGGTGCTCACTGCCCTGGGCATTAGTCATCACGAGCCTTGGGACTCGGCAGTTCCTGTGTTTCTTACTTGGGTTCTGGGAGCAGAGATTAGAAAGCAAACCATGGTAAGCAGCGGGGGTATGGGTGCTGGTTGTTTTTCGTCAATGCTGTGACAACACACCTGAAAGGGAAAAAACAAGCTAAAGAAAGGAAAGGCTTGTCTTGGCTCATGGGTTGAGGGTGCCAAACCTCAATGGAGGCGTGGCCACAGGAGCTTTGACCAGCAGGTTACATTATGTCTACAATCAGGAAGCAAAGACAGGTGACCTCTGGCCCTCAGCTTGTCTTCTCTTTTTTGTTCAGTTTGTCACTCAAGCCAGGCAGTAGCGGTGGGTTACCACATTTAGGTTGGCTCTTCCTGCCACAATTAACAGCCTTCAGCTTCATCCCTCTTCCCTCTCTTGGTTTCTCTCAACTTCCACAGTCTCTAGTCTCTGCCTCCACCATTCCTTGTTGTTTCTGTCCTGCAAGCTCCCTACATGCCAGATGAGTGATTCTCAACCTCTGGGTCATGAACCCTCTGAGGGTCAAGTGACCCTTTTACAGGGGTCGCATATCAGATAGCCTGCATATCATATATTTACACTAAGATTCGTAACAGTAGCAAAATTACAGTTATGAAGTACCAACGAAAATAATTTTATGGTTGGGGGTCAGCACAACACCAGAGAACTGTATAGAAGGGTCACAACATTAGGAAGGTTGAGAACCACTGCTCTAGAGTCTAGTGCTACTGGGTGGTTTCCTGTCATTATTGCCATTGTCACATTACAGGGACACATCTGTCACTACCTCTGGTGCAGCATTGCTACCTTCCTCTTTTTCCTACTTCATGCTATCATTTCAGGCTACTGTATGAATGACAAAAATCAAAAGTAGGCAAGAGAAGACCTCTGGAGAGAAGCTTTTTATTGAGTCCTGTGAAGGATTCACAACAGTCATAGGTCTTCTGCTGGGCCACCAAACAATGCTTCCACTTTGGTCTGAGTGGTCTGAAGTCTAAGGTTTTCTATAGTTTCTGGAGGCCTGTGAGGACAAAGCATTCAGCACAAGCTATTGGGAACAGCCACAGTCAGGACAGTACCTTGAGGAGCTGGGTATGTGCTTCAGCAGCAAGCAGCCATGACTGTCAGGTAGCTAGCTTCCTGAAGACATCCATGAGTGTCACATGGCTGGTGCTAGCATGACGGTGATTCTGTTGAATGTTTGACTGACAGTCTTTCACTCAAGGCAGCCAGGGGACTAGGAAAATATCTGATAACTAAGGGTGACTTCCAGCATCTAGCTTCAGGCCTTCTATATTCCTTGGTTTGTGGTCTCCCATTTTGAAAGCCTCAATGACTAATCATATCAAAACACAGTGACATTGATTCCCTTCCTCTTTCACTTGTAAGGACCCTTGTGATGACATTGGGCTCATGGGATAATCTCGAGTCATCTCCACAGCCCAAGGTCGGCTGATAGAAGCCTTCATTTTTTCCTTCCCATTTCATATTAGAGATCCCGAAGATGGGGGCAGGGACATCTTTGGGAGGATGCATTGATGGGCTTCTCCTCCCAGGCTCAGTTAAAACACCCTTTTGGAGCACAAATTTGCCTACACACTGTGTGAATTGGTTAAAGCAAGAATTCCTGACTGACAGAAACGAAATGAGAATTGGGAGCCCAATCTCAAAAAGAGCCTAAGTCAAAAGAAAAAAAAATCAGACACACTTGGCAAATCACAGGAGAACAAGGTCCCAGAATGGGACCCTCTTCAGTGGCTCCTGGGCATGGATAATTCTACAGCAGTGAGCCTAAGGACTATCCAAATCTGTGACACTATCTCTAAGTCCTTAACAAATCATTTAATTCAATTAAGAAAGAAAGCAAGCACATCATATTTTTCTTTTAAAGAGTTTTAAAAATGAAACTAAAACACATTTTGAGAAAATCTGGTAAGCCTTACATCCAAGAATAAGAAAAATTTTTAAAGGAAACCGTTGTTTGTTTGTTTGTTTGTTTTTACAAGTAGATATGTAATAGTTTATTTTAAAAGCTGGGTCTGGTATCCCCAGCCTGAATCCCAGCTATTCAGAAGTCTAGAGCAGGAAGGCTACTGAGTTCAAAGCCTTGCTTGGACTACAGAGCCTAATTCAAGGCCAGCTGGGACAATTTAACAAAACTCTGTCCCAAAACAGAAAGTGAAAGAGATTTTGAGGTGTTAGCTCAGTGGTGGAGTGATGGACTGATATGCACAAGATCATAGAACAAATATGTAGGTCAATATTAAGTTTTAGGAGTTATTGACATAAAAAGACACTCAATAACCTTATAAGAGCTATTAAAATCAGTGAGGATTCAGGGGAGGCCTCAGGATAGTCTATTAATAGAAGGAAAATTATTGGTAACAAATTCATCTAGGTAAATTTTCTAACTCACTGGCAATCAAAAGTGAGGTGTGGGGCTGGAGATATGGCTCAGCAGTTAAGAGCATTGGCTGTTCTTCTAAAAGACCAGGGTTCAATTCCCACATGGACTCACAGCTGTCTGGAACTCCAGTTCCAGGGGATCCAGCATCCTCACATAGATGTACATGCAGGCCAAACACCAATGCACATAAAAAACTGAAAATAAAAACTTCAGGGAAAAAAGTGATGTTATGAGATGGCAGCTATCAAATGGCCACATATATTAATTTTTAAAAGAATCATTACTATGAGTATTACAGACCTTCTGGAAGTGAATTCTGTAATATAGATCAGGAGTCCAGAAATGTCTATTCAGAAGAAGGGCAAAGAGAAACAATGATTTTGGCGAAAGAATGATCATCTTTACAAATGAGTCCACCAAGTTCATTGAATGAATGTAGTGACTGGCTGAAATTGGAGACATTTACTGTTGTATATTATACACAATTGTTAAAACTCAATCTCAAGAAAATCTTCAAGCTTTGAAAAGTAATAGTGCACTTCCTTTTAGGCTCAGAAATATATAATCTTGTCTATTTATTTATTTCACTGTTTATTTTGTATGCCTGGTAGGGGTGGGGTGTGGTCCACAACTTTCATGTGGAGGTCAAGGTCAATCTGAAGGAGTCAGTTCTTTGACCACATGGGTTTCAGGGTCAAACTCAGGTAATCAGGCTAATTAAATTAGCAAGCACCTTTATCTACTGAGCCATCTCACCAGACCACTATTTTATTTTTAATGTAAGTTTTTAAAATAGAATATTTTGATAAAAATAGAAACATGTGTCATATTCTTCTGGGAGATGCTTGGATAAAATGACTTCAGTGTCTTAACAGTGAATTGAACTCCACAGCGTGGTGTTTCATCTCCATAAACACTTATGTCCCATGATGGTGGACACCGACAAATCTCACAGTTCAAATCATTTGGTTGTATGTTTGGCTTATTTATTTATTTTGTGTGCCTGTGCACATATTTATGTGTGTATATTGATATTCACTGAAGGTGTGTGTGTGTGTGTGTGTGTGTGTGTGTGTGTGTAGATGCAGATGTGTGTCTTCAGGAAGCTTGTACTTGTGTGTACACACATGTGGAGACCAAGGACAACCTCAATTGTGGTTCCTCAGGCACTGTCTGCTTTTGCTGTTTTGAGATAGTTCCTTTCACTGGCCTGGAGCACAGCATGTAGACAAGGCTGGCTGGTCGGTGAGATTGGAGGATCCCCTTGCTTCTGTCTCCCCAGTGTTTAGGGTCACGAGCATACACCATTCCTTCCGGCTTCAATCTCTTCCACCCTCACCCAGGGGTCTAACTTAGGCCCTCTGGGTTGCAAGGCAAGCACTTTACTGTCTCTTCTGTCCCCTAAATCATGTTTGGCATCTTCCAAAGTGTGCTTTAGGAAGAAAGTGTGCGATCTGTCCACCGAGAAAACATGATGAGAATGTGGTCAAATTGAGAAACACCACATTCCTCGTATCTTTCTTAGATGGTTGCAGTATTTTTAAACCTCAGAAAAGTCTTGCAGAATAAGGTAATCTTCATTTATTTTAAACCAGGGTTACTCAGAGTTGTACATCAGAATTCCAACACTGAGCATCACTTGCCTTCCGTTTCCACACTAATCAGATGTTGTAGGAAACCATCTGAATTTCAGCAGACCCAACTTACTCATCCATTTCAGCTTACAACTCTAGAAACCAAGGAACTAGAAGGCGAGAGCCTGGCATTCATTCATGTCTCTGAAACCTTTGAGATGTCATATCAGTTTAAGTTCATGGCAGGCAGTCTGAAGATCAGTATGGCTGCAAGATCGTGGCGGGCATTTTGGAGAACTGTGTGACTTCTTGGGGAGATCTTGGGCTCCACAGTCCCATCTTCCTTCCCCACACCAGTCCCAAGCTAGTAAGAAGCTGCCAGCTCTGAGGACTCTGGGCTGTTGAAGGCTTGTCCTTCTTTCTAAGCGTGCTGTGCTCTCGAGGGTAGAACTTGGGTGGCACAGAGCCTCACGGGAAAATACTTCTGCAGTTCCCCGCTGCAGACAGGAGAATCAGCTGGGATCCTATAGTGACAGCTGTTGCATCTCCGAGAGTGTAAGGAGATAGGCCACCGTTACAAAGAAAACTTGAAGATGGAAGATCCTGAATGTGAGCTAGGGTCCATCCCAGTAGAAAGCATTCCTACAGTATGTGTGAGGCCCTGATTAGATCCCCAGGATCCTAACAAACCAGCAAGCTCCTTCCTACCTAATAAACCAACAACAAAACACTTATATACACTTGTAGTTTCAGGTAATGGTACAGGTTTATACTTGACTGGTGGGGACCCCTGAGCATCCTTACCTCTCCCTGTGGTCTCATGCCTTCTTCCTCCGAGGCCCTTTTGGTCTTTCTGATCTCATGGTTTTTAGTTACAGTCCAGGATCCAGCAAAGGACTCTTGGAGCTGAAGGAGGGTTTTTGATATCCGGGTACATCTAAATGATGCTGTCTTTGGCTCATACCTACATAAGCAGTTAACAGTCCTGAAGTGTCTTTCCACAACTAAGAATCCCTGCCTTCTTTCTCTGGTTGCTTTAGAGAATCAATAGTTCTCAACCTGAGGGTTGAGACCCCTTTGAGGGCCAAACGACCTTTTCATAGGGGTCACATATATATTTACAATTCACCACAGTAGCAAAATTACAACTATGAAGCAACAATGAAAATAGTTTTATGGCTGAGGCTCACCCCACCATGAGGAACTGTATTAAAGGGTCGCAGCATTAAGATGGGTTGAGAACCACTGCTCCATACCATGTCATGGGAAAGGATAGAAGGAGAAGGATGAAGAAAATCCAAGATTAGCCTATGCCATTCTGCTTGGTCACAGATCTGGGTGGGGCTGGGATGGGGAGGAACATCTCACCTGGGTGTTGTGGGAATCCAGGGTTTGGAGGGATGATGTAAGAATACTCCCCCTTTGGCTGCAGAAACTCCTCTCCTTTCTATATTGAAGTTCATGCAAGGTTTTTGTTTGGTTTGCACAAGTGTCCCTGTTGCTATATAGAGTAACACAAGGCAACAGATCTGGTCCAGTCCATGCATGCATCTTCTGCAGCAAGCAATTGTTGAAACTGCATGCTGATCTGGATGCAGATCCTTCAGGGAAAGGGTGCCCTTGAACATTCTATGTTTGGTTGTGTGTCATATGGAACAGAAATATGCTTTCTTGGGTCTGCTGCCCACAGGTCCCAGTTCTGCTTTCTAAAGACAAACAGAAGTAACCTAAGCCATTTCCAGTTTTCAGCTCCATTGCTGCAGGGCCTTGGCCTGTTTGGTTCTTTGGTGAATCTGTGGCATTTAATAAATGATTGATGAGTTCATGGAGGGACCAGGGCCTCCTTGCATCTGTTGTTAAAGTTACCATGTGACTTAAGTCTTAAGGTTCTAATCCTTCTCAGCCTGGGTCTGGGGAGGGCTGGGAGAAGCTAAAGCTCTTTGGGCCAGGGGCAAAGATGCACCATCGAGGCTAAATTTATTGTGAGTAGTGCTTCTAAACATTGACTCTGAAATGAGCATTGAACCAAAGTAACTTGGTAAGCTTGATGAGAGCTGCCAGCTGCTTCCTGCAGTTGCACTGTGATCTGGGTGTGAGGGCCATGCTTGAGTCCAAGCATTATCACTGGTCACCAAGTAGGAGTTTGAGGGACTAGAAAACAAACAGACAAACAAAAAACGTCACCTTGACAAGCCAGAAACTTCACTATTAGAGAATACTTCTTTCAGATAAAAACTTTTTACTTCTCCCCCAAATGTAACTTTGGATGCCAATAAAAGTTAAAAAAAAAAAAAAAGACTTCAATACTCTAGAGTGAATTCATTGACCTAATTGTTTTCAATAAGGATAAGAGGCCATTATGATGCTAGATGATCTTAGAGGAAGCACTATGCCCCCCGAGAAAGACAAGATGTAGTCAAGTAAGCTACGGGTGAAAAGGAAGAATTGTGTTTAGTGGAAGGAATATTCAAGATCGTGAAAGCGACTTCAGTTTGGCCAAAGGCCATTAGGGGTGGCAGGCCTGACCTGGTTCTGTGTACACTTAGAAGCTGCAGACCCATCCCATTTGCCGTGGTGGGTCTTCAATGTTACACAATGCAAGAGGACTGTAGGCAGGCATTTGCCTAGATATGGTGCTAGAAACATCAAGATGATTCTTTGGTTATTGGGAAAGGTGCCAAGCAAGGCCAGAGTTATCTCCTCACCACAGAAGGGAAAAACCAACCCTGGCAAGCATGCAGATGATTATCCTCCCATGATGGTTTGACTGCTTCCTGAGAGGGACACTCACATTTCTTGAGAAACTCTTGCCCAACCTGAGTCAGTGACTGGGTTAGAAAACGAAGGCCTTTGTTTTCTTCCTCTATGTTCAGGATCCCATCATCTCTTCATTTCCTCCAGCTCACACACCCTTCCCGAGAGTAGGCATGGCCTGCAGTCACAGGGAAGGGGTGGGGGAAAACTCAGTTTACCCACTCCAGTAGAACGAGTTACAGCCTGGACTTTTTTCCCCGTAGTCCTTGCTGCCAAATGTTACCTTTCTCGCATGCTTGCTTTCTAGATAATGCAACTAATATCTTTATCTTTGTGGGGGTGTATTTACCATGCCAAGATCCCATTAACATTACTCATTTAACAATCTGTAGTGTTTTGAAACCCACACGTCTAGCCATATCCCAGAGTGGGATTTTTTTTCTTCTTCTTTCTCTTCCTGATGGTTTGACTGATAAGGACTGCCCATGGCCATGACCTTTAAGGTACACAGTCTGGAGGATGTGAGGAAGAGGGGAAGACAAAGGTTACCCTATCAGCAGGATCTCAGTTGCCTCTCAATCAGCAAATGACAGTTGCTCTGCAGCGTGGGTTTGGATGGCTTCTGATCTGGCATGGACCTAGCAACTGTTCTGTGCAGGCATTGGAACTCAGATGACAGCTGTCCGGCTGCGGAGACGCCTCAATGTGGAAAAGTTTGACTGAGAGTGATTCACATCCCAGGAGGAAAAGAGCAGGGCAACACAAGATTGAACCGTGCCTTCACCATGTACCATTTAAGGTGCTTATCAAGAATTTATTTCTTGTATTTTCCACTCAGTTGTTTTCAGACATGTATCAGGAGCAGGAAGCTAAAAGCCTGGAAAGCAGAGTCATAGAGAATGGAGGATTATTGTTTGAGGCCAGCTATGTGGCTGATCCCATAAAGACCTCTTGTAGATAAAGGGAGATGTGTGGAGTGGTGTCTAGCACCGGCGCAGAAGGCAGCCTTGTCCAGCGAGGACAGGATGCCAGTAACAGACCTCTTATTCACTAACTTAAAACACTGGGCAAAGAAAGAGAGGTGAGAGAGGGAACCTGCAAAGTGGGAAAAAAGGAGAAAACTGTGCTTAGGAAAGTAGAGAAGAGGGTTTCAATATGAGGAGACCTGTCCACAACATCACATCTTTGTGGGGACCAGTGAGGCAGAGACTAAGAGAACTCCATTGATGAGGCAGCTGGTGACCTTGAAGGAGAACAGTCCCAGCAGGATGGTGGCTGTAAAGCTCAGATTCCAGTATGCAAAAGTTGGGGAAGAGCGCACAGGGAGTATTTAGAAGTCTGTCCTTCAAATATGTAGAACACTGACTTTTTAGTGTTTTTTTTTTTTAACCCACAGAATAGGTGAAGATGTCTTGATACAACCAGTGCAGAGTTCTCAACTTGAGACCTTTTAGATTTGCACTTGAACACGGTAGTCTCACGTGAGTTCCTTTTGTGCTGTTCTTTCGTTTTCTCTGTGGTCTTGCTTCTATACTCCCTTCCCTCTTCAGATCCTTGTCTCCTATGTAGCTGGGCTTGCACCTTGAGGTCATTTGAGGTCTGCCTGCAATCTTAGAGATACAAGGCTCTTGAGGCTCTTGCAAAGTCAGAGCTGACACTTATAAGAACATATTAGTCAGCAGGCCAACAATGCTGTTAAACCCCTGAAAGCCTACTGAAAGAATACAAGAATATTGTCACATGGGAACAGGATAGGGTCACAGCCACATCAAGAGGCACAAACTTAAGTACAGAGGCTTGAGACGATCCGGGGTCAGTGTGTGCTTTGGTGGCCACAGTAGCTGACCCTGCACCGTTGTCAACAGCACATTCTAAATGCTTGTTCTTTTGATTATGTGATTGTCCAGTCACAATCCCTGGCTTCAAAGCATGAAGAGTCTCCGACAACTGAAAACTCACATGCAGATCTGACAATTTCACAGGAGACACACCTTCCTGGGTGCAGAGGGGGTAGCATGAAGGAAGCGGCGGGTGGAACAGTTGTCAGGCTTTCCAACTTCTCTAACTTGGAAGGAGTCATGCGGTGAATAAATAGAACACACCCACTCACACCAGCGGCAGCCAGAATGACCCAGTGGGCAAGTTGTATTTCCGCATCGAGTTTTTAATAGCGCTAGGGATCCGGTGGGATCACAGACAGCCTGTGGAGTTGGAACCATTTCGCCCGTCCCCCCGCTCCCCCCCCCCCCAACTCTTCTGTGTCCTTCCTTCCTAGAAAACCTCTTCTGCCTGGCCAGTGCAGAGTAAATGTCCTGCAAGCGCAAATGCTGAAGGACCCTCACTCACTCGGCACTCCTTGGCCAACTCATGGAATGGGTCTTGTCATTGTCTTCATTTTCCAAAGGGGGGGGGAACGAAGTTGATGAATAACTTCATCAAAATGTACTTCGAGGGGGAACGGCAAAAGTCAAGATTCCTGTCTAGCTGTGGCGTGTTATAAATCCCTCAGCAATAAACAACAGCCGTGATACAATCTTAGAGTTTTAGTCTTTCTTTTGTATTTTGGACAGTTTCTCACAAGTATTTAACATATTATGATTTTATTCATGCCCCAATTACACTCTGGTATCCCCCTTTCTTCCTCTCTCACCTCTTCTTCCAACGTACCCCCCCCAGTGGCTACCCCAATGGGGAAACCAGCACCCATTTCCCCAGCATCCATTAACAGCCATTAGCCCCTGTGGAAAGGATGGCACCTCATAGGCACCTTCTTTACCCGAGTTTGAGAGATGGGGGCCCCAGGGGATACTTCGCAGGCATCCATTGCTGCAATATGCTCCCAGTTGCAATGCTAACGTCCTCTCTAAATATCTAACAGCAGCGGTTCTTGACACCCTCCCCATCCTCTGGACTGTAAATTTTTTCCTCCCATTCTTTCATGATGTTCCCTGGGTCTGAGCGGGGATGTGGTGATGTAGGTGCTTTGCTTCAGGCCAAGTCCTCATCAATCACATATTTTCAGCCCTTTGACCCGGACAGTAATCTCTGCATTAGCTGCCACCCTTGGCACAAAGGAGTTTCTCTACTCCATGCTGAGAGTCCCATGTCCGTAGGAGAAGCTGAAGAAGCAGAGACAAGAGAACCACGAACCTCCTATTTCTTCTTAAAGTACTGTCCCTTCCAAAGGCTTCTAGGGCTTGAAAATATTTTAAAACTCTAATATGGTACACACCATTTTCTCTTTTGAACTCTTGAAAACACCATATTTGTCCCATGTTGCTATGACTGAATGCCTTATGTGTGGTACTTTATAAAGAATAGAGGTTTATTTTGTTCCATAGTTTTGGAAGCTGGAAATCCAAGGTCAAGTGACTCCATCCATTTGAACTCTAGTGAACTCCGCCCCCCCTTCACCTCATGCATAACATGGTAGAGAAGAAAGATGAACAGTTCTTTGTAGAAAGAGACAAGCATGTGGGGTGGCTTGTTTTATAAAAACCTGCTCACCTTGCATATCCAGCATTAGTCCCTTCCAAGGACTGGACTCCCACAACCTAGTTTCCTCTCATAGGCTTTGCTCTTAAATGGTTCACCATCCCACACTGAACACACTGGGGACCAGGAACAACCCACTCAAGTTGAATCCAGACCTCACCAAACATGAAAACCAAAGGTATGAACATCAAGGTATATACACCTAGGCATTATTTGTTTGAGGGATGGGTAGACTTCCAAGAATTTGAGAAATAATGGTAAAAATGACAATCAAAAAGGCTGAGAATAGAGCTCGGTCTTCGGTGAAGTGTTTGCTGTGCAAATGTGAGGATCCCAGTTTGATTCACCAGAACCTACTTAAAAGCTGGCACAGAAGCAAAGATCTGTAATCCCAGTGCTGGGAAGGAAGAGCCAGGAGGATTCCTGGGGCTTGCTGGCCAGCCTGTCTAGCCAAGTCAGCAACTATGTTCAGTGAGAGCCTGTTCCCAAAACAAAAACAAACAAACAAAAACATATCCTGAAATTGAGGCTAGCCTTGGGCTTCCACATACTGAGACTCACACATACACGTGCACCCATGAACACATAGTGCACACACACAGGAGCATGTGCATACATACAGAGCCAACTGCTAGCTATACTTTCTTTACATGGCTTTTGTATACTAAAATTGGCCATTCAGTCCTAGAATTTCTCCATGCCCTTTAATTTTCTTCTCTCTCTCTGTAAATGAAGACACACCATTCCATCTCTTACTGGGTATCTGATTGGGGTTAAAGACCTGCCCGCTTCTGCACAACCCACAATTTCTAATTTTGCATTAGTTTACTTTAGTGATTTTGCCTACATCAGCACTTTTTCATTTCTATGTCCCACTAAAAGGCAATTAAATGTTCAGACAACTACCTGATCCCAAGACAGTACCGCTAAGAGGAAATCTTCACTATGCCAAACACCCAGTGTTCTTTTGACAAATAATGAATGAACTTCCAAAGTCATCGCACAAAAATGCAACTTAGGGGTAGGAGTATATGCAGCCTTGAAAGTCTGGGCAGTAAGACAAATGTGAAAGCCAAGGACTACAAGCTGGCCAGTCTAACAAGCATTTAATGGCACCTAGTGTGTGCTCAGCCTTGGGGAAAATGAGGATGAACCAGCCCTACCTGAGCCTTAGTGGGTCAGCCAACACACTGGAGTATAGTATAGTACTTGGGTTAATACAGTTGGCACCGATTTTTTTTGTTCTTCTTTGCAGTGAAGGGCTTCAGCTCTGGTCTATTCAGGATGTATCAGGAGTGGGGTGCCAGCTAGCCCAGGAAATGAGTGGGGTGACATGTTGATGAGTCCTAAGGAGAGTCTAGGTCAGTGGAAACAGAGACAAGAAAATCCCATTGCAGTGTGGGAAGTGCTTTGGTGGGGTATAATCAAAGGACTAAAGGAACACTGAGAAGAGTTCTCTGACTGGCTGGAAAACTCATAGAGAGCTTAAAAGTGTGAATTAGCTATGTGTGGGGCAGCAGAGAAGCACAGATGTGGCCACGTTTGCGATCCGGCTGCAGACAGTGAGGGCTGAGGACAGAGCACATCAGAGGACTTGGAATATGGTGCAATGCTGAGTGAGGTCTAAAGTTACTGTGTCTAAAACTGGGCCTGGCACCCAGGGCTCCTCATTCATTCCCAACTGTAGAAACACGGGGAGGGGAGGCAACTTTTGTTTTCTTTCAGATATAACTGAAGCTACCCTCCTGCTCTAGTGGCTAGCAAAACTCTTCAGTGCCTTTGCTTGGGAATGTCATAGAATGAAAATATAGAAAATGCTGTGTTCTTACTTTCATTTCTGCTACTAGAGAATACCCCAGTAAAAAGCATATGAGGGGAGGGAGGGTTTATTTTAGGCTTACAACTCCAGATCATAGTCAGTTATGGTGGGGAAGTCACAGGGACATGAGTTTGAAGGAACCGGTCACATGACATCCACAGGCCAGAACAGGAGATAAATGAATGTTGTACCTTGCTTTCTGTATGAGTGCTATGTGTCCAAACTAGGTCTTTACGCTTCTGCAGCAAGCAGTTTAGCAACTGAACCAATCTCAGGCCATGGTTGCTTTTGTGAATGGTTCATCCCTTGCTTATGTGACCTCAGGACCATGTCTGTGGATACCATGTGGATATTTTCATTTTGGCTTCATGTACTGTTTGTTCCCACCCTCTACGCAGCCTGAACACTGCGGCTTCTGGGACTCAAACTCGGGTCCTAGTGCTTACAAGGCAAACACTTCACAAAGAGTGATTTGAAAAAAAAAAAGTCACATAACAGAACTTCTTTTAAAAAAGACACAGACTATATAAGAGGAGATCCAAATGATGCTAGGAGATGTGGTGACTTATTTCAATTGCCCTGGCTTCTTTAGGTTAGCCAGGAAGTATTGCAGTGGCTGGGCATGAGGGACTTCATGACGGGGATTTTGGGTTCAAATACCCCCAAGTGCTGGCCTGCACAAAGAAGGAAGCAGGGGCAGGAACTGTCAGTCAGTACCCATCCTCACCCACGCTTCTATAATTACAACAACGGTTGCAGCGCAACTCAAAAACATAAACACGCTGAGTTGGCCTAAGCCCAAGGCTCTATTTATAACCTCCATGAACCTACTTATAGCCTTGACGCCCTCTTTGAAACAAACCTGTGGATGGGTGGCAGGGACAAGGGCCATTCTCAGTTGTGAATTAATGCAAATGATACTATGGCCTTTAGTTTCTGCGCAGTCAAGTCCATACATTTCAAGCACGTATGAAGGATGGTCAGCCATCCTGACAGAGACACATCTCAAAATAAACATCTTCCTGGGGTAGGCCCAACAGGAACACAGAGCCAAAGATCTTGCAACTCAGACTTGGAAATTACAGGGTTCAACTGGGAGGTGTGACCGTGCCACGTCACTGGTCACTGGTGCTGCTGTATTTTGCATGAACCATGACTGTTTAGGCAAGACAGGAAGTGGTCAAGAAGTATGACACAGTGGAAAGCAGGGGACCAGGTTGTCAGACAGCTCTGTGTTGGGCTGGCTGACCTTGATCTTGCTGAGGCTTAGTTTTTTTTTTTTTCTTTCCTTCTATTTGATGGAAAGACTACAAACGCCTCTCATGGGGGCTTTAAAATCATACAGCATACAGTGCCTCATGACTTTCATAGTGTCATTATTAATAATTTGGTTATTTAAAAAAGCAAATTTCTGAAGTGTTGGCTCATCTAACCCATGGTGGTTAATTCTATATTGATTTTTATATGGTCCTTTTTATGAAAAAAAGAAAAGAAAAGAAATAAAATCACCCAACCCTAAGGCTGAGGAGATGATGGCTCAGTAGGTAAGAGCCCACATAAATCCAGTCGTGCTAGCATGCAGCTAAGATCCCATAATTTCCTTAGGGAGATCGGAGGCAGAAACAGGAGAATTCTGGGAAGGTCATGGGATGTGAACAATAAAAAAGCGACAAAAAGGCCTGCTTCAAACCAGGTGGAAGGTAAGGACCAATTCCAAGGTTATTGTCTGTCCTTCACACAGGTGTCACCGCACATGCATGCCTGCACGCACACACACACACACACACACACACACACAC